>JARFJB010000593.1:0-87606 GCA_036346205.1 Vesta saturnalis | reverse complement strand
TTTTATTAAATAAACTTTTATAGAGCACCTTACTTACCACTTAAATAATCCGTGTCATCCTACTTTACACGCATAATTTAAAAATTCCAATTTGAAAACGTTATAATCGTCTACTGTAAAATTACTCAAATGGTTCATACGCCCTCTGGCTTGAAACCCTCGATATGATTTCTATGTTACGGATGAAATTATTGTCAAAATGGTTGAACCAAGCAGTATTTACGCCAAGCAATGTAAGCTATCAAGGACACAAGCCATCTGCTCAAATTCATAAATGGAAAATCTCACACCTTTAGAAATGGAGAAATTTATGGGAATGATTTTCTGGATGGGTTTGTGTAGATACCCTCAAATTCGAGATTACTGGACTCAAAGATCTTTATACAAAAGCTCTATCTACTGGAATAAAATTGATCCTCTTATAGATTAACTGAAGGAATGCTTTCAGCTATTGGTGACACCTGCTGAGAAAGTATGTATTGATGAGACGTTAGTATCCTTTTGGGGTGGACTAATTTTTCCAGTATATTTCCAATAAACATCATAAATTTGGAATTAAATCGTTCAAATTGTGCCTACAACAGAGATATACCTATGATCTAAAAGTATACTGTGGAAAAGCAGTGAGAAATAAAGAAACAAATCTAGCTATCGTTACAGAGCTCATGAAAAATTGTATCAATAAGAGAAGCACACTTAGTACAAGCAAATATTATACCAGTGTTGCATTGGCGCATGACCTGCTGAAAAACAAAACCTGTTTAGTAGTGTTGTGTCAAATGTGTTAAATGCACACCTCAGCTGTCCTACTTTAGAATCAATAAATATGAACTAATGTACGTATACAAGACACCGTTAGTTATTATTAAATAGACAGGGTCATGCTTTAATAGCAAAAATCAGTAGTACGTTTAATTTAATACCTCCATTCTTAACCCTTATTAACAACCTTTAACATGGCGACCGTGACAGCGTACGTAAAATAAATATGAGTGCGAGTACCGGAATAGTGAGTGAATCACGAAAACTTATTACCACTAAATCTAAAACCCAATATAAACAAATGGGTAAGACTCAAAGTCATCATGCTGATCAAGAGCTTACTGAAAACGGTGCGGTAAATGCAAATTTTATTACGCAGACATCTAATATGCAGTTAGTTAGTGATGTAAAAATTATGTTCTACATAATATTCGTAATTGTGGTAGTAAGCTTTATTTTAAAAATCGTAAAACTTATAATAGTCACATCAACGCGTAGAACGCTTAGACGTGCAGCATCTTCAGCAAATGTAGTTTAATTAACAAACATATGAACAATCGACAAATCGCTGGCGTCGCGACGTGATAAATTACTGAGTGAGCGCAAACTGCAGACAATTCAAGATCACAATTCATACCAAGAAAGTCGAAATAACCAAAAGGATCGATTTCGACATATGGAAGATATCACCAAAGTCCAGTCGAAGCAATCAACAACGGCACAACGTAGAATTGCTGATAACAGTAGGTAATTCACTTAATACACAAATTCGTAAATATGCAATATTGCGTATTCATTGTGAATTGGGAACATTTATTTAATAATTAGCAGAAAAAAAAAAAATTTTCATATTCACTTTGTCAATTGCAATTCTAATTTTGATAGTGTGAAAAAAAAATTTTTTTTTGTTAAATTAATACTAAATGATGTCAAAGGTCGAGGTAATTTTTAATTTTAACAATTAGCGTTATCAATGCTGTGGGAAGTCTTAGAGGCAAATTTAAAACGTTTGCAAGATGAGCATTATGTACAAACTAAGAGAGTAATCAAGAGGTTAGTTCCAAAAACTGAAGAAGTTAGACTTGAAATATTAAATGAAATTATCAATATATACAATGAATATGTTACACTTGCAACTACTTCTTGGAGCCAATGCAGTTTGGAACATCAAGGCATAATAAATATTATATTTCACAAAATTCGTGAGCGTACAATCAATGCGTTTTCGAAACTTGATTTGGATTTCGAAATTCCTCCTAAATTAAAGAAATTAGATATTAATTTGGTAATACAAGAATTTCAAAAATCGTTTTCACAAACAATAATCACTATGACTTCGTTATCAGATTTTATTAATCTAGCTGATAAAATTCTTCCGAAATCGTTTGACGGTAATTCGTCGGCATTAGACTCGTTTATTGATTCATTATTACCACTTAGCAAAATTGCACGGGCAACGAGGATAATGCTTTAACCTTAGTAAAACGCGATTAACGGGAAAACCTAGATCTGCAACTACTGATAAGGTTACCGATCTGAAAACACTTATTACTGAATTAAAGTTCAAATGCAGGGGTGATAAATCCGACGTTATCGAAGCACGACTATTAAATCTTAGACAAGGCAGAGATAGTCACTATTTACGCAACAGATTGATCAATTAGCAGAAAGTCTTCAACAAGCATACATCTCGGAAGGAGTTCGTCAAGACACAGCGCAATCTTTTGTGAAAAATAAAGTAATTAAAATTTTGATTTCAAATTCTAAATCTGAAAGAGCAAAAATAAGTTATAGAAGCAGGTACGTTTGAAACAGTTCAGGATGCTCTAACCAAATATCTTAGTGTTGATTCAGATAACAGTAATGCGACAATTATGTTTAGCAACTCAATGAGAGGAAACACCAAAAGACGAGGCAATTTTAATCGCTTCTACCATAACTATCATCGTGGAAATTTTAACCGAAGAAATGGAAATCGCGGTAACTTTTCACGCCAAAATTACCATGGTACAAATAATACTAGAGTCACGGCAAAATCTTTTCCGTTGTGGGGTCAAATTGTTAGAGAGAGACAAACTTAACATACCAACTTCCATAATAACCCTGATAATTACAAATGATATATCTATGTTAGTGAAATACACGTTGTTGGGTTGTTGGAACTGCCGAATAAATTACAATGTTGTCAGCTCTTCTGTTTACACATAACTTCTAATTTTGACGTTTTCCACATACGTTTTAATTCCAATATTAATAGATGATAAATATAAGCTCCTCGTAATTATACATGATTACTTCAAAATGTTACAATTGCTTAATCATCGCAAAATGATCTAAGAACTGTTAAAAATATTGTTACTTAGTTGAGAACGAGTATTTTCATCAAAACTAATTTTCAAAATAAATGTAAACAATATAACCCAAGTATTATGTTGACGTCGAATTTCATACGTTTGGCAACAATGTCAAGCGCTGACGTTTATCCCACATTGGAAAAGAGTTTGCCGCGACTATAGTAGACCTTATTATAATGATCGCGGTGATTCAAGAGCTGGAAAACGTCAAGGTTTTGCGAATAGTCAGTTTTCAGCAAATGTGAGGGCATACGAGTCGGAAAACTCGCTAGTGCCCCTCCGATGAGGATGGGGATACGAAATCGACAACCAATAAGCATTCGTAATCTATCATTTTCAAACTTCGTAAATTTATCAACAAAATTTGGATGTTTTACATTCTTAGTAGATTCAGGGCAGACATATATCTTTTAAAAGATAGTTTTCAAAATTCTGACGTACAACTTCAAACAAGAAAGAGAATTATACAATTCGCGGAATTACAAATACATGTATAGAATCATGTTTGGCAATTAAATTAGAAATTTACATTGACAATAATAAATCATCTCATCAAGAGTTTCAGTTAGTTAAAATGATTTTCCCTAGCTGCCGATGGTATCTTAGGTCGAGATTTCTTATCAAAATTAGGTGTGTACTGGATTATAATACTTGGTCCCTAACAATACGTGATTCGCAAAATTTTATCATTCCTTTTCGTGGTGGACCAGACGAAGATACATTTATTTTTCCAGCTTGGTCGGAAGTTACCCGTGAGATAAAATTAAATAATGATTTTCTGGCACTTGCGTTCCAAATCAAGAAATAGCAAAAGGTATATTTGTTAAACGTACCGTAACATGAGGAACACAGCACTAATAAATTTTCTTAATATCAATAATAAAGATATCCTATTTCAGATTTAAATATAAAACTGAGAATCTTGAAAACTACAACATTTATTCCATTACAAACGAAGTTACTGATAGACAAAGAGATTTATATGAAAACTAAAATCAAATATTGAAAATAAAAATCTTCCTTCAGATACATTAATTAATTTAAAACGCTCTGTAACAATTATTCTGACATATTTGCTCTAAAAAGGATATATTAACGCATAATAATTTTTACGAACAAAATTGAAAACTAAAACTGACGAACCGACATACGTAAAAACTATAGATTACCTCACTCAAACACCTGAAATAAACAGGCAAGTTAACAGATTATTGAAACATGATATCATTGAACCATCAGTTAGTTGTTATAATTCACCTATTCTGTTAGTACCGAAAAAATCGGCAAATAATACCAAGGAATGGAGATTAGTAATCGATTATAGGCAAGTCAACAAGAAATTAATAGCTGATAGATTTCCTCTACCCACAAAGAGTACATCTTAGATCAACTAGGCAGAGCGAAATGGTTTTCGGTTTTAGATCTGATGTCAGGCTTTCATCAAATTCCCTTGAAGGAAGAATCTAGAGATATAACTAGTTTTACCGTTAATTCAGGCACATACAGATTTAAACGTTTGCCTTTCGGACTATCAGTGAGTCCCAATAGCTTTCAGCGTATGATGCAAATCGCTTTTGCATCGCTTACACCTGAAAAAGCATTTATGTATGTTGATGATGTCGGATGTTCAGAAAAGCATCATTTGAAAAATTTGGAAGCTGTATTTGAAACTTGCAGAAAATACTGTTTAAAACTAAATCCCGAGAAATGTCAATTCTTTAGAAAGGACGTGACTTACCTAGGCCATTTAATTACAGATAAAGGAATTTCTCCAGATCCAGCAAAATTCGAAGTTATAAAAAATTATCCTAAGCCGTTAAATGCAGATGATGTTAGAAGATTCGCAGCGTTTTGCAACTACTATCGTAGGTTTATTCCTAATTTCGCATTTTTAACATACCCATTAAATTATCTTTGCAGAAAAAACATTATATTCAACTGGACAGACGAATGTGAAAATTGTTTTCAAATTTAAAACTGGCGCTAATTCAACCACCAATACTGCAATATCCAGATTTCAATAAAGAATTCATTATTACTACGGACGCTGCTAATTATGCCTGCGCAATTCTCAGTCAACTACATAACAATCGGCGCAATTCTCAGTCAACTACATAACAATCAGGATCTTCCGATTGCATATGCATCTCGTGCTTTCACTAAAGGTGAAATTAATAAGTCAACAATTGAGAAAGAACTCGCAGCAGTTCATTGGGCGATTTCGTATTTTCGACCATATGTTTACGGTAACAAATTTACAGTCAGATCTGATCATCGACCCTTGTTTATCTTTTTCCATGAAAACCCCAATTCCAAACTTACTAGAATGAGATTAGATTTAGAAGAATATAATTTTCAAATAGAATACATTAAGGGCAAAGATAATGTAGGAAGTGACGCACTTTCGAGAATTGACATTGAACAATTGAAAGAGACTCAAGCACATGTATACTCCGTTCAGACAAGATCAATAACTCCTAAACAGAATGACTGTATAGACAAAAGGAACCCAAAGAAACCGAAGATGAACCAAAAGAGACGAAATTACTACATATAAAATCTACGAAACACTAGAAAATTTTGAAGCTTATAAAATTCCTAAGTTGAATTTTAAAGTTATAAAAAGTGCACTAAATAATACTAATATAAACATTAAGGGATCCCAAATTAAAGTTATTATTAAGTATAATTCTCATAGTTACTTAGGAAAGCCCGCACTAGAGCAGGTATTTTCCAAACTTGAAACATTAGCTGGTAACCATGGAATTGATAAAGTAAAGCTCGAGCTTAACAGTGATATTTTCAATTTCGTTAATTTATATGAATTTAAAAGAATTAGTAATTCAATGCTCAAGAACTTGACCATACTTTTGACAAAACCAATTCATGTTGTAAAACTGACGAAGAAAAACAAAATCTAATTATCAAATTTCATACAGATCCTCTACTAGGTGGACACTGTGGTAAAACAAGACTTTTAGCTAAACTTCGTTCCTATTTTTACTGGAAGAAAATGCGTCAAGATGTCGCAAAATTCGTTAAAACTTGTCATAAATGTCAAGTGAATAAACCAGGAACAAAATAATTGAACCAGTTTGTATTACAGAAACACCCGTGAATGCCTTTGATTCAGTAATCATTGACACAATCGGGCCATTTGTAAAACAAACTCTGGAAATTCTTACGCGGTTACACTTCAGTGTGATTTAACAAAATATCTCATCACTGTTGCTATTCCTAATAAAGAAGCTAAAACCGTGGCATGTGCAATTTTCGAAAATTTCATGTTAATTTCAGTCCTATGAGAGAGTTACGTACCGACATGGGTACCGAATACGTAAATGAAACTTTAATAACTTAATTGACAAATTTATTAAATATTTCACAAAAACTTCTACTGCTTATAGGCCACAAACAGTTGGAACAGTGGAAAGAAATCACAGAGTCTTGAATGAGTACCTAAGGATGTATATTAATGATTTGCGATCGGACTGGGATGAGTGGTTGCTTTATTATACTTATTGCTACAATACAACCCCATCCACAGTACATCATTATACCCTTTCGAACTTGTTTTTGCAAAGATTCCAAATCTACCGAGCGATTTCTCCTCCAATAAGGATTTCACCAATCTATAATATAGAAAAGTATGCCAAAGAAGTGAAATTTAGATTACAAACCCATTAGTTAGATCCAGAAAGTATTTGCAACATGCAAAACATAAAACGAAGGAAAACTTTGATACGAAAATCAATCCTTATGTCAATATAAATATAGGAGATTTGGTATTGCTATCTAATGAAGCAAGACAGAAATTGGACCCGATGTATAAAGGGCCATATACAGTAACTAGTTTTGAAGATGTAAACTGTACTTTAAGGGACCAAAATTCAAAATATTTAGTAGTTCATAAAAATAGGCAAAGAAAATATTACTAAGCGATTCAATATAGTTACTTACAGGTATTTCTACTTATTACCTTTTTAATTAAAATAACATTATTATTATTAATTATTAGATATATTTAAATTGGATCCAATTAGATAAACATAAATTTAAACTCAACTTAAAATGCATAATAATTATTTTGCTTGACTGTGCGATAATTTTTTTAAAGTAGGTAATGATACTGTTAGATACGAATACCTATACTACTTAAACGCATATTAAGCATTTATATTACATGTTTATTAATAGTTTTCATGAATAGTATAAATCAATATATATATATATATATATATATATATATATATATATATATATATATATATATATATATATATATATATATATATATATATATATATATATATATATATATATATATATATATATATATATATATATATATATATATATATATATATATATATATATATATATATATATATATATATATATATATATATATATAAAATCATTTATAATTATTCCAGTACATAATTTTAAGTTACTATTATTATTAACCTCATGCAAGATTTTCCATTAATTTTAGTACTTTGCATTATATAGAGTTAAATAGATTAAGGAATGTGTGTTGTGTGAATGCTAGTTCTAAGTTAGCATAACAAAAAAAGGGGAGGAAAGTTATATATGTAATTAATAAGTTATATAAGTAATTAACGTAATTAATAAAATTAATAAAATCTAATGGGAAGGTATTGTGTACAAATGTGTTAAATGCACACCTCAGCTGTCCTACTTTAGAATCAAGAAATATGAACTAATGTACGTAAACAAGACAACGTTAGTTATTATTAAATAGTCAGGGTCATACTTTAATAGCAAAAATCAGTAGTACGTTTAATTTAATACCTCCATACTTAACCCTTATTAACAACCTTTAACAGTAGGCACATTGAGAGCAAAGAGCAAGAATAATCCAAGAGACGTCACATGGGTGAAATTGAAAAAGCGTGAGCACATTAACAGACAAAGCAATACCGATTGTGTTGTCACTAAATGGAAGGATAAAAAGAGGTCCTTACGCTAAATAGTAAACATGGAAACACAGTTACTGTAAGACATGGGGTGTACATGTTGAAAAGCCAGAAGTAGTTGTTTACTACAATAAGCTAAAAGGATTAATTGATTTATCAGATCAATTGAAAGCGTATGCACAAGCCTTAGAAAAGAGGTGAAGTTGTATAGAAAGTTAGCAGTCGAATTGCTAACTTTAACAGCTGTAGTAAATGCATACATATTGTTCCAAGACATAACAAATGAATCGATGAACTACTTGCTATGGAAAGTTGAAAGAAGAAAAGAGTGAGTAATTACTCAGAAAAAACAAACAAACACACTACAAATATTTGGCATAAAATATGCATATTTTCATTATACATAGTTCATATAAGAAATACAGTTTGCTAAAATAATAGACAAAATTAATTATAAGAATATTTTTAGTTTTTAATTAAAGAACTATATGTTTAGTTATCTACTTTTTCAAATAAAAGTTTAAAAATAGAATTTCTATTACTGGAAAAATACAGTAACCTGTAGATTATGGCAGAAAAAATCATGTACGATTGAACTGTATATCCCAGCGGGCCATGCAGATTCATGAACTGTGCTGTTATAGGTATATCTAGCATCCTTGTAGATGCTATGGGCCAGTAAATAAAGCTGTGTGTGAGTATATTGAGGGTGCACATGGCCCAGCTATCAAACTTACTATGCATCCCTAAGGATACACATGGCGCTTAACATGTTAAATAACACATAATCATCACACAAAAACTGTTTGACAATAAATAAATAGAAACAAATATAAAAACAGTAAATATAGTATATATAAGAAACATTAAATTCACAATTGTTTTGGAAGCCAAGTGAAAGTTATCTTACAGTTTGTTACCCGCCATATTTGCAAAGCTACAATGAAATTCATAGTATATCAGTGTAATTATGAATAGTTATAGCGTCAGGAAGAAAACAAAAATCAAAACTGGCTTACAAAACAGAAAATTAGTTAATGAACAGAAAGTATAATCATAGAAATATGATATATGATTAAATTAAATTGGCTTCCTGGACTGGAATCCTAAAAAGTACCGTGGCAGTCAACATGTTAATATTCTTATTACAAAATACCTTAATTCCGTCATATAACACCGTAGAGTAAACTATGTTAAAATGATTTCCTTAATGTAATGAATATACATTATACCGCTCTACAGTGAAATTTTCCAATCACAATAACCCACAGACCCCAACATTCTAATACTCGTGATTTTCTACTAAATTTTACAAGTCTTACTTTGTACCACAGTATATAAGATAGGTGGACCAACTACCGTTCAGTGAGTGTCCCAAATCTCTTCTGTGCCTTAGACAAGGACAAACAACCTGCTTGGCTTACTGGACATAAAGTTTCGTGTTTAAGTTTGTTTACTTAAACAATGGTATTAATATTTAACGTAAAAGTGTGGTACAAAAATTATCATTTTCAAAAAAAAATTATTTTATTGCATTTAGTTTTAAACAATATATGTATAATATTAGATTAAAAGACTCTGTTAACAAAAATACTTAACATCAATAATAAAAATAAATGAGCAAAATTTAATTTTGTTTGTAAATCCGTATTCCTATCCTGCTAACATTTAGATGTCTCTAAATTTTATTGCTATGGTAACAACCAATCATGCACCTGTATTTTGAATTTTAAAGGCTTTTAAGTTTTTTAAGTTACAGAATCGGCCTCTGACGGTAAAACAAGTACATTCAGGTGTTAACGTTTCAACGATAAAAAGCTAAAATAAGAATGTTAAATAAATAAGTCCGTTAATAGAATTAGGAATGTTGCTGCCTGGATTTTTTTGTCAATTGCCGATTGTTTTCTTATTTTTCCTTCTTCATGTTTATAGAACTGTTTAACTCACATACATGTGTAATAATATACCTCTTTTGATATTATTTAATCAGATGTTCTTGGCACTGAATAAAGATAATAATAATAATTTGGCAAAATTAATTTTTATTTAAAACAAATGTTAACCATCTTCTATTAACAGTTTATAACGATCTTTATGGTACCTTATAGAGTAATTTTTTATTTATTAAGATTTTATATTTTATACCCCATATGTAGGTATAATAAATAAAAACATGTGTATAAGCCTTACACACTAAACAATTTGCACTATTTTCCTTCTTGTTCAGAATTAAACCCTTAATTATTTAATAAAAATGCATCATGCATAATGAATTTCCGTTCATTAAAAACAACTAGGTTGCCAACCTAGCTGTCTGTCTTTGTTGCTACCTCTCATTCACACACTGAGGAGACTGTGGACCATTTTCACGCAGCAAAGCTAGAGTAAGTCAGTCCACCTAACTTATTATACACTGTGCTTTGTACTAAAAATACTAATAAACAAATTTCTCACCGATTTTACTCATATCAAATTTTTGCTAAATTCAACCTATTCATTAAGTAAAATGTACAAGTCTCATGTTTACATTTCAACAGCACTTCTTGAAAAAGCATCTATTTAAAAAATGTATACATCCAAATTCTACTATTTAAATTTATATGTACAGTAAAGTTTTACATATATTTACGATTGATTGGGATGTAAACTTGCATAAATAGGGGCAGCTTTTGCTTTCGCAAGTTCGGAAGCGTTTTTAGCAGCATCTTTAAGTTTATTTTTAGTTGTTGATAAATTATGTGTTGGAGGTGGTACTACATGTGGAGGAAACATATTGGCTAACACATAATTAAATCCACCCACCTAATGGTTATTAAAAATTAGTAAACATAAACACAACAAATAATCTTACCATCTTATTGCAATTTTTCTTAAACCTTTCATAACCAAATGCACATATAGCACGTCCAAATCCTTTTATCTGAGAATCGATCCATGCTGATCTTATAGCTATCGTCTTACCTGGATGTTCCTCACTTTCTTTATATATAACTTTTCAGTAATGCTCTGTAAAGGATTATTTAATTTTTATGAAATGAGAGTGATACATACATACCATCACTTTTAAATATCCCAAATTTCTTGTATAAGTAACTAGTGTTTTATTTTTAGGATCAACAATTGATTCTTCAACAATATTAACATTTTTTGTAGTAATAAGACATTCTGCCCATTTTGGGCTTGGATTAGTCTTTCGGATAAGTCTTTTTGAAAACAATTTGCCTGACCTCACTTCCCGTACCACTGTATCTTCTGTTAAAACATGTTTGCTAAAAGATCTTTTACATAACTGTAATAGAAACCTGTGAGAATGAACTACCTATTTGGATTTGGATATTTTTGCCAGAATGCACGAGCAACTTGGTCCCATGTAAAATTAAATATAGTTGTGGCCTCAAAATATCGTGGCATAATTGCTTAATTTTAACTAAAAACGATTTTTAATTTTTTGATAAGGTTAGAAAATATTTTATTCTGACAAATTCATAACATTTCACGTAAACGCATTAATTTGTATATTTGGAAGTTACAACTTTTGATTTAGGCATATTTTATCAAAATTTTAATTTATTACTTAATTGAAACAAAAAAACACGTTTGGAATGTAATGATGAACAGGAAGGAGTAATGGTGGGAGAAATGCAACTTGATAGGATCAATGTTTGATTTTTAAGTTTTATTAGGTTGAATATAAATTTTAATATAAATATTATTATAAAATAATTTGTTTAGTTTATAAAAATTGTATTATTTTCTAAATATAAGTAAACATAATAATTTGGAAATGTTGATTCTTATTTTATATTTATAAACAAACGATCAAAAGGTCCCATGGTGTAATGGTTAGCACTCTGGACTCTGAATCCAGCGATCCGAGTTCAAATCTCGGTGGGACCTATAACATTTTTTTTAACTAAATGTACAATTTTTACATGGAAAACCATATCCATTTGCTTCTTTACGTGTTTATGGGAATAAGTGTTTAAATAAAAGATAGGCGAATAGTACGATAATTTGTGAAGTTTTGTAAAATACGAAAATACAATTCATACCTCATATGGTTTCAATTAAGTTGACGGGTTCAAATTCAAATAGAGAAATAAATGAGCACCACCTCCAGGTAAATGACAGCTGTTTATAATTTACTGTCAGATTGACGTTATTAAAAATAGAGTAAAATGGAAATGAAATGAATAATAATATATCAATATTGTCTTTTCCAAGTAAGAATTATGCACTATAATAAATAAATAATTGATGAAAGTTGTTTTGTCATATTGACATATATTTTTTTTTTTTATTTAGCCTCATACTAAAATACTTATCTTTTTGGGTTTTTAATTTTTCAACTTTGATAAAATTGTTTTCAACATCTTTAACAATTTTAATAGATATTACTACTGACGAAGATAACTGTAAGTGTTAACGAAACGTTTAGATTGTATAATTTAAAATACACCATTAAAAACCCAAAAAAGATAAGTATTTTATTATGTGTGATAATAGTGAAAGTTTACATTTTCATAGACTCCACTGTCTATACAATCAATCCTTGATAAGGATAATAGGTATATGGTATGTCAACATATATTTTCTTAAAATTGATTCCTAAATATGTCGTCCTATGCTTATTGCTGATGATAGGAAAAGAACAGAGCCACGTATTTCATTCCGTCGCTAAGGGAGAGGGCGGGCTACTCGAGCTTTCCGAGCTCCTTCAGCCACAATCATGGATTCCCAGTATACATACATACATTAGGTACATATGCATTGTGGGATTAAACATGGGTGTGGTCAGGATAGGATCAGAAGGAACGGAGTTAGGGTTCTGAGGGGGAAATACTACCCCAGCATTCGCCTAAGTAGCCGCACATGGTGTGCATATACGCAGTGACCATGCCGCTACCATATAAGGAAATATGAGGAAAATTCATACAAGGTAGACGGTAACGGGAATCGAACTCATTGCCTCCCGAATGCTAAGCAGGTCGTATCACCACTACGCTACCAGCTCGCTTACTGATGATAAGCACAGCACTAATTATATAATCACTGAGAATTACACCACTTCACCATGGTAACGCTGTTCTGAGCTCGTAGGCCGTTTATAAACGGTTATTTTTGAGGAAACAAGGTGTTTATTTTCAACAATTTTGTTTAAATCATTTTGTTATATATATATATATATATATATATATATATATATATATATATATATATATATATATATATATATATATATATATATATATATATATATATATCATTGTTTTGTTTTCAACAAATTATTAATTTTTTTGTAAAATTGACCAAGCCTAAATACCTCATTGAACCCTTTCATAAATTTCATGCGCCATTATCACTATTAAATCCCGGAATTCGGGCATCTGCAAGCGCAAGAGCAGGCGCTGCCCATTTGGCGTCCAACCGTGGAATGGATGGAGACCTCCTGAACATTGAATGCCGCTCCAACCACCATCCAGAAACGATAATGGTCAGCGATGTATTGTACAAAATTTCCAGTAGTAAACAAATTTATTTATTAAATCTTTAGTCAATATATAATAATAAACGTTTACAGAAACGAATGTATTAATTATTTTAAGCATGGGCCGTTGGAATTATTCTTGTTTGGAATTCAAGAAGGTAAATACTATTTGCGTTCGGCCACCGTTAGTTAAGGTATCAGGTTGTATGTGTCTTGTTAACCCTGTGATACATTAGTGCTCACGTGAATTACAATAGTAATTCAAATATTTTTCCTTTTGAAAATTAGTATACCTAATTGTTTTAGTAAAAGGTTTAAATAATTTCAATGTGACAAACATTGAATTAGACTGGTAGCTTGAGGTGCATTTCTGCCTTTGAATTGTTATTCAGAATACAATTACTAACCTAAAGTCAGAAGTTGCATTCAGAATACCTTATTTGATGTGTTATAAAAGAATAGGTGAAGGTAACAATGATAATGTTGCTAACCCAGACAGCACAGAACGTCCATTGGATGTGCATTCTTTGTACAGCCCATGTAATACAAGATCGGACCAAGGATGTTCTATTCGGATATACAATATATCCTGAGAACGTCTGGCAATTGCCAAAGGATGTCCCTCGACCACCCATAGACAGTCAAGTGAGACTGTTTGGGACGTCCTTAGACAGTCCCATCCTGGTCATGCACAGACTTGAAGAGGCCCTCATCTGGGTTCATTTGACTTGTTTAGTACGTCAACTAGGTGCTTTTAAGGTTCACTTTTTTATACATTTTACGAAATTAATAATAAACCCAGAAAGAGTAAATCTTATTTTCTTTAAGTGTACCAATGATATATTCAGTAATTAATTATACAAGTAACATGTTTTACTCTTAAGTAGCATGCTTCAACCAGCTCTTCACGTCCTTTTCTACATCTTTCTTTTAATCTTCGCACAGATTCTGCAGTGCAAATATGTATTACAAAATGTTGCATTATATACATTACAGAAAATTACCAGACAGTGCCCTACACAGATTCAACGTTTGAAATTTCATTTTACCTCCAATACCTTCCCAATTATAAAGCGCTTTCCCATAGAGTTACTTAGTACTCGATTTAACGCTCGTTTTACACAATCATATGTTATGTTGTCCCAATAGCATACAAGTAATTTACCTAAAACAAGTATTATTCTCTAATAAGCGATCTACAGTTAAGTACTTACGACTGAAATTTTCTTGCAGTTCCAATTCTCAATAAGTTTATTTTCCAGAAAAAATATGTTTTATATATATATATATATATATATATATATATATATATATATATATATATATATATATATATATATATATATATATATATATATATATATATATATTGTATTCGATTCCTGTTACCGTCCACCCTGTATGAGGTTTTTCAGGGGTTTTCCTCATACACATGTAGCGGCATGGTCACTGCGTATATGCAGACCATGTGCGGCTGTTAGGCGAATGCCGGGGTAGTATTTCCCCTCAGAATCCTCACTCCGTTCCTTCCGATCCTATCCTGACCACACCCATCCTTAATCCCACCATGCATATATACGTAATGTATGTATGTATGCTGGGAATCCATGATTGTGGTTGAAGGAGCTCGGAAAGCTCGAGCAGCCCCCCCCCCCCTTGGGGAGGGAATGAAATACGTGGCCTTTTCCTTTCTTTTCCAATGTTTGCCGCTACGTCATCACATACAATCATATGGTGTAATATGAAAATAATGAGTCACAATTATTTTCGTTATAACTTCTGATTAGAAAATATTGCCCGATGGTAGCATTATACTTATTTATTGTGATTTATTTTGTAATAATTAGAGAACGTTGATTATCGTAATAACTAGCGTGGAGCTTGGCTCCGCGCTATAGTCCCAACACACCTCAATAACCGTTTACGATATTTATTTAAAGGTAACATTTTTCTTATAAAAAATATAAAACATCGGATACCCTATTTAAAAATATAAATTTTAAAATTTCAAAATTTGCGAAATCAAAATCATGAATGAATCGAATGTGCCTATTTTATAACTATTATAACGGACATAGGAAGAAGCAATTTTGTGTAACGGTTGAAAAACAATATCCTGTAAAGGGGGTTATGAAGTATTAGTCAAATGCATAGATATCTTACTTACTTAAGTAAGATATCTATGGTCAAATGAGAATTAAGTTCATATGCATATAAAACGAATTAGTTAATTATGTAGATTTCGTTAAATGCACTACGAATGTTCACCATCCTTATTTAATTGAGCTTTATATGAGAAGACAGTATAAACGAATTGGTTATCTAAATTAATAAATTAATGACGTAGCGGTAAACACTCCTGGCGAGGATAATAGAATAAAAATGGCGCATTTAGTCGTCCAATTAGGTGTTTAGCTGACTTACAGCCTTATTCTGTAAAAATCGTATTATATCGATCGTTAGATAACGAATTCGTAAAGTATAAGGAAGCCCAACGAAATTCGTTAATTTTCTATTCTGTAACTTGATTCGTTTAGATTAGAGAAAAACCAAGAGCAAACGTTTTACTACGAATAGTAACGTTTGAAAGTATGCGGCGAATATCACACTATTCATCCTAACCACGTTTGTTTTGTTTTTCTAGGTTATGTAATTTATTTGCGCGATTTGTTTTTATTCTACAATTTCCGTATAGAGCTTTATTTGATATCGATTAGATTTGATTTGGAGGAAATGGAAAATACACCAAGTAAGTATTAGAAGATTAGCACTTTAAAAATTATTTTCTTTAATTTTTGCGTACTACAAAGAGCATAACGTTTATATAATAATTTCAAATTTATTTAGATGAGCTAAAACAAAATGAAGGTTTGCGTAATAATAAATTTGATCCATCGAATGAGGCGCTAAACAGAGGAACATAGGAAGGTGCCAATGACAAATTGCGCATGCCTTATCTACATAAATAGAAATTCTTATAAATGGTTTAAATATTACTTTCAATGTCAAACTTCTAGAGCGCTGGTGGTAGGAATCGTCTTCCACGCTGTTGGTGCGGGTTCGAATCCGTCCCATGCAATTTTTTTGGGTTACTGTAGTTTTGTTTATTTAATCTACTTTTGTTAGGTTACAGTAGTTTTGTTTATCCGTAGGAGCGTTGAATGAATGACATAACAAGTACTCAATGTAGGAGCAATGATGACGTCACATATTGTGACGTCACACATCCTATTCTGTCCTCTGTTTAGCGCCTCCTCCATCGGACCCCGATGCTTTGACAAAGAGTTGGGGACAGTTGGCCATCAAATTGAATTCTGCCGGAGGACCAGAGAAGTCTAGATGGTTGGAAAAAGGTACACATATTTGTTTTTAAACTATCTACTTAGAAATACATTAAAGTAACCGCCATGTAATCCATGATCACAGCTCTAAATACATAATAAACCACATTTGTAGTGCAACATTATATATTTTTAGATTTACACTTCATTTTAGGTGCTAGCCGACTGGAAGGGTCAGGTAAAGAAGAAAGCTAGAGCTCTTGCTGTTGAAGACAACAGGACAGGCGGAGGGCCCCTTCTAAGCCATTAACTGATTTAGAAGAGCAGCTCATTATACTTATTGGAAAAGTATTGATCTATGGGCTGGATGATGTTGCTGAAGGGGATTAATTGTAAATCCTTCCTCTGACATTATTGTTGAACATATGAACGATCACCCCATTACTACAGAAGCAACCCTTCTACATCGGGCATTAATAGTTCAAATCCTATGAAGAAAATTAACAATGTGGCTGGAAATTTATCAATCTTCAATGTTATTTCGGCATATGAAAACATTCATCCAGCACTGCAAAGGCACTACAGGCAATTCAAACAGAATTGAGTAAAATAGTGCAAATAAAAAATTTGAAGCAAAATTAATGTATTATAAATATAAAATTAAATATCCTAATTTTCCAGAGATGAGTATGTCAAGCTCAGATGATGAAAACTAGTCTAATTAATTTGTAGTTATTATATGTAGCCTAGTGAATACAAATTTTGAGTAATATTGGTTTTATTATCTTATTGATAATTATTTTGTATGTGTCTATTACGAATAATGGCACCTTCATGATGCCAATTGTGTTCAACATCGATATTATCCATTTGAACAACAGTAATGTCATCTACTTCGATCTCAATATTTTCGTCTATTCTTTCACTTAGAAAATTATGTAAAACTGCACAAGCATTTACTAGGGTTGCAGCTTTATGAGGTTTATAATGAAGCACTCTTTCTTTTAATAAGCAACGAAACCTTGATTTGAGTACACCAATACATCGTTCTACGGTATTCCTGGCCCTACAATGTCTTCTGTAATATCGTTCTTCAGGAGTATTTGGAATTGCATTTAATATTGGTGTGTAAAAGGGTTGAAGAGGGTAACCTGAATCACCTAATAGCCAAGTGGTTTGGTCTCCATTTGTATAATTGTTTTCCAAAAAAAATTTTATATCTGACATATTCCAAATTGCAGAGTCATGTACAGATCCAGGATATCTACAATTAATGTTTAAAATTTTTAAATTGCTGTCACTTATAATTTGGCAATTAAGACTGTAATATCGCTTTCTGTTTAAAAATGCTAAACGAGGCACATTCACATTATTTAAAGGAGGGGCAATAAGTGCAACATGTGTGCAATCAATTGTACCTACTACTCTTGAAAAATTAAATTTTTCAAAAAATCCTTTAACTTCCTGAATTTGTTGAGTAGTGGGAAATTTTATATACTGTCGTAAAAGGTGATTGTTAATCACTTCTGCTACCTCTGTTATGCATCGACTGATGGCCGGTTGGCTCATGGTACAGTGGTAATCCTTACTAATGGACTTTTGATAACTGCCATGACAGAAAAAGTGCAGGGCACTTAAGAAACGTAACACATTTGGTATCTTTGTGATCCGACTCCCACGAATCATGTATTGATCTACTTTCAAAAATAGTTGTCTTGCATCATTAGGGTTAAACCTATACATCTTTCTAAATCCTTCAAATGGAATATTAAATGGATCTGAATCATTTCTCAGTTGTCTTTTGTGCAAGTTATAATCAGCCCTAGAAATGCAGAAACCAAAACACGTATAAAACCAATGTATCTATGTTTACCTTCTCTGCAATTCCAACGCTAATCCAAGAAAGAAGATCTTCATTCATAATTAGGTAAAATAATACAAAATAAGTATGAATACAAGGAGTAAACGGTTTCAATAATAACCTTAATTTCGACTTTAACGACACTTCAAAGATTTCGTTACGTTTCGAACGGTAAAATAACGATAGCTGTTAAAATTTTTCTTACAGATAGTAATCTTAACGACTTTCGTTGAATTATCGAAAATCGATATTTCAACGATCGTTATGAAGGTAACGAAGGTTATAGATTATAGAATAAGGGTGTTAGCCAATCATGGTCTAGATGAGAACCGGTAATTCGCAAATTATTTAATTTAATTTAGATATCAAAAATAATTTATTTAAATATCTGTATTAAAATTCGATCGATTCATATTATAATGGTTGGAAACTACTTATTGAAACCATTGAAACTTAATAAAGCAAGAAACAAAACTATTTTCTTTTTAATTTGGTACGCTTACATAATTAAGTTACTAAAACGACATGAAATTCCTAAATCAACTAAACTAAAAAGCAAATTACAAAAATAATATAAAAACGTGTTTTATAAATACTAGAACACTCGTTTTTAAACTTGAATTCGTGTTTCAAGACTGAGCAAATTCGCGACCGTATTTTTGGCAATTTCACGTATATCAGGGGCGTACCTGCAAGATTATCTTGATTATTTTCCTTTTGTGACAGAATTTGGATAAAACAAAAGGCGGCTAGATCAAATTTTCACTTTTAAAATTAACACACAAGAACCGCTAAATCAACTAAAGTAAAATGTTGGTTTAAAACGGGCAAATTACAAAAATAGCATAAACACGTGTTTCATAAGGCGTTGAAGCACTCCTTCTTTAAAAAACTCGTGGGTACATTACTGTTTTTAAAACTTGAATTCGTGCTGGTCCTATGAAAGTTCTTTTTTATATACTGTTAAATCATTAATTCTATCTAGACGCGAAGTTATAAAGCATTTTACAATTTGTACAAAAGAAAATGTGTATTTTAGGAAAGAGATAACAGATTAAGTTTTACAGAGAAATTAGCTGTACAACCAAAAACTAACTTAATTTTAGTTGGATTTTTGAATATTATTGCCAGCGGCACAGGGCGCCAGGAGCATGCGGCGCCTGTATCAAAATTTTGATGGCGCTCCATTAATTAAAAACATTTGTATCAAAACTAATATTATAAATACTTTGCATGCCTAGGTGATAAGAGCCCCAACAACTATAGGTTCGGACACTTTAATTTTAATTCTCTAGTAGCATTTTTAAGTAATACATGAATAAAAAATAATGAATAATTAATTTGAAATACTATAATTTTTAGGCTTATGTTTAGGGACATTTAAATGACTGTTTTTGTTATATTCTTAACGCATTGAAATAAAAACACACAAAGATTGAAATAGTCTGTGTAAACTTTTTATTTAAAATACAAAATTACAAACACAAGAAAACAGATAAACAACAATAATAAATGAAAATATAATATTTATAATATAAACATAATACATATTATACGGTAAATTAAATACAAACAATGTAAATAAGTCATTAAATAAATTTTACTTTCCTAGCTTTTAGCAAAAAAAGTTTGGATAATATCATGAATATCAAGTTTATCCAGTATGTCAGACTCAATTGAAATTATTGCGAGATCTGATAATCTATTTTGCGCCATTGTGGAGCGTAAATAACTCTTTATGATTTTTAATTTCAAAAAGACGCTCGGACGCAACTGACACAGGTAATGATAAAAGAATACGGAGTGCTACAGTAAAATTTGGAAAACTCCTACTAAACCATTTGAATAAATATACTGAATTATTTGGGATATATCTTTTTGAATTCGTAATAAATACTTGACATTGTAAAATTTCTTCACATAAATCATCTGCGTCAATATCGGACTGATTTTCATGAGTTAATTTCGCTTGTAATTTTTGCAGCAAGATAATAGGTATTCTTTATTTTGTAAATGATCTAATAAATATAAAATTGGAATGAATCCATATGTTCTTTTAATAAAGAAAATCTGTCTTGTAACGAAATTAAAGTTTGATCTATTATACAGAACTAAAAATTTACTTTGAATGAATTTTCAGGATTTACTATAGGTTGATCTTCATGTTCATAATCAAATTGAGTAGATTTTTTACCTCGTCTTAATGGCCTCGCACTACGAAATTCAGTTTCTATGTCAAACTTTTCTGCAATTAATTTGGAACTTTCAACAATTTCTGCAAAACTAGCATCAGATAGATAATTAGTTAAAAATGTATTTAGTTTGTTGCAAGTTGCAAATCTGTAATTTGAGATTGAAGCATTTTACTCACAAGTCACAAAATTTACTTGATTTAAAATATCATACCACACTTTAACGGAGCAAATAAATGTAAATGTAGACATTTTTTCTCCCAGACATTTTGCTTGGTATTTAGATTGTTCGTCGACTCTTGTGTGGTCATTGCAAATTTCAAATAATGCATCAAAAACTTCTGGTAAATATTAATAGAGAGACTTTTTGGCATCAATTCTACTTGACCAGCGTGTTTCGGATAAGGGCTTTAAAGTTAAATTAGTAACATGCTTGATTAAGGTATTCCATCGATTAGTAGACGCTGAGAAAAATTTGTATAATTCTTGTATTATATTACAAAATTTATTGTTTCATGGTTGATATTAGCGGCATCATTTACAATTAGATTCAAGCTGTGATTCGCACAAGGAACATAAAAAGCTCCCGGGTTCAAATCTAAAATTCTTTTTGTATGCCACTATTTTTGCCGTGCATGTTAGAGCCATTATTATAACCTTGGCCTCTTATATTATTTATGTCTAAATTTAATGTTTTAATAGATCAATAAGAAATGTTGTTAATCCAGCAGTAGAAGACCGGCACTTGCCCCACTCTTTTTTTACGTCACAAGCCCGCCCTTCGCTTTTTACACATCCACGTGGGGACCGGATTTTCCACTTATTTTTACACGCTTACGTGTAGGACGTGTTTTTCACCCTATTTTGCACATCCACGTGTGAGACCGGATTTTCCATTATTTTTACACGCTTACGTGTAGGACGTGTTTTTCACCCTATTTTTGCACATCCACGTGTGAGACCGGATTTTCCACCCTTATTTTTACACGCTTACGTGTAGGACGTGTTTTTTCACCCCTATTTTTGCACATCCACGTGTGAGACCGCATTTTCAACCCTTATTTTTATATACCCTCGTGTGAGATTTCTTTTCGAAGGCCCTTTTTCAACCCTAATTATTTTTACTCGCTTACGTATAGGACGTGTATTTTCACCCCTATTTTTGTACACCCACGTGTGAGACCGTATTTTCTACCCTTTTTCAACCCTAATTATTTTTTACTCGCTTACTTGAAGGACCGTATTACCTTATTTTTATGGTTTCTTTTCGGGGACCTTTTTGACAGCTAAGCCTTTTTTTTTGTTGCTGCTAACTGTATTTGGGATCAGGTCTTGGCTGGGCTTAGGATTGTACTTAGGGTGGGGTTGAAACTGGGGCTGGAGCTAGGGATAAGTCTTAGAGTTTGGTGCTGGGGCTGGAGCTAGGGCTGGAGCTTAGGCTCGGGGCTGGAGCTAGGTTGGAGCTTTGGTCTGGGGTTGAACCAGGTCTTGGTTTAAAAGTTGTATTTAAGGCTTAGAGATATTTTTATCTTATAGATCATTTTTCTTGTTTTTCTCAGTTCAGGCATTTATAAATAGATCTTTTCAACGACTTAATTTGACCTTTGACCCTGGAAAGATACTATAAAAAATGTACATGTGAGTGTATTGATTTATGCTAAGAAAAATGTTAAAATTATTTCTATTAATACATTAATACGAAATTACAACAGCTACTCTGCTACCTTGAGAAACACCTATGAGAAACAAGTTGGCCTTGAAGTTAGCTAGTCATTGGTTTTGAAGACGGCATTGAAGTTAGCTGTAAGTCCTGTTTTGAAGACGGCCTTGAAGTTAGCTGTAAGTCCTGTTTTGAAGCTAACCTTGAAGTTAGCCTCGTGCGTGACCTCGGACTATAAAAAATGTGCATGTGAGCTGACGTGTATTGGATTATGCTAAGAAAAGGTTAAGGATATTTTCTATTAATACATTAATACGAAATTACAATAGCTACTTTTCTACCTTGAGAAGCACCTATGAGAAACAAGTAGGCCTTGAAGTTAGCTGGTCATTGGTTTTGAAGACTACCTTGAAGTTAGCCTTGAGAAATTGTTAGCCTTGAAGTTACCTGTAAGTCCTGTTTGAAGCTAACCTTGAAGTTAGCCTTGCGCGTGACATCGGATTATAAAAAAAAATGTACATTTTGAGTTTACGTGTATTGGTTTATGTCTATTATGCTGAGAAAAAATGTTATTAAAGATATTTCAATTAATACATTAATACGAAATTACAACAGCGTACTTATTCTACCTTGAGAAACACCTATGAGAAACAAATTGACCTTGAAGTTAGTTAGTCATAGGTTTTGTAGATAACCTTGAAGTTATCCTTGTGATTTTAATGGCTTAATTTAACCTTTGACCCTGTAAAATACTATAAAAGCGTGCACCAGGGTTTTAGTTAATTTAGTTCTGTTTTGAAGAGCGCTATGGAATCTTTCTCAGCTAATCATATTTTGAGGTTATTCAGTGCTGGTGCGTTAACCGACGAGGGGCTAAGAAATGCGTACAATATTATCACTTATAAGATGTTGTGCGAAAATGACACTATCGACTCGATAGATGTTTATAATGATTTTGTGGCGGCTGCACAACGAGTTGGTGGAGTGTAAGTATATATTTGTTTTTTATTTTAAGATTTTTAATTATTATTTTTATAGACCTGCTCAAGTAAATCTAGAGGAGGTGTTTGACGATGATGAGATGATGGAAACTCCCTCAGCAGAGCATTTGATAACGGTATGTCTTTTCTAATTTTTATTGTATTACTGAACGAGTACATTACAGCAAAACCAATCGGGTTCAGGTTCTCAGCAGCAGGCCGGACCATCCTCAGGGTTCAACCATATTAATATACTGGGGGAATCAAATAGTAAATTTATAAAAAAATTCAATACCACATGTAAAACGCTACGGTTTAACTTCAATGACGAGACGTGCAAGGATAATCCCCTAACATGGCTACAGGTAAAAATATACCATTTTACTAAAAATTTATCTAATACACATATTTACAGAGCGCCTTTGAGGAATTGTATTCATGCATAGTGAAGGACGCGGCTCCTTCAGATCGTGCTGGAATCACGCTAAGAAATCCAAATTTCCCAGATAAGCCAATAGGTATTTCATTTAGAAGAGTGGACCAGTTGTCGGTGAAAGTGATAATGTCGCTGCTGGAAAAGGTAATGCAGAGCAATGCTAGTTTTTTCTCTAGCGACTTATTAGTTTTAAACGTTGATAGAGTGTCGGTACCTGTAGGCTATGGGCGCAAAAACTTGACAGGGATAAAATTTGCAGACTTTTGTAAATCTAAAACCAAGGGGTTTATTGTTGTACCATCAACAATTAACGAAAATAATTGTTTAGCGCGCGCCTTAGTCATTGCTATTGCATTTAAAAGTAACGATACATTGCGCCATAGTATGGAAATGGGTTGTCCTTTACTTCAAGAACGAGCTATACAGCTCTGCCAAGACAGCGGTGTAGATCTTATCCAGGGTGGTAGCTACGAGCATATTCAGGCATTTCAAAATCATTTAGATTCATATACCATTGTAGTTTATAATTCGCGTATAGGTGATTCAGTTTATTTTGAAGGCCCTAGGGAACCGGGTAGGATAGTTTTAAATTTAATATTAGAGGATGAGCATTATAACGTCATCACCAGCCTCACGTCAGCATTTACTTGCAGTTATTACTGCGAACAATGTAGAAAACGCTATAATAAGAAAAAAGATCACATGAAATGTATGTACCAATGCCCAGCGTGTCATCAAAAGCCGCCATGTTCTATTGAAAACCCGAAAATAGCTTGCAGTGATTGCAAGAGAGATTTTTACGGTGTAGAATGTCTTAAAAACCACCAGGATACTAAAGTATGCGAAAAATTACGTAGGTGTTTAAAATGTCTTAAAACCCATGAAGTAAAGGGTAAACATAGATGCGGATACAGCTACTGCTCCACGTGTCAGAGTCAAAAACCTATCGGTCATCTTTGCTACATGGCCGTTAACAAAGTTCGACGTGACAGCGGTAATGGTAAACCATCTATGTTTATCTTTTACGATCTGGAGTGTATGCAAGAAAAAGTGTGTGAGGGTACGAATGATAGATTTCTGCATGAGCCCAATCTATGCGTGGCCGCGAATGTTTGTTCAACTTGTATTCAACACATCGCCAATTTAGATGAGCCGTGCTCAGTATGTAGAGAGAGAGTGCACATTTTCAGGGAAAACCATGTTGAATCGTTTCTGTCATATGTTGCCGAGAGAGCGCGAAAATTTAAGGTTACATGCATCGCACATAACATGAAAGGGTACGACGGGTGTTTTGTGCTTAGATGCATGCTAGCTAATAATAATCAGTGGAGACCAAAAGTCATCTGCAACGGCTTAAAATTAATTTCTATTCAGTGTGACGATATTAGATTCATTGATTCCCTTAATTTCATTCCGTCACCGCTCTCGGCATTTCCGAAAACCTTCAATTTCCCCGAGTCCAAAGGTTATTTCCCATATCTTTTCAACTCATCCGTGAACCAGAATTACGAGGGTCCTCTGCCAGCACTGGAATATTATTGTGCAGATCAGATGTCAGCGGGTGATCGACAAAAGCTTTTAGAATGGCACGCGACCCAGAGTAATTATGTTTTTAAGATGAGTGAGGAGATTGAGAAATATTGCCTGATGGACGTTAAGATCCTGTTAAAGGTTGCATAGTTTTGGTCCACCTTCACGACCCAAAATAAAGTCGATCCGTTCGAGGAGGCGACCACTATTGCTAGCGCTTGCAATAAAGTGTTTCGCAGACGTTTCCTCAAAGAAAACACTATAGGACTTATACGGAAAGGCGGTTATAGACGGCCGACAATCAATCCAGAATAGCAATACAATGGTTACGTTGGGTGGAGCATTCTCAGCAGGTGACCATACAGCACGCAGGAAAAGCTCGCGAGTTTAGAACATCTGAAGGTGTTAAGGTCGATGGGTATTGCGCAGAGTCAAACACCGTTTTTGAGTTTCTTGGCTGTTACTGGCACGGTTGCGAGGAATGTTTCCCCAATCAGGCCAACATGTACCCTAAACTGGGTGTAAGTACCTCTATGCTTGCACGGAATGAGAACACGGTGGCACGGTCTCAATTTATACGCGATCGTGGATATAATTTAGTTGAGATGCGCGAATGCGATTTTAAAAAACAAATACTCGTTAACGACGAATTAAAAGCGTTTATTCAGAGTCTAGGTCACCAAGATGAGGAACCCTTAAACCCACGCGAAGCGTTTTACGGAGGCCGCACTAATGCTAGCAAGCTTTATCATCAATGTGACGGTATTACTGAGAAAATAATGTATTATGACGTGTGCTCATTATACCCCTTTGTAAATAAATATTGTAAATATCCCATAGGTCATCCGAAAATTCATGTAGGGTTAGAATGTAAGAACATTTCATTAGACACGGTGGAGGGTTTAGTTAAATGTCGAGTACTACCACCCTCTAATCTCTACCACCCTGTTCTACCGTTAAAAATGAATGGCAAGTTGATGTTTGTATTGTGTAGGACGTGCGGTGTTGAATTAAATCAAGGGGAATGTAGACATAGTGAAGCTGAGCGCAGTTTCGTTGGAACATTTGTAGCTGACGAACTGAGTAAGGCTATCTCTAAAAACTATAAAGTTTTAAATGTTTTCGAAGTTTGGGAATACAAGGTAACCACGTATGACAAAGCAACTAAACAGGGCGGGCTATTTAGCGGGTACATAGATAATTTCCTGAAACTTAAGCAGGAATGTTCAGGGTGGCCTAGCCTTTGTACGTCAGAATTCGAGAAAACGCAGTACGTGACTGAGTATTATGAGAAAGAGGGGATTCGGTTAGACCCTAGTAATATTAAGAAGAACCCCGGTTTAAGGTACCTGGCCAAACTTATGCTGAATTCTTTTTGGGGTAAGTTTGGTCAGCGCGAGAATTTAACCCAGTGCAGTATTGTATCTGAACCAAAGGACTTTTTCAAATTACTCACAGATCCATTGGTTCAGGTACAATCCATAATACCTATTAACGATAATGTTGTAATGGTGAATTGGGATAGACCGGAGGGGGAGGGTGAGTCACCAAAAACTATTAATGTGTCCATAGCCATACGACAGCTCATGCACGATTAGAGCTATATAGTTACCTGGAGAAACTAGACCGCCGCGTTCTGTATTACGATACAGACAGTGTGATATTTGTCGCAAAACCCGGCGATTGGAATCCTGCTTGCGGTGATTTCCTTGGCCAGATGACCGACGAGCTGGAGACGTACGGCGTGGGGAGTTATATAGCCGAATTTGTTAGTGCTGGACCCAAAACTATAGTTATAATGTGTTTTCAACCAGTGATAAAACAGTTAAATCCGTGTGTAAAGTGAAAGGCATTACCTTAAATTATAAGAACTCGCGCGTTATAAACTTTGAAGCGATGAAAGATATGGTACGTAGTAATAGTAAAGACTCTTTGTTTGTATATAATGACAGAAAAATTGTTAGAGATAGTTGTTATAATGTATTAAGTAGGCCGGAATCTAAACAGTATAGGATAAGTTATTCTAAGCGACGGAGAATTGAGAATTTTGATACTCTTCCGTTTGGATATAAGGAATAAAACAGATAAACAGTAAAATTCTTTTTATTTTAATTAATATACGTCAGTCGGGCTAGGATATCATCCAGGTCCGACTCATAATTAAATTGCTGATACGGTGTCGGCAACGGTCCGGGTGGCGCTCTAAGGAGCTCTTCCAATATAGAAGAAGAGCACATGCTCCCCTCCTCAACCCTATACACTGTCGACGGTTGTAGTGACGGCTGCAGTCTCTGCCCCACAGCCACAGACACAACATGCACTTCCTCGTCCTCTCTGCCTCCTGGCGATGCTACGGGTGTCACATCATCGTAGAGATTACCCCGCGACGTCGAAGGCTGTGGCGTAGCAGCATCGCAGGGCGGCGGTTTATGCATATTTTTTTTTATTTCCAACGCCTCCACCAACACTCACCGGTATACCCCGCGACGTCGAAGGCCGTGGCGTGGCTGGTCGTCGGTTCCTCGCCTCTTCCTCTTCCGCGTCGCTGCCTGCAACTATTATGGGTTCTGGAATGGTCTTCTTCTTCATCCTCTTCGACGGGACGACAGAATCAGTGACGACGCTGCATCGACTACCCTTTCTCACAGTCCTATCATCCAGAGTTTGCTCGCTAGGGCTAAACGACGCCGTAGACCCCGCTCATGTTGTTCTAGGGCCACGTCGCCTCAATGAACTGTCGCTGCTGGCGTTCGAGCTCCACTCTTATTATACTACGGAGCTGCTTCATCTTCTCAAGCGCCATCGTTGAATTGTAAAATTCTGCTAAAACCTTCCATGTTGATGGGATTGTGTTTTTCGAATGTAGTGACTTTAACACTATAAGATATAATTGAAGGGTCACGTATATATACACCAAAAAGTAATTGTCAAAATATAAAGGACCGCCCAGTAATTTTCGCTAAACGACCTTTTTTGAAATTCCGTATACTTAGATAACAATTAGAAAAGAGCGTACAATTTATCGGAGGATGACCCTAATCAAATAGACTTTAGCGTAATCGTTTTAGAAACTTTTAAGCTGTAGATAATAGCTAGAAATTGCATTCAGAGCATCGAAGATCATTATAATACAATCAATTAGTATTTTTGATTTGATTTGAATTTGTCATACTTAGTTAGCGATTAGAAGACGTATACTATTTTCCCGAAAGTATTATACAGCTAATTAAAATAACCTTTTACGTAATCGTCTGCAATTTAGAAATTCGTCCAACCTACAGATAATAGCTAGAAATTACATTCCATGTGCCGAGAATCACTCTAAGCTAACGATTAGTAAAAAGAATGTTTGCCAAGAATTTGCTCAATATGAAAATGATAGCTAGAAAGTACATTCCGCTCGTATGGGTTTACCTTATCATTGTAAAGTATCGATACATTCTTGCTTCCAATGTTTTTATCTTCAACTACAAATATTTTTTATACCAGGTTATTTGTCTTGCTTATTGAAAAAGAAGTTTACCGTTTTAAATATCCATGAACGTTTCCAGATGCATCTATCTTCGTTTAAGACCCTCACACCCAAACCCTATAGCTAAAAAACAAACCTAGTATATCATGTAGATGTATGTGTATTCTCGCTTATCACAAAAGAACCTCTTGTCATCTGTCTTGAGTAAATTTCACACTGTAGATTTACGTCTGGTTTCTGTGGCTGACTGTAATATGTAACTTAAGGCTTGTTTTTTATAAACCTAAAAACCTTTTTGGGGTTGATGTATTTCATGGGTATAGAGCTTGTATGTATGTACGTAAAATCATCTTATGTAATAGTATGGTCAAGCTGTAAAACCTCGTTGTGTTTTTAAAAAGATGGTGTTTCTAAAGAGCCCTATATACTTAATTATACACCTTTTTCTGATTGAGGTGTTTCTCAAAGTAGCAGAGTAGCTGTTGTAATTTCGTATTCATGTATTAATAGAAATAATTTTAACATTTTTCTTAGCATAAATCAATACACTCACATGTACATTTTTATAGTATCTTTCCAGGGTCAAAGGTCAAATTAGTCGTTGAAAAGATCTATTTATAAATGCCTGAACTGAGAAAACAAGAAAATGATCTATAAGATAAAAATATCTCTAAGCCTTAAATACAACTTTTAAACCAAGACCTGGTTCAACCCCAGACATAAGCTCCAACCCTAGCTCCAGCCCCGACCCTAAGCTCCAGCCCTAGCTCCAGCCCCAGCACCAAACTCTAAGACTTATCCCTAGCTCCAGCCCCAGTTTCAACCCCCACCCTAAGTACAATCCTAAGCCTAGCCAAGACCTGACCCCAAATACAGTTAGCAGCAACAAAAAAAAGGCTTAGCTGTCAAAAGGTCCTGAAAAGAAACCATAAAATAAGGTAATACGGTCCTTCAAGTAAGCGAGTAAAAATAATTAGGGTTGAAAAAGGGTAGAAAATACGGTCTCACACGTGGGTGTACAAAATAGGGGTGAAAATACACGTCCTATACGTAAGCGAGTAAAAATAATTAGGGTTGAAAAGGGCCTTCGAAAAGAAATCTCACACGAGGTACATAAAATAAGGGTTGAAAATGCGGTCTCACACGTGGATGTGCAAAAATAGGTGAAAAACACGTCCTACACGTAAGCGTGTAAAATAAGGGTGGAAAATCCGGTCTCACACGTGGATGTGCAAAAATAGGGTGAAAAACACGTCCTACACGTAAGCGTGTAAAAATAAGGGTGGAAAATCCGGTCTCACACGTGGATGTGCAAAAATAGGGTGAAAAACACGTCCTACACGTAAGCGTGTAAAAATAAGGTAGAAAATCCGGTCCCCACGTGGATGTGTAAAAAGCGAAGGGCTTGTGACGTAAAAAAAGGATGGGGCAAGTGCCGGTCTTCACTTCCAGCCTCTGTAACATCTAAAATTGGATAAAATGCTAAAAATGTTCATGTATTTCAGTCGATCCTAATGCTAAATTGAAATGAAAGAATCGAATTATTACACTTATTTGCTCAATATGAGAAACATCCGGAGTGCAATCTAATATTATTGAAAATATTTATTTTGTCGACATAAATTTATAATATGATTTTTAATATTAAAAGCCATTAAGGAAAGTATTTCATTTTGGATTTTGTCTCCTAGATATGTTGGCATTTTGTGAAATTCAGAATCGCTATTTATACGTCGTGTGTGTTCCGATATAATAGGATCAAACTTTTCTAGCATTTCAATACATTTTAAAAATTACCATTGTTGCGATTGTAAAGATTATTGCTTTTGCCTCGAAGTGCTAAATTTTGTTTACATAAAATTGAATTACATAAAATATTCGCTTTATTACTTCATACCATCGTTTACTTTCAATGTCTAATATTGTTTGCTGTAAATAATCAACAGTAGTTTTATTTTTGAACGATAGAAGCAACTCTGTCCATTTTTGTAGTTAGTAAAGTGAGTGGAAGTTTTTCATGGCGGTTCAGGTACATTGCTATATGATGCCAGTCATTAAATCCCTGAATAAATCTATTTTGCTGAGAAGGTTCGAAAAGTTTACAACAAAAGCAATAAACATTATTTTTCGTAATTGAGTAAATCAACCAATTTCTATTACATTCACTATTTTTTAAGTTTCTCTTATAGTAACTTTCAGAAAATTTTCGACCCAACAAATCGCCCGGAAAATTAAAGTTTTTTATTTGTTTAGGACCCGTTTTTATAATAGCTTGCCTAGATATGTGAGATATTGGTTCCCGCCAAAGCCCTGGGTCATCAAATGCACATTTATTTATTGTATCTGTACCTGTCTCTTCAGTATAGTCCCCAGATCCAAAAACAGGGGTAATTTTTTCAACGATTTGATTATCTTCACTGGGAGTTGGTCCTGGCTGACTTTGTATTTTGAATTCATCTACACTGCAACCGGGTGGACTGATTCCTGAATTGAATCTGGCGGATAATCTTGGTCAGCTCTGGTCGTTTGTTTCGTAAAATACTGTGTTAATCTTGAAGCATTTTTCTCTTGTTCTTCTTGGCGTCTTTTTTTATTAATTAAATTTTGATGCCCGGAGAGTTTCTTTTCCTTTCTTTCTTGAGACATCTAAATAAAAATATTCAATAAATTATAAATGTAATTATTCTATTACCAAAAGTCTTGTTTGCGTTATTTGCTTTAGTTTTGCTTTAATTATAGGAAAGTATGAAGTAACATTTTCGAATAATTTCGCTTTTATTTTTTTTTTTCTAGATTTTACAAACATGATCGCTACCCCTTTTGGGAAATGCGTATTGTTATGTATGTATGTTTATTTTAAATGCAAAATAGCTTACCTTTAATCTTTAATGTTCTTGATATTCTTAAATTCACATTCACTCACAAATATTTTAAAAATACAAGGTACATAATTTCTTCACTAGTGAAGTACTGCTTGCTGAAGGAAAATGAAGCAAATAATATGTTTGTTCAATCATAGACGATTTCAAGTAATGAATGTTTTAACAAGACTAAACGAGTTAGAACGCTTGCACTTCGTTTTGTAAATTCGTGCGTGGACAAATTTCCGCCGCCGCGTCGCCGCGCGCTCCCCCCCGCGGCTATATATCCATCGGCGATTTAATATGAAGAGTCCACTGTATACATGATATTAACACCACTATACGAACTATTATGTTAGAACAAGAATAATTACTGAGATCATAAATAAGTTATAATAAAATAAGGCGATATTGATTTTTAATTGCAACCTATAACGAATTTTGAATTTTATACATTTTAAGGCGCCTTTGGCCTCCTGGCCTGTGTTCGCTGACACATTCGACACGTGAACGGCGCGCCCCTGCAGCGACATTAGACAGAAATTTTAAACCAGATTATGTAGAAAAATGTAACATACAATTTTGAAGAACACGTAATCACTTAATAGGGCAGATAAACTTTCAAATTTAATCAATACAAATAATACGAAGAAAGACACTCAATACAAAAAATATGCACGAAGTATGCTGACGTGTTCCTTAAGGGACAAGACAAAATAACAGTAATAAATGTAGCAAAAGAAAATGCGAAACCTATTTATAGGAAACAGTATAAACTACTCTATAGTCAAAAAGTAGAGATAAATAAACAAATAAATGCATTATTAAAAACGGTATTATTGGGGAAAATAACTAGTCAGCTCCACTGTTGCTGGTACAAACAATTGCTGGTAACCTAACGGAACAAAATTGAGAGCAATTCTAGATTATCGAGAATTAAACAAAATATAGAAGATGAGAAGCTTTTTTACCAAGCATAATAGACATTTTAGATTCTCTTGGAGAGTCAGTACATTTTACATTTAGATTTAAAGCAGTCATATTATCAAATTGAACTAGACGAGAAAAGCGGAAAATATGGAGCAGATATTCGGAAGAAAAAAAGATCAAAGGAAGATGTCTTTGTGTATTGAAAACAAATAAAAGTGAAGCGCTTCTAAATCAATTGATTATAAATGAAGAAAGATTAAATAACAAAGAAATTAGACATAAAGAAGAGAAAGAGGAACATAATTTATTGAAAGTGTATAAAATTAGAGTGTGTTATATCAAATGTATAAGGAAACGAGACAATTAATAACAATCAACTATCAAAACAGTATACCATTGAAGTCAGCTACTACAGGGTCCGCCAGTGAAGGGAAATTTTGAAGTACCCAATTTTTTCAGAAAATCTTTATTATCAAAACCTTTTTTCTTGCGTGTGCAATGTTTATTGCTAATTCCGGTAACGTTTGTGGTATATTACTGTATACCCTGCTCTTCAGAAATCCTCAAAGGAAAAATCACATGCTGAAAGATTAGGGATCTTGTGGGCCACGAAATGTCCCATGTTTGGAAATGAGTTGGCCGGAAAAAGTACCCTTAAAGCAGTGATAGACACGTGACCAGTATGACTTGCAGTCCCGCCCTGCTGAAAAATCTGATGTCCGGAAACGTAGGTAACTCTTCCGTCACAAACGTTATGATCATGTGTGTGTAGCGGTTTGCCGTAACAGTTGTGGTGCTTCCTCTATCGTCTTGGAAAAATATGGCCTAATAATACCAGATGATGAAATTGCACACCATACTGTAAGTTAGGGACTCTGTAATGGCTTTTGGTGTATCTCTCCTGGGTTTCCGTCATTCCATTAGCGACTATTCTGCTTGTTTACATATCCGTTTAAATGGAAATGTGCTTCATCTGACATAAACATGTGGTGAATAAAGTTTTCATCATTATGTACACGTCGCAATATTTATTCGCTGAACAATCTGCAAGCAAGCACATCACCATCTTTCAACTCTTGGACGACTTGAATTTTGTAAGGATGGAAAGATAAGTCTATGTAAAATTCGTCGTAACGATGTGTCGCTAATGTTTAGTGCAAAGCCTGTTCACTGAAGAACGCAGTGGACTACAAACCTTATTGCCCATTTATGCTTCAAGTTTAATGTGGAGCCAGTTTTTTCAAAGTTTCTTACTCACTGTATAACTGCACGAGCGGACTTTTAGCAAAAAAAATTTGGCCGCAAATTTTCTTGGTCTTTCGGTATGCGATTCTTTTGCGGATTTCTAAAGAGCGGGGTATAGAGTAATAGACCACAAACCTTGCCGGAGTTAGCATCGAACATCAAACAAGAAATTGAGCGAATTCAACCTGTCCTGCTTCGTCGGATAACCGAAAATTTTCAATCTAAGTTAGAAGAGTGTTTACAAAGAGATGGTTCCCATTTGACGGAATTATTTTTAGACATAAAATGGCATATTTTTCTACTCAAACAAAATAAACATTTTCTGAAAAAATGGGCACTTTAAAATTTCCCTTCACTGGCGCACCCTGTACTTCTTCTCTGCCATTTAACCCATTTCAAATTGACTTTGAGAAATGGAATACAATAAGCTTTTTAGAAAACTATGCCGTGGTGGACGCGGTGTGTAAAATAACTTAGTAATAGATGGTAACATTAATACATGAATGCATGGACAAACGGATGAATGAACAATATGTAAAACCATCAGCAACAAATGTTGCATAGTGTGACTAAATGATCGTTCATAAAATGAAGTTTCACGTAGAGGCGGGGTAATTAATGGAAAAATTTTGGCGTTGGTGCTGAATTTAACCGTATCATAAAGGTACGCAGGTGTTTTTCAGAGGTTACTTTATGGTATAAAATAGCAGCATGTGCAAATCTCCATCTTTCCATGTTTCTCTTAATTTGTGTGAGATGTGTTCATACTGCCTTGTATCATAAATGAAACGGAGACACGAGTTTTGGATTTTGGACATTATAATTATCGGCCGCATCTAAACAAGGCCCATACAGAGATTCATAATAGTTAAATTGTGATACCACTAGTGATTCACATAAATGTTGACCTGTGCAAAAACTATTTACTTATATTTCGTAGGTCTATTGAATCAGGATAATGATGGAGGTTATAATTCTTATCTTCTGGGTATGTAATCGTGTACTTTTATTTTTTTATTAATCAATCGTTTCCATAACAATTACAGTTATCTTCTGTAAGTTTTTAAGAAAATAAATAAGATGTGAAACAAATAGATGAAATCTGAAAACACAAATATAAACCTGCTGGAATAGCTAGGGAACGTATATAAAAAGTCAACGAAGAAATATTAATTTATTTTAGTAAAATAGAATAAGTAATAAAACATACCAATTAAGTATATTTAGTTATCACAGCATCACACTGATTTGGCATATATAGTTAAAATTAAGTTAGGGTTTGTTATGATTTCACCAGATATTTAATTGGTCTATTGTTTTAGCTGCGAATATTTTTACTAGTTTAAAACTAAAGTTTTTCAGAACGTTTGATTAAATTGTGTTGAAATTTTCATTGTTAGCTTCACCCATTAGAGGTTGTTCTGATTTGTCTTTTGGATGCGGTTTGATAATAACTTATTAAAATCTAGCTAATCTTTACTAAAGTAAAATTAGATTTTGCAGTTGGCTTTTTCATACACGTTCACTAATTATTATAGCAGTCTTATATTTCCGTTTTCAGATTTTATATATTTATTTGATACCTATCTTAATCGCTGTTTTAAAAACTATCATATACTGAGGATGATAACTGTAATAATTAGCGAGAAATGAACAAAATTAATAAAAATATATAAAAGATAAGTATTTTAATTATGAGTGATAATCGTGCTTGTTTGCAACTTCATAATAGTAAATACAATTGAATAATATAATGTGAATTAACAAAATTTGTAGAAGGTTATCCTATAGAAAATAAGAAAATTCTTAAAGAACAAAATTTTAGACATAAAGTAAATAAATTCAACTGCATGTCATCATAAACTTTAGGTGCGTTAAGAACAGATACAAAATGTAAATTCATATTTAACAATACAAATAGCTAATTATGCAGAAGCGTGCAGTATGTGGGTACTATTTTGGTGTTTTTATTTCCATAATACAGTACATATAGAGACAAAATACCACAGAAATTGTAATCTACCACATGATATTTTAATATTTAAAAATCGAATACACAATTTTGACGATTAACCAATAGAACTAAAGTGAAATCAATAACAAACTAGAACAGAAGTGAAATTATTTAAAGAACATACAAAGTAATAAAAGGTGTAGTAGGTCAAAGTAAACAGGGAAAGGGTAACCGAAAAGGAAAATCTAAATATGCAGCGATAATACCATATATGCAAGGTACCTCAGACAAAATACGACGGATAGGCAGCAAATACAAGATACACACTGCCTTCAAATCGACCAGAACGCTCAGGGGAATACTAACCAAAACACAATGAAGATCAGAATTCCAAAAATTGTGTATACAACCTACCATGCGAATGCGGTAGAGCGTACATAGGAGAGAGCAGTAGGCCTCTCAAAATGAGAACACAAGAGCATAAGAACAACGTCCGCAAGGGCGAAACAGAAAAATCAAGAATAGTCGAACATGTCTGGAACGAAGGTCACCGCATCCAGTGGGATAACATACAAATAGTGGGAAAGGACGAGAATACAACTCGCCGGAAACTCAAAAAAGCCACATATATCGCATAAGCAGAAAATCCAATAAGCCAAGCTAGCGTAGAAAAGTTCTAAAAATATGTATTGGATTACTCAGTGGCTCAGCGGTAAAGGTGTCAGACTAGTAAGTGAAAAGTACCAAGTTCGAATCTGAGAGTAATCAAGTGCTTGGGAAAAAATTATATATAACATATGAATTGTGTTTTGTTAACTCGGTATTAATAGTAGTCGTTCTTGTCCACGGGGGATATTCGCAAGTGTTCCAGGTTAGAGGAGTGTCCAATGCTACGTCTTGCTTGACAGCGAATTCTATTACCCTACTTCTTAATGGTCTCATTGCCGTGGGTTTCCCCGCAAAGTTGTTAGTTTCTAAATTTGTTATTAACTCGTGGTTTAGGTGATGAGGTGTACTTCTAATTTTTGCACAGTAGGTCATCGTGTGTTTCATCCTATTTAGGTGGAGAGGTTCTACTTCTGATTCGCAGAGGACTGAGAGTTCCAGGCTTGTCGCAATGCGCCTGTGGCTAAACGCAGAGCTATTAATTGAACCCTATCTATTTTTTTAAGTTTTCCGCGTCTCGCAGAGGAACATACTATACTTCCGTAATTAAGTCTAGATAGAATTAGGGATTTGTAGAGTGCTACTAATGATTCCCGGATGTTTGACATACATCTTAATGTGTTGATTGATTTTTGGCATTTTTCTATTAGACTTTCTATGTGGTTAGTCCAGGTCAGTTTATGATCGAAAGTCGTTCCCAAAATTCGGAGGTTGTTCTTAGTTAGTATTGGATTACCTTGTAGTGTGAGATTTGGGTGTTCGTGCGGTGTTCTCAGACGACAAAAGTGAATACATTGTGTTTTTGGTATTGAAAAACGGAAGCCTGCCTTTTCAGTTAAATCTGCTAGCCTGTCAGTTTCTTGTTGTAAAACCTTTTCTATTACCTCCATCGAGTGGTGTCTGTAATATATAGTTAGGTCATCGACGTATATAACCGATTTAACTTCTTGGTTGTCCGATTGGAGAACGTGATTTATGGCCATGGCAACAAGCTGACGCTTAAAACTGACCCCTGTGGTATGCCATTTTCGACCGTACGGATCTCTGACATGTATGCTCCAACTTTGACTTTGAACTTCTCGCGCTTAAAAGCTTTGTATACTAATAGGTAAGTTACCGCGTATTCCCATTTGTGAAGCTGCTTTAGTGTGCCAAATCTCCAGCACAGATCGTAGGATTTTTCAGATCGAACGCAACTGCTACCAAATGCTGTCTGTCTTTAAATGCTTCTAGTATTTCGCTTTCTAAATGCACTAGTACATCCAATGTGGAATGTCTTATCTTAAAGCCTACCTGTAGTGCGGACAGTAGGTTTTCTTTCTACAATATCCACATAAGGCGGTAGTTGATCATCCGTTTGTACACTTTGCTAAGGCAGCATATTAAAGATATCGGCATATAGCTGTTAGCGGTGGTTCGGTCTTTTCCTGGTTTGAGGATGGGAATGACGATAGATTCTTTCCACTTTGAAGGAACACGCCAGACTTAAATATGTTATTGTATAACTGTAGTAGTTTTTCTTTTGAGGTACTGGGAGCTGCTTGATCATGTAATTTATTTGATCTGGACCAGGGACGTGTCGGTACTGCCTTCTAATGCTCGATTTAGCATAGAAAAGTCCATGTTAGATTGGTAAGACGTACTGGTTGTATAATCCACACCCATTTCTTCTTCAGTTTTTTCGTGACCGAAAGGACGCCGAGTAATTTTCAGAGCTACTTACATTCTGGATGTGGTTAGCGAACTCTTCAGCTGTTTCTCGGGGATCATTGGTAAGTATGTTATGAATGTTTAACGTGGGTAGTTTATTGGTTATCGTTTTATTCGCTTTCAAACTTCATCGTTTCCTGTTTCTGGTATTATTGTAGCAATATACCTCTTCCAAGACATTTCTTTGGCCTCATTAATTTTACATTTAGTTTTGCTCTTAATCCTTTAAAATTAATCAGATTCTCTAGCGTTCCGTTTCTTTTATACTTATTAAGAGCTCTCTTCTTTTCTTCATTGATTTCAGCATTCCACCATGGCACCTTTTTCCAGAAGCACAACTTTTGCTGTTTGGGATGCTTTTGAAAGCTGCTTTTAGGATTTCATTGGTTACTTGCCTCATTGCTTCATGAATGTCGTTCGACATAATGTTTATACCTATTTCATTTTTGTTAGCCATCCAACTGTAGGAATGAGGGGATCTTCTCCAACCCCCGTGTTTAAATATATAGGGAAATGGTCGCTTGATCCTTTACCTAACAGAACTTCCCATTGGAGTTCCGTTGCTATTAATGGGGTAGCTAATGTAAGGTCAATTGAAGAAAGCCTGCCTCCATCTCTTACACTTAAATGTGTAGGATCCCCATTGTTTAGAACTATTAAGTTGGAGCTCATAAGAAATTCTTCATTCACTCTTCCTCGGGTGTCACTTCCCCATGATGGGGAGTGGACATTAAAATCACCCATTAAAATTAACGGTTTGTCAAACTGTTCTACCCAGCTCTCTAGTGATGAGACGTATACTTGTTTGTTAAGTGGTAGGTATAAGTTTCAAGTTGTTAACTTTATGGGGACTCCATTTTTATTGCTACTGCTTGTAGTTCTGTTTTTATGGAAATTTGGGTGGCATGGCAGCTTTTTTAAAAAAAGTAATTACGCCACCTTTGGCTCTTTGGTTGTAGGTATCATCTTTTCTAAAACATGCATATTGCCTCAGGTTGAAGTTTTGATAATCCCGTCGATGACTTTCTTGTATTACTAAAGCAAGCGGGTCTCGTTTTGCTACGATAACAGATATTTCGTTTGCACGATTTAATGACAATTACAATTCCATTGGATAATGGAGTAATTAATTTTTGAGTTTATCCATTGAATATAAATAAGGACAATGACAAAAACAAAAAATAAGGTACAAAATACAATAGAACATATACACACACACTATATATATATATATATATATATATATATATATATATATATATATATATAGACGTAATGGATTAAAATATATCACAGATGTTAACACAGTGTCAGTTGTTTGGTTTACACTGTTTATATTATCACAGAAATTATTCACTGGTAGCCCTTTGGCTACTTGTGCCTCTGAGTCTACCCTTGAGGCCGCCCTACCGGCTTTTTTTCTTTTGGCATTTAGCCTCATTTACTGTTTTCTCATCAACGGAGAAAATACTGAGTCCGTTGATGGGTTACGTTCTAGAGGTGTTTTCCTTTAGCACCCTGGATTCGTCCTCCATTTGAATTTAATCTTTGTTCGTCAGACTGAAAGAATTGACGGCGCTTGTTGGAGGCCCTGGCAGCGACTGTTTAATGTATTTGATTAAGTCAGTGGTGAGTTGCTTTACTTCATCATTAACAATTTTTTGATTTCAGGTATTGCGTGCTGCAACGCTTGAAAAGAATTTCTCGACGTTACTGCATTTCCACCATTCGCCTAGCTTCAGGGTAAGTAATCTTTCTCGTCACTTTAATTTCCTGCATTTGTAGCTCTTGTTTGTACGTGTCACAGCTCTGGAATTTGCTGGATGATTACCTTTACAGTTTAAATATACGACAGGTGTTTTACAGGGGTTGCCTGCATGTAAAGATTTTCCTAATACACATACTTGAGGATCTTCACATCTTATAGCTGTGTGCCCGACCTTCTGGCACCCGTAGCATCGCTTTGTTGGTGGGATGTACTCTCTGACATTCAAATTATAAAACGCTGCGACTATTCTTTTTGGAAGCTGTAAGGAGTTGAACGTAAGGATGAGATTAGGTGTATCGGCAAGATTTCCACTAACTTTCTTTTTTATTCTTTTTACAGCTACTACATTCTCTTCTTGCAACCCTTCGAGGATTTTCTCTTCGCTGCAGTTCAGGTCACGACCACACCTTTAGAAATATTTAATGTTTCGTGTGGTTTTATTTGCACTTCAAAATCACAGAAACGTTTGATTTGCATCATCCTGCTCGATTGCTTATTGCTAACTGTTTTGATTAATAATATTCCTTTGACCTTTTTCACTTCTTCAACTTTGCCAATTAAACCAAACAACTCCTTAGAGATTGAAAATGGGCTCACTTTTGAGAAATCTATTTCTTTTCTTCCGATGAACAGGAACCGGAAAGAGTTCTATTCCTTTTCACTGTTTCCCATATGGAGCGAGGGAAAGCTTGCCCTCTCTCGGGTGGTGGATTTTTTCCGCTGCCCACCTTCAGCGCCCATTTCGGATGATGGGTCCTCAAAAGATAAGATATCCATAAAAAAATAATGATAATTCACCCCACAGGCTCTCAACCTCCATGGAGCCTCAAAATGGGACGGCAGGGACCGTGGAAGACCTCCATTTGCCGCCAGAGATACCTGAGAGGTATAGCCACCCCAGTTATGATACGCGAGCACCTATCAGTTTCAAGATGACTCGCCGACGTCGACTCGAAGAAAGAAGACTGAACTGAAGAGAGAAGTAAGGGGAGATAGAAAGAGAGAGGAGACAAGGAGAAAAGGTAAGAGAAGGAAGTGGAGAATAAAAAGCCGACAAGCCGATTGATCTCATGTCTACAGAGAAGCTGGAGCCAAAGTAGTGTGTTGGTGGAGACGCTCCCTCAACTACCAGGATCCCTTTCCTCCTTACGTGTCGCCACGCACGCAAACACGTGGGTCCATTGGTCGCCTTTTACGATCTCCAGGACGGAGTGGGACAATTTACCCCGCACCCACAGGGATTATTATTATTGTACGCCACTGGTTTTTAACGGAAAAAATGCACAAATATTTAGACACAAGTATATATGTAATTTGTTATTCAATATTTTTAGTGTTTTGAACTTTCACGCCCTTTACACGTCCAATTACAAGCTATTGAATTCGAAAAAAAACAAGTGCTACAAATCGGCTAAAATGAGAATACATATTTTCTCAACAATATTAGAATTAAAAAATCTAGAATAAAGTTTTGTCAAAACAAATAGTTGTCGCCACCGTGTGGATTATACTGGTATTATACGCTGCCAGGCAACGGGTAAACAAACATGCATTTTAGAGGCAAATCTGAGTTTTTCTTTTTCTGGTGTATTATATTTAGCTTAATATTTTTTACATTTATAAGTGTTAATGAGTTACTAGCAGTATTTAAAGTGATTTTATCAAATGACTGCCGTTAAAATGGTAAGAATAATTGAAATAACAACATTCTCTAAGCATTTCCATATTTGTAGCAAAAAGAAATAGACAAGTGAAAAAATTATAACTTACTACTTACTGGCATCTTCCCATTACAAATAGATTTAGGTATTCTTGATAGAGATTATTATGATCAAATTGGAGAGCGAATATTTTAGAGGTAAGTGGTATTTATATCAATATTACGCTGGATGTGTAGTATTTTAATATTGTACACTGTAAAAGTATGTATTTAGCTTACAACACACTAATGTAAAATTAATCTAAGCAATTTTTTTGCCTTTAGGTAAATGGACATGGACCATATGCCGAAATAGTATTACGTGTTTCTAATAAATCAGCACATATTAATAATCTAGTCACAAAACAGAAAGCTAATTCTCCAAAAAGAAGGCGAAGATATTATCTCTAAATAATAAATTACGGCTTTTAATGGCTGTCTTATAGATTTAGTGGCCCTAGATGTGTTCGACCAAGAAGTAATTATCGCCAACTAGAATTGTACCTAATTTTTCATCATCTAATCATTAATATCACACCACCTATTTCATCTATACATTTTAAACGAAACTCCTTCCATTCTAATTTAATATTCATGAAGAACCAATGTTTTTGCATAATGTAGCATTATCGTCTTCAGAAAGACTATATTCAAAGAAGCTTCAAATACATCATGTGTAATATTGAATTGATAGTGATGAAACATGTGAAGGTTATATATATATATATATATATATATATCTCCTTCGCATATTTCATCACTATCAATTTCCATAACAGACACATCTGAAAAATCTTTTGTTTCTGAATTGTGCCACATTGCGGTACAGATGATGTATCTGTGGATTCTTTGAATATAGTCTTTTCTGAAGGCGATGTTCTACACTATGCAGAATTATTGGTTCTTCATGAATATTAAAATTAGAAGTGGAAGGAATTTATTTTGTTTTAAAATGTATAGGTGAAATAGGTGGTGTGAGTACTAATGACATTGTACGCAAAACTCATAAATCTCTTAATGTTTTTAATGATGAAGTAACATATCACATACATGGATTAAAAACATGTTGGCTTTTATTTTCAAACCAGCTATCAAAGAAAGGCCACAAGACATTTATTTATAACTGATGTTTGAACCATTTTCAATTTAACAATTGTTTAGAACAAGATTTAATATACTGCAATAAAATTAATAATGTTATGATAGATTATTAAATGATAGTAATTAATAAGTATTTGACGGCATAAATTATACTTGCATCACACTTGTAATAAAGAGATTTGTTTATATTTGTACTGTTTTTTTTAAGCTGTTTGTTCATATTGTATTTTGATATGTATCATTTAAGCCCAACAAGGTCAATAAAGCTCAATGTACCTACTTGCATTACCATTGACAATGTATATTCAAGCTGTTTAAAATTACTTAATTTCTATTGATTGCTAGATAAAAGTTCAAATGAAGATGTTTACACACGAATAATAATCAATTTTATTTTATTAATTCACTTAGTGTTTTGCAAAATGATTTGGACCCCTTCAGGGAAATATGGGTTACTGCTTCATTATATTTTTGTTTATCGAGTACCTGAAACATGAATATTATACTATAAGATTCATTTGTTAACGTACGTATTACTTGTTATGTGCTTTAACCCTTTCAGACCTGGTGTCCATTACAGTGTACATTGATTTTAATGTAGTTTTATGCAGAGATAAAATATTTAATTTTAACATGAACCTCATGTCCATTCTTCTGGACATATGTTAAATCCAAAATTAGACCCTCAGAGACATCTATTGACGAATGGACGTAAAATAATCATACCACGTCGTGGTAAAGGTAAGTAAATAAATCCATTTATGCAGTTTATAATCAATTTTTCAATTAAAATCTTTTGTTTTATAAAATTAAGAATGTGTTAGTATTGTTTAAAGTCACAAACCCGTCTACAGTGTACTAATTTCTTTCTGAAAGGGGTTTCAATGTTTGTGTCCACGGTATGGACACTGGGTCTAAAGTGTTGATTTTTTCAGTACTTTACAATCCCGAAAATCGAAGATGCAGCAATCATGTTGTCATTTTTGGATGATGATGCATTGAATGAAGAATGCGAAAGAGTTCTACAACAAATTGAGGAAATTTCAGACCTGAAGACGATTTTGATGATGAAGAAATTATGCGCGTCGATACCAGTAAATTACCTCAGCGAGAATGAAATTTCTATGCAAGCACCGGAGTTATTAGAAGACACTATCCAGCCAGAATTACCAAAAGATACCGAAAATGAAACACAGGCATTATGTGAAGAACAAACGCAAAGTGATCATGTTTTAAATATACTAAAAAGGCAGATATAAAATGGAAACGGGGAAGTTTTTGACTTACAAGTTTTGGAAGCTCTAGCAACAAGAAATGAAAACGAGAACGAGTTGCTGCTTCCTATTGATTATTTCTTACGTTATGTGCCCGAAGAATGCTTCATTCAGTTGGCTGCAAAACTAATTTGTATGCCTTGCAACAGGGAAACATTTTAAAACTTGCGACTCTCTAGAAATCAAAAGCCTTGTTGGGCTACATATTATGATATCGTGTCTCGGATTTGCAAGGGTGAAAATGTACTGGAATCAATCTCTTGAATGAATTTATTTCGAGACACAATGACAAGAGATCGTTTTTTCTGCTACGAAGTAATTTGCACATTGTAAATAATTTAGAAAACCGGACAATTGTACAGACAAACTATATAAAGTTAGACCATTTTATGAATACATCAGAAAACGATGCCTAGAACTGGAAATAGAGCAGAATCTGTGTGTAGACGAACAAATGGTACCATTTACTGGACATTTATCCATATTGCAGTACGTCAGAGGAAAGCCTTGTCCTTGGGGATTAAGATCTTTGTGTTGTGTGGAAAAGGTGGCCTACCTTATGATTTTGTAATATACCAAGGAGCTAGCACTGAATTCAACAAGAATATTCTAGGAAAACTTGGTTTAGGGCAACAGTAGTTTTAAAACTGTCAGATCCAGATCGTATCCCCAAGGCCACTTCCTGTATTTCGACAATTACTTTACTACGTACAACTTACTAGAAATATTACGTAATAAAAATATAGACGGAGCACGAACCGTGAGAGCTAATCGGCTGAATAAACCGCCTCTAATATCTGAGAAAGAAGCAAAAAGAAAACAGAGGTTACAGTGAAGAAATTATAAGCAAGGAAGGAGTAGTTGTATGTAAGTGGGAGGACAACCGTTCTGTTACTTTGGTTTCAAACTTTGTCGGGATCGGCGAAGAAGATCAAGTAACAAGATGGTAAAAATCAAAGAAAGAGTACATCCAAATTGCACGTCTTGAAGTTGTAAAACTGTACAGCATTTATATGGGAGGAGTTGATAAACTTAATCAGATGGCGAGCTACTACAGAATATTTATAAAATCAAACAAATTGACACTTAGGATGATGTTTCATGCAGTTAATCTATCATGCGCAAATAGTTGGCTTGAATATAGAAGAGATGTCAAAATCCACCAGACACCAAAGAATCAACAAATGGACTTTTCGGACTTCAAGCAGCGCTTGGCAAAGTGTCTAATACAAGGAAGACAACCAGCTTTTACCAACAAAAAACGAATTGGACGTCCCAGAAGTTCCACGCCTTCTACCATTATACCACCACCAACGAAAAAGTAAGAGCTGAAGTAAGACTTTTCGTGAAATCCAAACAAATAGGGTTGATCACCTACAGAGATGGATAACAAAAAGAGGCAACAAGATGTAAGAACATAGATTGTAAGGAAAGACTCACATTTTTGTATAAAATGTGATGTTCATTTTGTTTTGTGGAAGGGAGGAATTGTTTCAGAAATTTTCATAAATAAATTGTAGTAGTATTATTTTGTAACACCAAAATGTTAGTTTGCATGTTCAGTTAAGTAGTGACCCACTGTCCATTAGAATGGACACTTTTGTTTTATTAAAGAAAATAATACTAAAATGATTCCACTGTTTTTTCATGTTCAGGAGGTCCTGATATGCTAAAAGACAAGTCCAAATAATTTTTTCAAGCAGAAGGAAAAGTCGGGTTTGAAGGTGACAAAATTTTTTTACGGCTAGAATTTTGTGAACTAGATGAAATTTTTGTGCTTTTGTACCGTCATTATTGACATTGTGTTTATACTATGTAATGTTATTCGCTTATATTCTTTTAACATATTTTAAATTTTTTCTTTCAAAAGTACACACTTATGTCACGGTTACTATTCTTATTGTTTAAATTAATTTTTCAGAGAGTAGCGCCTTAATCGGTTACTGTAATGTTAAGAAATGCATAAACATGCTGGCTTAATTACGTACAAATACCAGTTTAAACTGAGGGGTTAATTTCTTGAATTGATACTGGACATGCAAACATCCAAATTTGTCAAGGGGCATTTTAGTTATGGTATGTCAACATCAATGCATTCTCATTTATACTGTTTAAAAAACAGCTGCATGGTTTTTACAATGGATCCATTTTCATATCGTTCTACAATTGATATTATGTGATTAATGACACCTGTGTTTCCCGCCAATTTTTCTGCCTACAATACCTCTAGATTACGAATTAGTTCATGTACATCATTCCAATATTTATATTCAATCGGCCAGTTTGTTAATTCCTTAAAAAACATAGCTCCAACTCCTTTAGTTGTGGGTGATGATGATAGCAATGGTTTTATTATTTGTATATACCTTTTGCTTCGGCTTCCTCAAATTTGTCCACTTACATCATAATCGCGCCTTGCAACATTCGTAGCTTCTAAAATACTTTATAACTTTTTCCATCTTTTGAGTTTACTAGATTTAAATCGGGTTCATTCATAATAAAGCAGATCATATAAACCTGGAGTCCCTTTATACGTGATGCCCTTAATAATCCTTTTTAATTGTAACGGGGGTATTACCAATTGACCGTTTTGGTATCATAGTGGACTCCAACGTGTGATCAATAGCACCTTCAGGATCCGTCATAATACGTTCAACGTATATGCGAGGTAATTCATTGTACTGCTCGAAAATTCTTCCGAGATGGGTTCATTACGAGTAGAATCATCTGTGATACTAATAGGTTCTTCTTCCTCAGTATTAATCTCTCCTATGACAGATGTATCTAAGAAAGGTGGTGTATGAATCCTGGAGGAGGATTTCTTTGAAAAACGGAAGCTGAGCTAGTGGGCTAGTAGCACCCTTTCTTGAATCATCTAATGACGGTGAAGTGAATCCTGAGTCCTTTATAGCAAGCTAGTGGGAGTAGTAGTAGTAGCGGGGTCAGGAACTACTAAACTACTGAAAGCAGTTTAAGGTATTATATATTCATGTAGCAAAACGGGTTCACTGAACAGGTACCAGTTTACTCTGAACAGATAGCTGTTTACACTAAACAGATAGCTGTTAATAACTAAACGGGTCAAGAACTACTAAACTACTGAAAGCAGTTTAAGGTATTATATATTCATGTAGCAAAACGGGTTCACTGAACAGGTACCAGTTTACTCTGAACAGATAGCTGTTTACACTAAACGGTAGCTGTTAATACCTAAACGAGTCAGTAAAACTACTGAACACAGTTTAAGGTATTATATATTCATCAAACCTTTTCCTATAGCGACCATTATTAACTTCAGCATCCTTGTTTATGACAATGAAACCAAACGGATCCCAGCACTTTGAACACATGCGAAATAATTTCATGCTTATGGTGGGATGATACCTCATACACATGTTTTAGGTTTAATTCATCTGGCTCAAATAATGTAATTATATTTGCATTATCACGAATTAATTGCTTTGTAATTTTACTGCAAGTTTGACCCAAATAGAAGCAGTTAATATCGTTATGCCTACCCACAGAAAAATATGATCCTATGTTATCTTGCTTTTCATATGCGATATCATCGAAAGTAAAAATAGAGTTTGATTTTTCAGAATTAGGCTTCAATCACATCTTGATTATCATTGAACGTAAAGTAACCTATATCCTTCATTGGAAGTAAGATTTCCTGTAAAAGTTTGTACTTATTTTGATTCAATGACTTGGTAAGCAGCCTGATCATTGTGTTTGTTTTACCACAATTGGAGGTGCCGCATATAATACCACGTATACTATTAGGAAGTAAATCACTACACTTTTCATCAAGGTCATGATTTTGAATTGGAGTTTTGTTTCTGAGCAACTACTTTCATCTTTGGTGGTGGATGAAATAAAACTAAACGAATAATTACAACATTTTTATTTATACACTAGACATACAGAGTGTATATTACAATAATGATAAATTTTCACTTCTTCAGTGAGTGGGCTGTACTGCACAATAGCGTCAAGGAGAATAAGACCATATTTCCATTATCGAAAGGTGTTAGAGGTTCCATTTCCAATTTGATGTCTACTGTTGAGTTTTTTAATGATTCATTTTGTTTAGAGCAGTCCATTACAAATACTGGACATGATTTGAATTCGGAATAGTTGAATAATGATCTTTATCATCCTTCCATAGTAATCAAATCAGAATTTCAAAAATTGTGACATGGCGGTATGTATTGGTTAGCCTGAAGTTAAATGCATTGCTTCATATGGATAAAACTCAGACTTCAGATGTACTTTAAGATTTCTGATGAATGTGATCAAAATTTCCTGCCCTTGCTGACTTGTGTACCTTTTACCTTGTTGGAATGCAACAATTATCCAACGTGGTTTTTCCAGTTGCGTTGACGTTTTTATTGGCCATATGTCTGAGGTTGCTTGTTTTAAAGCAGGTAATTCATATAACTCCCATGACGGAAATGGAACAGTAATAATCGATCTTTTATTGATTCCTTCAAACAAGTTAAGTTTCGCAGCATCACTAAGTGTTAAGTGTGGTACTTTCCATTGAATTTTATTTAAAGTTATTGCTGCATCAACGTCACCATAGTGGTAGTTTTTATCGCTTCTAGATCGAATTAAAATCAACTCTTGCCGCATATTACCTATTAGTTGACGATAATCCTCCATTATTCCAAATATGTGGTTCAATGGTATCCATACTGTAAAAGATTTTTCTCGATTTTGCTCATGGAATTCTACTTGGAATGGTTCTTCATTCTTTAATGACCACCCAAATGGCTTAAGTGTAGATGTTATGCCTGGATTTCTGCAAACGTCCACTCTTTGACCACCTACTCATAGCGAATTTCTTCGAAAAGAAAGTTGAGAAATTATTGGTTGGCATGATTTTCTTTCATCTATTTTGAGCTCAAGCTTACTTCTATATACAGAAAACTATCGTGGGTAGCCGTAATTAGATTTTGATGCGTATTTCTTCAGAAGTTCCATATTTAGAAGATCCGTACGGTAAGTGTGAATACCTGATTTTATAGTAAAATATCATGCAATGAAAGTGTGAAAATACATCAAGGTACAGTTAAAAGTGAAAAAAAGGTTGCATATTATCTTCTAAACACATCTACGCTCCTTCATTTTCCTTTTAACTTCATAAAATCTATATTTAGTTTTAATTTTAATTTTCTTTATTAATTCTTCTAGCCTCTTGTTCTTTCTTCTATAGTTAATACTTTTTCTTTTCTTTCTTTCGTACTGAGCATACTACTACTACTCTTGTCATTTCGGCTACTAAAAGGTTATGCTTGTATGAATCATGGAAGCCTTTTATTATAAATCTACATCCTTGAAACCACTAACCTGAAATAAAACCTCATGCATGCACTGATTCCATTTTTAGATCTCACATTTTTAACTTCAATTTTTACCTGAACATTGAAATTCACACAAACACATACACAAACACACACACACACACACACACACACACACACAACACACACACACACAAGCACAAACACAAACACACACACACACAAAGTTTGACCTTGACATTTTGATTTCACATCGCCAGAGGGCGAGTGGCCTGGAACACCTTGACATAAATTCCACGCCAATCGTACATTTTGAATCCCCATTATGTCTCGCGCCGTGAGTTGATTTAGAACCCCCCACTATATGATTACTGAAATTAATGATTAAATGATTCTAACGAATAAATTGCGTGCTCCTTGTAACGAATAAGGCACATAATTTCGATACAATTTCCTCAGTATAACAAATAAACTAAGCACTCAAAAAAATTTAGATCATGACACGGGTTAATTTTAATACGTTTGTATTAAAATTGAAACGATAAAAAAATAGTCCGAAGTTAATCTCCAAAAGCCAGCGTATTCATCCGTTTGTACATACAACAAAAAAATACACACAAGAATTTATTAAGCTTTGTCACCCACAGCAAAGAAAATGGGCACAAAATGTTTACCTTAGCTTTGGAACAGCCCCCTTTGTTATACACACTTGGGGAAGAGCCAGAGGACGGGTTCTACGGCAACTACGCTCGATTCTTCCTCGTGAAGGAAAGCGGTGCATCGATTTAAAATACCAGATTGCGGTTGATTTCTATCTCAATTATATGGTATGCTACAGTATATTTTAAACGTTATTTGTTAGCTTTATTGTATTATAACAAGTTCTGTTGATACTTATTATTCTTCTTTAACTATACACAAAAGCTTATTTATTTACAGGAGTTATTCGTTACCGGCGAACTGTGAAATAACTGTTTGGAACTTAGGAACGAACGTTTGGTTGTTGTAAAGGCGATAACTATTCCAAAGAACAGTGAAAGAACTAGGAAAATCAACCCTTATCACCCTCTTGGATTTTCGACAAATTCCCTTTGGACAAACTGCACTTAACGATAAATGAATCTCGTGATGATTGAACGACTTAATATGATCCCTTCAAGGCTTTGTTCGGAGATGACGCCCTACTAACGGTAGTTCTTTCAACACGGATTATGGATAACGTCGCTTGCTACTTACTCGTTGCCATAACTGTAACCTGTTAAGGCCTCTGCGTCTAACTAGCTCTGAAAACTTCATTTGTCGCCACATTGGTTTTTTTATATCACTACTATTAATTAGCCAATCATAAAAAGGAATACTTAAATTATTTGAACACGCGCCCACACGAATTAAACTCGAAAACCGTCTAGAAATACACTTGGTAACCGCGGTCCTTATCTATGTAAACGATATCCTGTAAATTAAAGATTTCTTAGCGACGCTGGACCTTAATGTCTCGTACCTAAAAACTAAACTCTTCGTTTAAACCCAAAATTCTTATCGAAATACTCCGACAAATTGTCGCCTCCAACGTCTCAACGAAATATGGTTTCTACACTAAATTTAAATACAAAGTAACAATTTATACTCAATTTAGTTTTATAAAACGTAATTTCCCTTTTAACAAACGAAAATTTCTAAAAGTTACAATAAGGAAAATAACTATTATTTACAAAGAAACCAATTAATTCTTTTTCTCAACTTAGTAAAAGGGTTTCACTAATAATCTAAATTTAAACTTCCATCTGAATTTTATAAACAACCGAAGCCTTATTTTTGTTTTTAGAAAAAAAAAAGATTCGAAATGCGATTGCTATCTGTGAAAATTTAATTTTTAAATACGTAACAAAGATTGAAACGTTACACGAGCTAGTAACGTAGTGGTGACACGACCTGCTTAGCATTAGGGAGGTAATTTCGATCCGTTACCTTCTACTTTATGGGGTTTTTCAGGAGTTTTTCCATACATATGTCGGCATGGTCAATGAGTATATGCACACCATGTCTACTTAGGCGAATGCTGTGGTAGTATTTTCCCCTCAGAACCCTACTCCTTCCTTCGATCCTATCCTGACCACAATCCTTAATCCCAGCATGCATATACGTAATGTATGCTGGGAATCATGATTGTAGCTGAAGGAGCTTGAAAAGTCCGAGCAGCCTCTCCTTGGGAGAGATGAAATGTGACCTTTCTTTTTCTTAAAACTTTACAATCGAAAAGCTTCCCAAAGAATGCATCGTTATCAAGTTCAATTGCATGAATTTATATTACATTTCAGATGTACGGTACTAACAAATAATTTCAAACTAAACGGCAAATATGTAAAAATCACAGTTACGTGACATGATTCTGAGTAAAATCAGCGGCATGCGTACCAATAACTTTTAACTACAGAATAATTATAAAATAAATGTTAACGATAAGAAGTGAAAGATAATAATACAAATAAAGTTGCATCACAATGTAATTTATGAAAGACATCCGCTATTTTCCAGTTTTATGATTATAAAGTTTATTCACACTGAATTGGGATTTATCTAATACAATATTGTTTACTATTTCTTTTTAAAAGTATTTTTTAATTTAATGAGCAAAAAGGTTGCTGTTTCATTATCCTATTTACTGTTCCTTTTCGCTTTCTAAGTATCTAGTGGCGATAAACAGTTACGCATTCGACATTCTACGTTTCAACCAATATGTATATGTGGTAAACATCGACTTATTACCTTATTTTACAACATTTGACAAAATTTGCCTATAACGTGGTGCACCATGTGTTAGGAATGCTTAGAAAACTACATTTTCCGATCCATTGACCAATTTAATCCCACCATGCATAACACATAATGTATGTATGTAATCCATGATTGTAGCTGAAGGAGCTTGGAAAGCTCAATGTCCTCCGTTAGGGAGTGAAATGCGTGACCCTTTCTTTTTTTTTTCTTTTCTGAAACAGCTGTATATTTCAAAAATATAAAATACCAACATTAGATCTTAAAATTATAAATTATGTTATATAATTTAAAAAATTCCTAAGGAATTTAATTTATTTAAATTTGTGAATATTTGAATAACGACCAACTCTATAGGAAAATGTAAACATATTTTTAAAGATAATTTAATTTTACATAACATTTCTGTTAAAGTTTCTTAGTAGGAATTCAAATATGCCATATAAATTAATTAATATTTAAAATACTCATCCACAAAGATTTGTATTTATAGTTTATAATTTTCAATCGTTCATCTTAATTAATATATATTATTATTATAAATTTTATTAAGTCAAGTGTTCTGAAATGCCAAACCACCTTCAAACGTTCCATTATACTGAAGAACCAACTATAATATTACTCATATGAATTTTGGTGCATGTAAATTAGCCACAAAACGGTGTAAATGATACCAGCTGCTGTAAAATAGTTTTGGTAATGTTAACATTTTCATATCCAACCTTAAATAGTAAAACATGCAAAATCTATTGCTAGAGATTCGAATACTGATGTTACCACCATTAGAATGATTGGGTAACATTTTGTAATAACATCTTGAATGTTTTACGTCTACCATCTTCTGTAATTGGTTTAACTAATATTGTCTATATCCATCTTCCATATACAATTGAAATGGAATGTATTTGAAATGTTCCTGATCACTTGGTACTTCCATTAGTTTTCGATTTACTCAAATTGAACAAATTTATCTGTAACATTTTTACATAAATTTTATTTAATTTATTAAATTATAATGTAGAAAACACACAAATTGGTTTAAAAACTGAGAAATTAAATAATAAATATATTTGTCCAAAGAATACAGTCTCAAGTTAATGTTTGAGGATTTTTAGAATCTGAATTTCCATAATTTTCACTATCTCTTTGAACCATTTACTAAGGAGAATATGCATAAAGTGAACAATTTTTATCAATTTACATATTAAAAATCAAAAGATTTATACTATAAAACTCATGTCCAATACTATGAATATCCTTTAATTACTCAAACTTATAAATAATATAATAATTTTGTAGACTAGTTGGTATGATCATTTTTTGCATGCTACTAACGACATCCTCCATGCTTGAAAAATCTGTTTTTAATACATGCCATGAAGTGAGTTTGACACATTCTCTAAAAATTCTAGTATTATTATAATAAACTATACTTTTACTTATAAACCTGTCATACCTACTTGTACTAAACCAAAAATGTGTGATTCTGGAAATTCATCAAAGTGAATAGGATATTCCATGGTAATTGAATATCTGATTCCATAAAATCAAATAAAACTCCTATAGAAAATACCATTTAACTGATTGTCCATCATATTCCAACCACATTTCTTGTTCTTGTTTTCACTGTCAGCATAGCGACAAAATTTTCTAACCTTAAATAATTATGGAATAAATTAAATTAAAACAACAGTATCTGAACCTACTTTATCAGTGAAACGGAAAATAACTTAATCTAGAACCATAAAAAGAATGAATCGGGTAATTCAGATACTTATTTGGATCTAATTGAAAACATACAGGTAATTTTCTTCCCAAATTTCTCTTAAGAATTTCTACCGTAATGAATCTGGAAAAAACTAGCAGCAATTTAGTATGTAACACTGTATAGCAGTCCAGAAAAATGAATCACTTAATATGACACAACAAACTAAATGCGTCTTTTGAGTAGGCTAGTATCAATGACACATTTAATTGCTACTGTCAACGAGAATTGAAAATCAGTGTTTTGAAGTCCGACAAATACTCATGTATTCCACTGAAGAAAAATACAGATTATTATGGTATATTCAGGAAGCACTGCACAAGAAATAATGGACAGGTTTGCTTTTTTTGAAAACAGGCCAATTCCATCAGAAAGTACGATTATGTAAAGTTTGTAAATTTGAAAGATTGGTTTAAATGATTGAAAAATGGCAGCATCGATGGTAAAGATGGTGAGCATCCTGGTCGTAACTTAAACGAAGAGCGCGAACTCCAAGAAATTGCAGTGTAGTTTAGCAGAAACTAATTTCCGTGCAATAGTACAAATTTCTGAAGAAATGAATATTGAACCAAGACAGTTCGCAATATCTTGAAAAGGAAATACCGTTGCTAGTTGCAAACTACACAAGAAATTTCAGAAGATCATCAAAAGCGTATGAAATTTTGTGAAGATATGATGAATCAGGCTAATGAAAACGAAAGATTTATTGAAAATATTTTGTTTACCGACGAATGAACTTACACGGCCATCACAATCCGTCTGTCGCTGTTGGTTACTCTGGAAAACAAACACATTAGTATTCCTTACCGGACACAATACCCCCAAAAGTTAATGTGTGGGCAGGAATTTTAGGCATTCCATAATTGGTCCATTTTTATCAACGGAAACTTGAATGCGGACAAATATTTAGAACTGTTGAGAAACCAGATAGTTCCAGCTGTTCAACGCCATATAAATTTTGATGACATTTGGTATCACGAAGATGGCTGTCCTGCTCATATTGCAATAAGAGTTCAGCAGTTTTGGAAACTACGTTTAACCGTATTATTAGTGGAAAAGGTACTATTAAATATTCTCCTCGCTCAGCTGATATCGCGCCGAACGACTTTTTGTTTAGGGACATATCCCAGCAAATTTATGGGCACAGGCATGAACGTGCTAACAATTGAACGAACTTCGTGTCAAAATTACAGGCTCTTTAAACAGCATCACCCAAGAAATGTTAAAACAGAATTGAATTTAACATAGATTGGTTACCTCCAATGGAGGTCTTTTCGAAAATCTTATAAAGACAGTTTTGAAAAAGTGTATTCTGTTCATTTTTAAAATAGTTGGTCTTTCAATAAGAATTAAAATGCTAAAGTTAAAGCTCAAACTTAGTTATACTATCGGTAAATGTTACTGTTCTTGTTTGTAGCTCTGAAGTTTTTCTTGGTTCTTCTTAAGTAGTAATCGAACCATGTCATAAATTCGCAATCACAATAAACTTCGATGTTTGAGGTTTATCATTTAATGTTTAATGTAAAGTATTTACTTAATAGTTTCAAAGAACACGCGACTTTTCAAAATCTTAATTGCTTTGGTTTCGTTAGAAATGTTGAAGCTAGATTGATGGAGATTAATTTTCATATTTTGTGCCTACATGCAAATATGTACAAGTGGCAACATCGGAAAGTCATGTTCTCTACACTCATATAATGCTTATTGGGTTTCTTTCTAGCTTATTATAAGTCAGACCCAATAATGTTTTTCCATACCTGTATAACTACGTAAACATTAAGTAGCAGAAACTGAAATAAATATATTCCCAAATTTAAGTATTAAAAAATGGCGTATTAATATAATTAATCATTGCAATGTAGTTATTTAAGGTTGTCACAATCTCTTATGAAAATCATATTAAATGGCGTTGTCAGAAGATGAAATTCCACACATCGGTAATTTAATGTAAATCAATAAAAAGTAATAAAATTAGAAAGTCTATGGGGAAAAACTAGCAGCGATTTTTAACTATGAAGACATAATCTTATGAAAACACATTAAATGAAGTGAAATGAAGTTGATCACACACAGAAAATTTAATGTAATTTAACAAAATGTAAGAAAATTGAGAATATTATTCTCAGATACGCTAAACATATTTATCAGTTCAAGCGTCTCCCGTCAATTCGACATTTTGTAAACAAAACTCTTATATGTAACATTAAAAGCCGGAGGCAGTATCGGTTCATTGTCTTACCTGCACTTTTCTGTTGATTAATTAATAATCAATAATGCATGTACTACACATATTGTCATAATGAGGCAGTGAGGCGCCAGCCCGCGCATTTTTCTAACAATTTTGAAAAAAGACGTCGGTCGGTGCAAGAAGGAGGCTATGCCCTAAAATGCAGATCCTTTTAATGGGTGCGAGCTGAGCATTTTTCCTAACAATTTTGAAAAAAGACGTCGGTCGGTGCAAGAAGGAGGCTATGCCCTAAAAATGCAGATCCTTTTAAAGGGTGCGAGCAGCGAGCATTTTCTAACAATTTTGAAAAAAACATGGGTCGGTGCAAAAGATGCGATGGAATATTGAACCGTTTCCGTTCTTAATGTTGGTACTGCTTTTCTTCCTTTTATAGCTAATGTTACAAATAGAATTGAAAACATCTTAATTAAATATGGCATTAGGACTATTTTAAACCTACAAGAAAAATTAAAGAACATCACCTAAAGATGTGCCAAACCTTTTATCATTGTATAAGTTATCTTGTTCATGTGGAAAAGTATACATCGGAACCACAAAACGTAGCTTTGATACAACGTAAAGAACATATGAGATTTTTGACATGACGTTCAATTTGACAATATAGAAATATTGTCAAGACAAACTCACTATTATGTTCGTTTACAACGTGAACCTACTGAAATATATAAAACCTAATAATTTTAATAGACAAGAAGAAATCTCCGTTTAAAAGGTTTTGGCATCTTATAATTAAAAACAAATGATACGTCTTAATTTTGATTTTAATTTTAACTTTTGGTATGTCTAGGTTTTTGCTTGTTTTTCCTAAACCTTGAAGCAAATGCTTTACCAATTATGTGTTAAACTACCACAGCACTATAATTTAACATAAGTAGTTGAAATTAAGATTAAAATAAAAATTACAAAAAACGTTCTGCATTATGCTTTTCATTGTTAATACATGCATATTGATAAAGATATCTCATTGTTAGATTTAACTGGATTATTTTATTTGATGTCTTGTTTATATTGTGAATGCTTCTATCATTTTGAAATTGAAGTTTTTCACAACTTTACACTTACATCATAACTTGATTAATTTTGTTAAATGTGTTTTTGGCTGACATTTTTCATTGTTAGCTTTACCGTAAGAGTGTTCTGATTTGTCATCTTTAAGGCAGTTTAACAATATTTAATTTTTAATGACCTAGTTATTCTTTACTAAAATTTAATTTTATAGTTGGCTTTATACGTTTTTCAAACTGTTATATTAATAGCAGGCTAATGTTTATATTTTAATTTTTCAACTTTGACAAAATTGTTTACATCTTTAACAATTTTTAACAGATACTACTACTGACGAAGATAACTGTAAGCATTATCGAAACTTTTAGATTGATAATTTAAAATACACCATTAAAAAACCCAAAATAGATAAGTATTTTATTAAGGTATTTCTGTTTATAATTAAACATACTAGTGTAATAAAATTGGTTATTGTAGAAATTTTCTTTAAATTTGTTGTATAATGGTTTACTTGTTTTTCCATTTTAAAACAAGTTGGTGTCTGAGTATTTAATAATTATTCTCAGGAAGAGGCAACTGATTTCAAAGCGAACATATCTAGGTACATGTAAATATTTTCTGGTTAATAAGGCAAATCGATAATTTTAAGAACCTGGCCCACTTGAATATACGACTGAGCAAAAGGCACAAAATCTTCTGTTTATACCCAAACTAAAATTTGTAGCCATGGGTGTAGAAGTATACGTATAGAACTTTTGATTTGTACACGATTTTAAAGGTTAATTACAGGTTATAAAAACTCTAATACACCCACCCAATCAATTTACTTTACTTATAAGTACGGTAATATACAAAAGTAGATTATCTTTAAAGTTGGTACTTACAGATCTTTTACAAAACACAATCTATATTGATGAATCAATATTGCACGAGTGAATCGTAAATATACAATGACCAGTTTTCATTCAGGGAATGGAATAGCGACAATAAATAAAAATGGGTTAAATTTTGAGAACGTGTTTGTCGGTAAAATATACTGATTATTCAGAAATAAGGTTTAGTAGTAATAAACTAATAACTTTATTGAGCAAATCCCGGTGCAGTGTAAAGTATAATATAATCTCCTTTAGATCAAAATGACACATTTTGGCCCACCTAGGTTGGACCTTTGCTTTTAGAAAATTATTTCTTAACGGTAAATAGATAATAAACAACTTGCAAACAATAAATGTCAAAAACGGTAGGGTGCAGCAAAATTTTACGTTCCATCCATGGATATGTCGATATAATCCACTGCTTTTTACATCAGGAAGCCTGTATTGCCATCATCCCCAACATTAGTATAATTATAATCTTTGCAGATTGAGTGATCCATAAAAACATGGGCGGGTCCATTATTTATACCTAATTAGCGAACCAATGTCCCCATGTGCGTTATCAATACAGCATTCTCGCACATTTCTGCAATTTTTATGATTTCTACAGAAAGAAGTTTTCTAGCTGCTAACGAAACATTTCCAGTGTCAATTTTACCTTCCAACCTACATATACATACGTAGGTATAGAAGGTTATGCAATCGACTTTTTTTCTCTATCGCTAAATCGACTTATTTTAGCAGCAAAAAATTCCTGAAGTAGAATTAAAGTGTTAGTTCAATTTTTTTCATTATCTGAATAACGATTAATTTTATAAGGAAAAGTGTAGACTTATTTTTTACAGAAAATTTAATTTTACATAAGTTTTTTTATAATTTTTTTAATGTAAAGCGGAATAAATGTAAAAATTAAATAAATATGATTTTCATAAGAATATGTTTTCACATAAGGGATACGTAAAAATCGCTGCTAGTTTTTCTCCACATAGACTTTCCAATTTTATTACTTTTTATTCATTTTTACTCATATAAGGGATATGTAAAAAAATCGCTGCTACTTTTTCCCCACATAGACTTCAAAATTTTATTATTTTTTATTGATTTACATTACATTACCGATGTGTGCCGAATTTCATCTTCTGACAACGTCATTTAATATGATTTTCATAAGAGATTGTGACAACCTTAAATAACTGCAATGATTAATATTAATACACCATTTTTATAATACTTAAATTTGAGAATATATTTATTTCATTTTCTGTTACTTAATGTTTACTTAGTTATATATTATCTACTATCGCTTTATAAAGTATTAAGTGATTCATTTTCTGGACATGGTTTCCTATACAGTGTTGCCACATACTAAATTCACTGCTAAATTTTCGCTGTCAGATTCACAAGGGTCAGTCTACACCACTGAGAATTTTAACAGGTAAATACAACACAAAACAAAATTCCTACAATCACATGACTACATATGATATAAATCATATGACAGAAATTAAGATTGATCACAGTCTTCTTTCTTAAATTTAATAAATGGGTACTGCTATTCCATTCATTGTGTTTACAGTATTATGGGGAGGTGTAGGTATTGGTTTACCATTTATTGTACCCAAAGGTCCAAATAGAGGGTAAGCTATACACATAAATGTCTCATTTAATAATTTTGTTATTCTCAGTATAATCCAAGTTATACTAATTTTAACAGCAACTTGCTGGTTATTGTAAGTATACTTAATGTCTTAGCAGAATTATTTATAGTAAGGGTTTTAGTTGGTTATGTTGCTATTTGGCACAATTAAATCCTTTGATAGGCCCTAAATTAAATCGGCATGCAGTATTGTTGATGGCGAAGGGATGGGTAAGTTCTAAATTGATTAAAATTTCTTTTTATTTTTTTTTTAAAATGAAAAAAATCTTTAACTTTTTATTAAGCTAAATTTTTTATTAATGATTTAAAATTATGTTTTTATCTTTTGAACTTTATAATTTTAGGTGTGAAATTAAATTTAACTTTGATTTGTTAAAATTAACCATTTTTTATAAAACATTTAAAATATTAAATCATTCTATTGTATAGTTAATTTAATTATTTGGCTTTATAATATGAATAAGTATACTTGAACAATGTTTAATTTTATTAGGTACACATTAAAGAAAATACCAAACTCATACTTCTCATATGTAATTATGGAGATTAATTTGAATGTTTTTTTTTTAATGGATTTTAAATATTTGTAAATAGATAATTTTGGTTTTTAATTTCCCCATCCAATTAGGTAAGGATAAATAATGTATTTAAATTTTTTTAATTTAGTATAATCAATTTAAAAAATCAAACTAAAATGTGTATTGTTAGAGAAATATAAAAGGTTAGTTAAGTTAATGACAATTTTTTGTTAAATAAAATCATTTGGTGGAAGTTTTTGTCAATTTGATTAAAAATTTTAATGAATTGAATGGAAAATCAATTATCCTTATGAAAGCAACTATAACCAATAAATCAATTTTGTACCTAAACTTGGAAAAATAATTTAAATTTGATTTGTTATCATTGTTTCAAAATTTATTTAAAATCATTTATATGTTAATTTGTTAATTTCATTTTTGAAAATTGAACTTTGCGTATGGTAATTGGGATTAATTATAATACTATACATATTAATTAATTAAAAAATGGTTGTTTGAAAAACAATGGAAGAAGGGTTAATAAATTTAAATGGGGCATCAACTTATAAAGACTAAACAATTTAAAACCATTTAAAAAAAAATTCATGGGATTTGAAGAATTTTAAAACCATATGAAAATATATTTGTATTTCATTAAAATTTGGTTTGTATTATTTTTGATTTGGATTTATTAAAAACAATTATAAAAATACCATTAATTTGAACCCTAAAAAAAAACTTATTTAATTAATATTTGTTTCATTATTTAAGGGGATTTAAATAATTTATTTGTTAAAGGGGAAAATTTCTTTTTAGAAGATAATAGATACCTTTTTCATTTAAAAAATCATTTACTTTTTAAAAATAAAATCTTTCATTTAATTTGTTTATTTCTAAAGATAATAAATTTTAAATAAATTTGTAGATAATTTTGTGCCAATAACGTACCTACTTTTTTAATTGTGCTTAGCATTTTGAAGTTATAAAGTTGAATTTTTTAAATGGAAACCATAGTTGACTATGTTGACTAAATAGTGCATTTTTCTGATTGATGTAAGGTTGTATCACTTATTTTAATAAATAAAAACAATACGCTTTTTTTATTAGATTTAACAAAAATCATACCTTGCCATGGAAAACAAAAAGCGTTGTTTATCTTCAGCGTTGACAGTTCATTCGTTAGTGTGATTCTTATCGGTTTTGTCAGTGTAGTTACTTTAGAAAATTAATTATGGTGTACAGAAATTTCGAGATATTTGATATGATCAAATGTTACATCATTTGTAAAAAAAACAACGGCACGCTTTTTTATTGTATTTCAATCGCCTCAATCATCTTTAGACACCTTCAAGAATTTATATATAGCCCAAAATAAAAGTTGATGAAAACGTGCAGATAAATGTTCTAGCTGTTGTTCATCAAAATCCATCTATATCAAGGCGCAAATTGCAAAGACACTGCAATTTCACAACACACAGTAGTGAGAACTTTGGCAAAACATAAATACCATCCTTGTAAATATTCAATTAAAATTATTAATTTTTAATTACATATTTTTTGAACTTATTCATTCATAACAAAAACTTAATAATTTATAAATATTCAGTTGGACAAACTTTGCACCCTGGTGATGATGAAAGAAGCTTAAATTTTGTAATTGGTTCAGAATGTGCCATGAAAATAACTTTCCGATGCAGACCTTATGGATTGATGAAACACATTTTACAAACTGTGGTATGTTGAATCACCATAATGAACACCTGGGCAAATCCTCACCATTTACACAAAAGACCGATTAATTTTGGCTTCAATTTATGATACCGGTGTTATTGGTTCGCAGCTTGTCAGGCTATTTGTTTTTAATGGGACTTTAACTGGAAATCGATATTTGCAATTTCTTAGGGAAGATTTTAATAATATCCTAGATTAATCAAATTTACAAACCCACAAAACATACAGTGATGTCAACACGACAGTGCCTCGCCCCACTATCAGGTGCAAGTTAAAAGATATTTAGATGAAATTTTTCAAACTTTGGATAGGCAGAAATAGTCTTGTTTTATGAGCTGCACTTTGATCTTTCACCTTTAGACTTTTTGTATTTGGAGTAATAAAAGATTTTATATGTTCATATGCAACCAGAGGAGACTTTATTAATGCGTTTAATAGATTAGGTAAAATTAGGAAAGCTGCTTCCCTGTTGAAAAGGTATTATGTTTTAATAATGGTGGACATTTTTAACAATTACTGTAAATTTCTTTTGCTTTCCATGACAAGATATGATTTTGTTAAACCTAAATAGAAAAACGTGTATTGGGCTTTTATTTATTAAAATAAGTTATACAACCCACATCATTACAATCAGAAAAAATGCACTATTAAAATATGTCATAACCAACTTTGCTTCATAATGCTAAAAAACTAAAAAGCTAGAAGGTGACGTTATTCGGTACAAAATTATCTACAAGTTGTATTTAAACAATTTTTATCTATCTTTAGAAATAAACAAATTAAAGCCGGAAACGATTTTAAATTTTTTTTACAAATATTAGTAAGCCATGTCATTGAGTAAAAAGTCATAAAGAGGTCAAGTAATGTAAAATTTTGTGCTATCTCACTTTTTCCTTTTGAACCTCACTATCGACAAACTAAACTAGTGTTGGTGACACCATCGTCCGTAAACAGAGTTTGCATGTGATGAAATTTTATCGCTGAATGAATAACATTTTATTCAAACTTTGCAAGAAACCGATGCCGTCACCCAAAATGAAAATGTAAATTTAATTAACACTCAAAAAATACTTATCTTTTTGGGTTTTTTCAAATTTGACAAAATTGTTTACATCTTTAGCAATTTTTAACAAACTACTACTGACGAAGATAACTGTAAGTGTTATCGAAACGTTTAGATTGTATAATTTAAAGTACACCATTAAAAACCCCAAAAAGGTAAGTATTTTGTTAGAAATTAAAGTGTTTAAAATAAAAAAAATCACATTAATTTTATGAACGATTTTAAGTATAATTATTTATATGTTTGTTATTAATTATACTTGTTTATTGGTTTCACATCAATAAAACATTGAAATTGCATATACAAAATTGAAATTAAAGTATTTAAAATAAAAAAATGAATCAACAAGTTTCACTTCATTCAAAATTTGCTTTAATTTTGTATACAGGGCATTCCTCTTATTAATATATTCTTTGTTGGTTTTCACGTAAAGAACTTTGTAATTGCATATAAAATTACAGTATTTAAAACGAAAAAATGCTTTGATAAACATTTCATTAAAAAATTTACTTTAATTTACGTATACAGGGTAATTCATAATAAAGGTCATTAATTTTATCAACGATTTTAAGTATATAAATATTTATGTTTCCTTATATCAATTATATACTTGTTTATTGGTTTCACGTCAATAAAACCTTTAATTTATAGAAAACTAGAAATTAAAGTATTTAAAATTAAAAAAATGCTTTAATAAACAAGCCTCACTTCATAAAAATTTACTTTAATTTACAGGGTATTTCAGAATAAAGATCACATTAAAAGTCTTTTTAATTTTATTAAATAATAAAAAAAGTTTAACTCTAGTAGAATTTGAACCTACGACATTCACTTTACTAGAGTGGCGCTCTAAGACACTTTCAGTTTTAGCATTAAAATGGACAGGGGATTTAAAAACATCTCTTAAAACACGACTATTTAATGCGTCAAAATATTGTTTATATTTTCGATAAATGTAGCAGTAGGAAAAGCCGTCGTACTTTAGCTGTCCTAATTGATGTGGATTTCATAGCAGAAGCCATCGTGTGGGAAAAATTTGTGCTGCATATTTAACGCGCATTTTTGAAAACTGTTCGGATTCAGGTGTTCGTCCTTAATCTTATACATAGCTCGAGTTGTTTTACTTCTCGAATCAATTTGTAAGTTTCTAAAATGTCGTTCCAACCAACGCGTTCTTTTCTTACTATAAATTGTAATTTGCTATTCATAAAGTTATTGCAAGCTCTTCATTAAATGCGGTGCGTCATAGCAGGTTAAAATACTCTCCCATCAATAATTATTTCTGGACATTTCGCCGTAGCCCAAGCAAATTGAATGCGGAGCGATTATTAGTCCCCTGGTCACAAAATAGTAGTAAAGGCTTTAAGGAGGTGTTTCTCAATGTCTTCACCACATTGACAATAATATTTTTAATTCCATGCCTTTTACGGGTCCCCTGAAACAAAATAGCCCACAGGAATTTTCCAGTTATCCAATAGTCCACGAACTAAAACTACTAGCGCACTATTACTACTTTTGGATTTCTTCCCAAAATAAATCCTCATATTCCTCAATTAGATCATGCACTTCGTCAAAATCTAAATGTTGCCTTAAAGATATTTCATCAAATGCTACAGCACATACTTTCTCCCGTTCTGTAATTATATTTGCCCTTAACCATTGAGTAAAAATCATTAAGAGGTGCAACGATAATGTAAAACTTTGTGCTATATGACTATCTCCCGCCGCATTCCTCTGCTCCCCTGTCTACAAACTAAACTACTGTGGAAATTCTAATTACAATTTGAATTCTGATTAAAATCGCATACATAGACATCTCATACGACCTATTTCTAACACTTAATTTCCAATCTACACTTTTACTACCTATATTTACATTTTTCTAATATTTTCTGTTTTCAGGTACATAATGGATCTCCACATATTTAAGGATCAATATTACACTGTGACACCTATTTTACATACCTAAATGCGTTTTGCAAGGAACATCTACAAACTAAAAACAACCTAAAATCTTTTTATCACATAAACATATATTTACTATTGCTCATTGTCTGAAATTAAGGGTAGCTCACTGTTTTCACAATTATAATTATTTTGGCCTCACGCCCCATTTTATGCTTTATTTTCATTAATTCTTGCTATATCTTGTAGGGTAAATTGGTCCATAGTGGGACGGTTTTTTCAAAATTTATAGCACCTTTATTAAGCGTTTGTAAATTATAATAAGCGTCCTATATTGGGTATGGATGTAAACTAGCAAACTAATAATAATTTCAAGTAATTTTATTTATAATAAATGTTATTCAACAAGTTCTACTATGGAACTATCCCACTATGAACCACTACATGGTTCAGGGGAATCATAGTGGGATTTTAATAAAAACACTTTTAGTCTATTTTAAATTGGAAAAAATTCACAAAATAAACTGGCAGCAGCCCAGCTGTACTTCCACTAATGGAGGGGGGCAGCTTTAGTAAAATATCTTCTGCTACTACTATCTTCATCGGGTTTGTCAGGAAAACAAATTTGGGCCACAATTCTCTTCATAAAGGAGATATTATATTCATCTCCATTTATTTTAATAATCTGACCAACATAATTTTTAACAGTTTTTTTTCACGTATCTTACTATAACATAGTCCTGCTCTTGAATAGACAAATCTTGATATTCTGATGTGAAGCTTTCTAAATCGCTAGAATCGTTGCAAATCTCTTTAACGTCACTGTTCGAACTAATGTCGTCATTAAAACTTGACTTTTTAACTTTTTAGCCTTCTGCTTTTCTCTTTGAAAGTGCTTTTTAGCCAATCTTTCTTTATGCTGTTCCTCTATGGCATCTTTTACGGGGTATCTGTTATTATTGATGACTGTAGCTTCTTTCTGCCTTTCCTAAGGTTTTTCTAGGAGCAGCTTTGGCATGTGGCCTGATTTGCTGAGGGTTACTATATTGGATGGGCCAGGAATTGGGCTGACATGTCGTGGTTCTTCTACATCCTGAACATCTTCCATATCCTGAACACCTTCGTTAGCCTTATTTTCGTCACCATTTCCATTTTCATTTTTTTGGGCCTATTAAACAAAGATGACATAAAATCACTCTTTAAAAAATTTTTGAATTCAGGGTTACTGTTGCTTTAAATCCGCTGAGAATATTGATAGGAGTAAATACTTTAGGGTAGGCAATACCAACAACCTACACATCATAAATGGTCATAGGTACGGCAGGATGATTTAGCATCCAGTCATCAACTCCTTCATTATAATAGCTTTTAAATGGAAAAAGCAGCTCCGTCCAGCGGTTGTAATTTTTGCAGTGGGGCGGCAAAATAAAATAATCCCTTTATCTTTACACATATTCACCCGAACATCGTAACGGCTCTCATGGTTATCAAGAATTAATAGAACTTGGAATTCTTTACTGCATCGCACGTGTTTGATAAAGTGCTCTATATACTTCAAAATTTTCGCCTTCATCCAAAGAGGGATAAGCCCCTCTGATCCTAGAGGAGCTCCAGTAAGCATGAAAGGCTTAAATCTTTCCTTGGGAATATAAAAATAAAAAAAGTCCCATTAGCGCATATTGCGGCACAGTTATTAATGTGCCTCGTTCAGCACTTGTCACTTTTGCAATTTGTTTTGTTTAATGTTAGCAAGTACCTTCCCGGGTTTATAATTGGTGACACCAGTCTCATTTGTATATTTGGTTCGGCTGGATATTGTTTCGTTATCACATTTCCAAGTTGTTGAAAAATGTACCAATTGTGCTTGTTGAAGCTGGTCGCCCTACCAAGGCTAGTTGCTTCTGGGAAGCGATAACATAGGGTGTCGTTTCCAAAATTATTCATCCATTCGACTCCAGCTCGTTTCTTCTCTTTGCTCGAGGCACCGTTTTATTATTAGTAATGGGTACTTGTAAGCTAATTCACGAGTATTTAATAATGTTAAGCCGAACACATTTCAAAGCTTCAATTATATACTCGCTTAATAGCCTCCTCTCCTGTAAATATTGGTTTGAATCCATGGCTTCGTCCGAATTCAAAATCATATGTATTTTCTTCATTAGCTTCATTAGCTAATTTGAACTTCTTCACTTTCCCTTAAAGCTGACTTGCTTACACCATGCTTTTTGGATGCACTCATCAATGTCATTTGATTTTCTACAACATCTTTCACTGCAGAATGCATAGACTTCATGATCCTCTCTGCTTTTTTCAAAACTGCTGACAGTTGGGATCTTGGATGTCTCCATATTCAATTCTGCAAAGAATGAAAATTTTAGCATGTTTTAGCGTATTTCAGCATGGACCTCATTATGTCATCATATCCCAGTATGGACAGCTTTTTTCCCACTATGGACCATGGTGCATCAAAATACAAATGACCAAAAATTTTATCAAAGTGGTAGAGCTAGGTATAAACAGAATAAGATAATATTGAGGTTATGTATGTTTTAGATATCCATACCAAATTCTTGTTAAAAGGATACATTTCCTTATTCGAAAAATCTGAACATAGAAATAAAAATTTTCAGCTGATCACTTACCTGAATTTCCAAAATATCGAAACGCACCGTACCAATTGAAAAACCAACAAGAGATTCAAAAAACGGATAGCACACACACTGAAATATAGCTCTGCGACGATAAAATAGCCAGGAGAGTAAAATTCCACTATGGACCACGTCCCACTATGGACCAGTTTACCCCACTAACCTTACTTTTTGTCAATAGTTATAAATCATGTTTTAATGTTAATTTCACTTTACAGGCTTAGAGTTTATAACCTTTTCAACTTCACAATACTGTTTTATACTTTCACTAGTCCTTATTTATCTTATACAGAAACACTAAATTTTAACATTTGATGTCTATAATTAGTAATTTTACACTCATATCCCAGTGCTGCTGGGTAATACATGTTCCTATGTAAGTTTTAAAAATTCCATCCTTTCCCTACAATTTAACACATAGTTTAAGTTTTCATAAAATCGTAATCGTGTCCACTCTTTTATCATTGTCCATAAGTTTTGTTGCATTAACTGTATTTTATACAAGTTCTTTATTACATAAGTGTTGTACTACATGTCACTCATGATTTATACATATATGGGGAATAAATTTGGTGTAAAGTTTTGGAAAGCTGTTGATACGAAATCTAAATATCTCCTGAATGGTTTTCCTTTTTAGGAAAAAGACGATATGCGTCCTAACAACCAACCCCTTCCAGACTATGTTGTTTTAAAAAAGGAACCTTTCCTAAATATGGGTAGAAATGTTGCTACTGGCAACTTTTTACGAGCCAAAAGTAGGCCAGTAGGAATTTTGCAGTAATAAAACTAAATTTTTAAAGGTGTGTGAAATTAATTTTTATTAATATTCTTTTGTCACTTCGCGGACAGTTTTCGAATTTTTTAGTTTTAGTTTCAGATTTGTTCATTCGCAGTTTTTCCAAAAGAAATTTTAAAACGCTTAATCATAACTTTAAACAATAAATTTAATGTCATTGATGTGACAGGACACATTCGTTTTAAATAAACGTTTTTTCAATTTTTAAAATAATTTCTTTTAAATTGATTGAGGTTTTGTGTACAACAATTAATTTTGATAATTGACGTAGCAAAGGAAACTTCATTATAAAATTCAGTTTTGGTCTTGTAGGTAACTTATTCTTGAACACCAAAATCTTTGTAAAAATATGTAATTCTGCTTGGCTAATATGGGATAATCATCAGATTCTAGCATATACATTTTGCAATGTTCACATTTATTTTTGTTTATTAATTTATTTCTGCATATCCAGCGACATAAACATTGCTCGAAAGTTCTAAGTCTACCCCTTGAAGTTCCAATGTTACATGAAACATCCACCCTCCGGAGTATCAAATCGGGGTTTTCTATTTCTTCATTAACACTGGAAGTATTTTCGACTTCCTTTATTCGCTTATTCGGGTCCTTTTCTTCGACACTTTCTTTTTGGTTTATCATATTTTCTTCTATTTCCAAATAATCCGAATCCGAATCTTCTTTATAATTACTTGCATTATAGTCAGCATTTTTAACTTTATATATAAATATGCTGTAGGCAATTCTAAATTCACGAATAGTGGGTAGAGGTAACCTCCACGTGTCCTCGCAACAGAAAAAAAGTTTTCTAATGGATCTTGGTTAAGGTAAGAAGTACATAAATATGTTGTATCTAACTCATTACGTAAATCAGCAAACAGATTTAAAATTGCTTCAATTGTTAACAGGAACCCATCTAAACAATATATATTGTTTTTCTTTCAACCATTTTTCCTATCGAATACTTGATTCAAATAAATGTTTCGCTTCTTTTAGAGTTTTCATGCAAACACTATCTTCTCTGAGAGGCTTTCAGATATTTTGTCAAAATATGCCCTATTTAAAGAATCAAACGTTCTATCCACTTTCTTGATGAAATCTGCAGTATCTTTACTAGTTTCACTTTGTAGTAAATTTAAAGCGTCGCTGTGCGTATCGAAGCCATAGAATGACTAAAATTTGAACTGCATATAATATGCGCATCTTTTGGAAGTTAAGGATAAAATAGTCCGTTACTTTGGGAAGAGTGCGTGTTGATGAACTTTTCCTGTCTAAATTGTAAGTCTTTTCAATATCTGCCCAAGACATTTTCTATTGTTTTACAAATTTTAAAGTTTTTTCATAAAATTATTGCGAAGCGATTTCAAGAGATGCGGTTGTCATAAGCAGTATGTATCTTATGATTTTCGATATAAAAGAAACTTTTCTTTAGAGCATTTCAGTAAATTGAAGGTTCCTCTATTTCCAGGGCTTGATCACAAATAAGGATTCGTGGAATAACTTTACTTCTAGAACTTTCTTTATGACCGTTCTTACTAGATCTTGAAGGTCATTTGATTTGATTGTTCCTGCAGATGCATAATAACAGAACGGTAATTTCCAATTCTTTAAAGGCCGCGAAGATAAAATAGTAACACACTGTTTGCTGCTTTATCTTTACGTCCTAAATGGCCAAGATCCTCAATGCCTTCGACACGATCAAGATAGTCGTTGTATTCTTCATTTGCTTTACATAACATTTCATCCATGAGTAGTACACACTCGTTCCCTTCTTGTCATATATTTAACTCGATCTGCAACCTTTTTAATGAGTGCAGTATCAGTTCAGTTGGTATATTAGTTACCTTCAACCAGTTCTGAATAGTCCTTACGCTGGGCAAAATGAAGCCAAAATTTTTCAACAAGAAATTTGTATACTGAAGGTGACTTGTAGTAAATAGACAATGCTAGATGTTTTTCTTTATATTTCCAAGCCGCCTTTCTTACACGAAAGCATTGCATGTTTACGAACGTTTGCACAAAATCACTTTTCGTCGATAATAATTTGTTTATAACGTTCATTGAAGACAATTTTTCTTAAATTCTGACGCTCTCACACTTTTCTCTTGAACCAATTTAATTTTCTTCGCAAATCTTTAATTTTCAAGCTCAACTTTTACATTTAGGAGTCAATATTATATTTCCACTTGGCATGTTGATTATTCGATCACTAACAATTGATTCTAATCCGAAGAACTGATTTCTCCTGCTGCAGGTTCTTGAATTGTCGTTTTGTTTGTTATTAATTTCAAATTTCACTTGAACCTTTCGTCTTTGATGTTGATGGGCACAAATTGCTGCAGTAGAGTTTCGATAAATCTTTGTAGGTGGTTGAAATTCTAATTCATCATCAGAATCATTTGCAACTGGTGGAGTCCATATATTTGTTGAAGTTTGTATTTTCTTTTCTGAAACAAAACTTATTTGTAACAAGTTGGGGCGGTACCATCTCAGATTTTTATAATCTTACGAGTAGGTATTCAAACATGTTCATCAAATAAAAATGAGTCCCTACTTTTCTGGTCACGGCATAATTCGAGAACGATCAGCCATTTCATTCATCTTTTTTCTAAGATTCAAAAAATTCAAAATTATGCGCAGAAAATTGGAAAATAATAATCTTCTATGATTCGTAGCCTTTATGCGCCTAAGGCTTCGGAATGCCGACTCATTATTATTTAAGTATACATAATGAAAGTATTGGTTCTGTATTCGATCATGACTAGGTAGGATTTGCATGCACTTTAAAACCGAAAAATATGCATGCACTTATGCACTATAAAATGCTAAAATATACATTTAAATATGCTATTAAAATTAAAGTACAACGTAACTACATTGTCCAATTTTTATAGACATATATTTTGTAAACACGAAAGAAAAAGCGGTTGTTTTATCTATAAGATGTAATTTATAAAATAGTAATACATAATTAACTAAAGGTCCTTCATTTTAATACAAAAAAATTAGATAATATATATGAATAAAATTAATTAAGTTTAATAATTTATGAATGTACAATAACATAAATTTTAAATTTTCGAATGTAAATCGGTTTCTCTTGTCAGTAAAGATTATATTTAGAAAAGCTCCTTTCCACATCACAGGAGGTAAGTGGAGCATACTTAAATTTTTTTAGCTCTGTTAGAGTGTAGTGTTTAAGTTCATCTGCAATTTCACATTCACATGTTAAAGCACTGTTAATTAAATTATATCCAGGATTTTTTGCTAAAATAGATTTACATTTTTGTTGAATAGTTGAGACTTTTTGTCCTTTCATTCTATTTAAACAAACGTCTATCTCCTTCACTATCTTTCTTAGAAAAAGATTTGGGTAGGTATTTAAGTTAGTACAAACAATAAAACTGGTAAACTTATTTACATAAACTCTAGCAAATAACCGAAAGCAGGCCTGCTGAGGTGATTCATAAAATCATAACAACAAAGTGCTATTCCATTGAGTAAAAAATCAATGGCTATTCTCTAACAGGTTGTATTTTACTATTTAGCATCAATTGTCAAAGGTATAGTGCATTTCCGAATAATTAGACCTCTCTAATATGGCTCCCATTCCATTATGAACAATATCCAATTATAAAATAACTAAAATGCTATAAGTGTAACGTTGTAATGAAAGGGATATTTCAGTTGGCTATTCCGAACCGCATTTTCCGTCCTTTCCTACAACATTATAATAGCAAAAGACAAATATAATAACAAATACGACCATCAAACGTCTTAAAATATTATTTGCTAACTCAGTAGCGTTTCACGCGGAGAGGAACTTAGGTTAGTAAAATTGAAATTTTTTTTAAATTAATTATTGTAAGAAATAAACATCGTTAAAATAAAAGAATGTTCCAAACAAATATCATTATTGTTAAGAATTTCTGAAAATTTACCATTACTAATTCGTAATTAATGTTGAAACTGCAAATTACTCCATAAGCATAATGTGGTTTAGAAATCATTAACGACCACTTGCTTTGCCTATAAATGTGGAATCAAATTTCCATTTTGCCATTATACTGTAAACAATAATTTGTAACGGTACAGAAGTACAAGCAATAATTGTAAATGCATATAACTTCTTTTCAAGTAAGAAACATCAAACATACTTAATTAAAAATTATTATTAATTTTATTAAATACATAAATAAAAAGTTTACCTCGAGTAGGATTCGAACCTACGACCTGTACTTTGCTAGAGTACCGCGCTAACCAACTGCGCCATCAAGGTTCAAGCCCCAATCGATGTAAATTTTATCTTTATGTATGTAGAACTGATGTAAATTCTAAATGTAATGAGATTACAATCAAATTACTTATATTAATGGAATGTGAGCCTGCAATATCGCAAGGATTCCACATAGCAAAAACAAATTAAATATTAAATTATTAATTTTTTGAAGAATGAGTTTAAAAGTAATTAAAAATTATTATTAATTTTTTTATGTATTTTTTAATAATTTTGAAAAATTTTAACCTTCGTTTCCAAATAATCCAATTTCATTTTTTACAATTTGTATTAAAATAGTTAATAATAATAATACTAGGTGAGCGTGGTGATGGCGAATTTATTAATTAAAAGGTACTACGCCAATGAGTGCTCCCCGCTTTATTTGGTGACAAATTTAAATGGGGCCATATTGCAGAGGTCTAATTACTCGTGAAATGCGCTTTAAATTTGGGTTTCCCAACAAATGCTTTTAAAATATTTTCCTTGAAAGGATTATCCTTTCTAAATAACTAATAATAATAAAACGCTTACTCAGTGACCATTGGGGTATTGACATTGTTTGTTGAATTTCTAAAATACTGGGTTTTGCTTTTTGGGAACTTAAATTAGGTTATTTAAAACTGAAATGTATTTAAAAATATTTCGTAAACAAAAAATTATCGACTACGTAGATTCTAATATGATGAAAAAAATTTATAAAATATGCAAAATTAATATTGCAGAAATATTCATGCATTTATAAAATCCATGCAAACATGCATTTATATGCGCTTTCAAATTTACATATATGAACCACATACATACAAAATGTATAAATCTGACTTTGCATATGTTTACTACATCTAAGAAAAACACGCAAATGCATACAAATCTTATCCCTAATCATAACTTTGTTTTAAATGTTTGGAAGCGTTACAAAGATACAAAATCTTAAAGTGAGCATAGAATTATTGTTTACAAATTTATCTTCAGTATTATAGATGATGCTAAAAACAACCTTCCAAATAATCAATTAAAAGTTTCTAGTGCAAATAACAACTTATATTAAAATATTATAAAAGGCAAAAACGATAAACATACAAAATTTTTTAATATTAATTTCTGTTTTGCAGATTTGAAGCTTTAGGTTGCAGCAAAGTATGTATTTACAAATTTGATAAGAACCGAAATAAATAAATTGCGGTAATATTTTATATATATTTATGTATTTACCGTTATCAAATTTTTTGGTGTCTCTGATTTTTAAGGAGTTTTCTTTTCGTTCCTATCAACAAATCCTTTCCGAAAAATGTTCTTCGCAAACAACCCGGCTTTCCAATTGCTTTTGATCTATATTTAGTAATTTTACGTTGCCCAATTTTTCACCCACTCTTTTGATCGAAGTTCGTCTTTTGGAAATCGAAAAATGTTTTTCGCATTTTTTGACATTCTCGCATTTATTATAACTACATTTATGCCCTGTTGGCATAATGAAAACTAAACCACTAATGGGTTACTGCCGTCAAGTCTATTGTAACGCGGTATGCGGTTACGAGATAACACCGATGCTTTAACACGAACGTTGAAGACCAACTAAAATTCTCAAAAACATCCCATGATACTCCGCCGTCTAGATGTCGGTGCAATTTTCTATCGACAAAACTACCGGTAAGATTTCGCCTCTTTACTACTCATTACTCAATGGCCATGTATTTTCTTAAATTAACAAGCGTAATTGGGTTAGTCTTCTCAAGAACCAAATCGTTCTCCATTTAAGCAAATGTGCCTCTTATGGTTTCCGAGATCCCCATACAAATAATGAAAAAACACCCTTATATCCAACTCATTGCAAAAAACTACTAAGCTAACTCATTGCCGACAACAAAATATTGCTTATTATAATATAACAAATGATTACACATTCTATATATTTTTTACTTTGTAGTTGCGATATGTCATTAAGTATATTACCATAAAAATAATTGAATTGGTCTGAAAATGTAAAAATTCTTTTTAATTGAGCTGTAATATGTGTTCACTTTCTGAAGCGTGATTGCAAGCGTTTCAGAGTAAGAAAATTAATTTGAAATTCAATAATGGAAACAAATGCCTTGTTTAACATTTAATTGTAACAAAGGTAATTATATTGTACGGAGTAGTTTTTCTATTTAGAAAGATCATTAATAAACTCTTGAAGATAATCAACGCTTAACACTACACATATAATTAATTATTATCTATTTACTTATGTTGAGAAATAAGTTAAAAGAAATAAAATAATTTTAATAATAATTTGCTCTCGAGAGCAAGTTGTAAAGCCCTATAACTGTCTTATAAGTTAGCATTAGGCCCCCTTATTAGAATAGTCGTAGGTTCAAATCCTACTTGCGGCAAACTTTATTTATATATGTTGTGTTACAAGTTAGCATTAGAACCCTTATTAGAATTCAAATTTAGCCAAGGGAAGCCCCATTTTTGATTTGATCAAGGTTGGTCGGTTGGTTGATGCCTGGATGCATGTCTTACTTAAAAGCTAGTGTTAGACCCCATTTCAAATTTCACCTAACCATTACAGGGACCTGTATGTACTTTTAAAATATACCGCTGCCATATATTACAGAAAACATTTGTTAGTCTATAACAACTAGATATCGCTATCGACAAATTCAAAATTTGAGGTTGTGGGACACGACAAGGGTCAAAGGTCCGAGAGCAAGTTGCGAAACCCTATACGTGTTTTACAAGTTGGCATTAGGGCCATATATAGAATACAAATTCAAAATTACATCCAAGGGTGTGAAACCGAGAGCAAGTTGCGAAGCCATACCTGTCTTAAAGTTAGCATTAGGCCTTATCAGAATACAAGTGTAAATTTCCGCCAATTGCTAATGACAATTGCGAACCCATAACCTGTCTTACAAGTTAGCATTAGGCCGCTTATCAGAATACAAATTAAATTTCCCAATTGTAATCCCCGAGAGCAAGTTGCAAGCCATACACCTGTCTTACAAGTTAGCATTAGGCACAGAATACAAGTGTAATTTCCAATTGCTAATCCATGAATACTAATTATTTAACTGTGTATATGTATTTTGCATTTTCATAATCTCAATTATCAATCATTTTATCAATTTTGCATTTGATTATCGAGGAAGTTACGTTTGGCATATTTGAATACTTTGTTGGAGAATTGCTTAATTTCTTATTTAATTGTATAAGCAGTTGATTTCTAACTTGATAATTTAAATCTTCACTTGTCTCTCTCTCTCTCTCTCTCTCTCTCTCTCTCTCTCTCTCTCTCTCTCTCTCTCTCTCTCTCTCTCTCTCTCTCTCTCTCTCTCTCTCTCTCTCTCTCTCTCTCTCTCTCTCTCTCTCTCTCTCTCTCTCCTCTCTCTCTCTCTCTCTCTCTCTCTCTCTCTCTCTCTCTCTTTTCTTTCTTTCTCCTCCTTTCTCTTTTCTCTCTCTCTCTCTCTTTTTTCTCTCTCTCTCTCTCTCTCTCTCTCTCTCTCTCTCTCTCTTCTCTCTCTCTCTCTCTCTCCTCCTCTTCTCTTTCTTTTCTTTTTTTTTCTCCTTCTCTCTCTCTTCCCTCTTCTTCTTAAATAAATCGAAATTAATTAATAACTTATAGCTCTTTGATGTATGTAAACTCCGTGTATATGTATTCAATGTAATCTTAAGTTAAGAAAAGAAGAAAAAAAAGCATACTCGTTTCTCACTTATTTCACCGCACATATTTACTTAAGGAACTACTGTAGTTAATATCACATTATTAATTTAGTTAGAAAATAAACTGTGCTACACATACGCATATCTTGACATACACACGCACACACATATATACCACTCAGATTTCTGTAAAGAGGAAAGCCCATAAGAACAAAATCTTAACTGAGTGTTAAAAGTGGGAGGGTTTAACACTACAATTTATCAAAATTGATTGGAAATGGGGATGGGAAATAGTTGAAACCCTTATAATTACTACCAAATTATTTATAGCTATTAAATCCATTGGGATTCAAAGACGCTACTCAGAGGTCCAAGGTTGATAGTGGGGAGCAAGGGTAAGGTCTACTGCCAAGTGACAGCTTTCCATAAACACGAAATTCCCTGGCCTCCAGTACTGATAGGTTCCTTCCGAGCCCCGCAATCGATATGACTGCTCAGCACATTTGGGCAAGGCCTAGGAATGACCGACCCCACCTCTTAAACTGATGGGATAGGATAGGGTGTTTAACAGTTTCACTTTCACCGGCTGAGATCGCAACTAACTCGAGTAGAGAATAGTTTTCGTTGTGTAGAAGTGTTAGAATACCGCAATAATAATTTTATTTTAATGTATATTTTAATATCTGTATTACTATCCTGTACCCCCCACTGATGTACCTACCTGATGGTACCTACCTGTATTATAGACCAGCTCAACTGAGCCCAATACCTACCTTACTAATAGACGTACAGTTAGGAATCAGAATCGACGATCTGTATCTGAAACAATAAAAATGTTTGTGAACAGGTACTTGTCGAGATGTCAATCAGAATCTAAGAATAAGTTTATACGCGAAGGTTCCCAGAGGTCGAGGTGAAAATGAATCGTTTAAATACTTAACGGAAACGTTTCCTAAACATTTTAACAGCTATAAATTCATGAATTTTGCAAAAAATCGCTCTACAAACATCGTTAACGCACATGAATACGTGGTTTTACCAAGCAAAAGCGAATCAGAATAAAAACTAATGTTAAGGTAACATATAGACAACTTAAATGATATTGATTAATACTGATCACACGTTGCTCCATATGGAGCAACGTGTGATCAGTATTACTCTGCAGTAGTTATTCCAAATTTTTACAAAGTGTGTTAACTTTTAGACATTTTATTTAGATTGATATACCAACAACAATTTATTGAATTTGCTTTGATCTGCGGTGTTTATAGTATTAATTGAAGTTGCGTGGAACTGCCTGAACCCAAATCCTCATGTAGTTACATTAAGGGGAGATATATGGAGAAACTTATGTTATAAAAAAATAAGTCTGTGAGATCCGAACCGTCCCTTGAACAACAAACGGGGACCTTAACCCTACGCCACCGGACCGGTTACAGTATAAACCTATAGATCGTATAAACAGTATATCTATATATTACGTACACCCTCAGATCACCCTAAAACACAGACATATGGTGGGTTCTTTATGGATAGTTATTAACAATATACAAATCTGCATTCTATATGTGTGAGAGAGGCAGAAAAGCAGTAGTAGAAAGAAACACATGTTGAGGTGGTCTATGGGAGTTACTATAAAATATATACGTCTGCACTCTGTGGTTTGTGTGTGTGTGTGTGTGTGTGTGTGTGTGTGTGTGTGTGTGTGTGTGTGTGTAGAGAGAGACAGAAAAAAAAAAGCAGAGATGAGAAAGAAAGATAGGTGTTGAGGGTCTATATCAGTTATTGTAAAATATATACGTCTGCACTCTGTAGACATGTGTGTGTGTGTGTGTGTGAGAGAGAGAGAGAGAGAGAGAGAGAGAAAACAAAGCAGAGGTGAAAAGAAGACAAGGTGGGTAGACCTCTAAGTAACTAAAAGGATCCATCCCATAATTTACGGTGTAAACTAGAGATCGTATAATCAGTATATCCATAGCTTAGCGTGGCATACACCCTCAGATGAAAAAATAATCACCCTACAAACAGCGGGAGAAAAAGCAGGTGTTGAATATGAGTCAGTTATTGTAAAATATACACTCCTGTCTCGTGTGTGTGTGTGTGTCATGAGAAAGACACGTTGGATGGCTCCGTAGACAATTATAAAACACACGCGTCTGTTTCCTGCTATTCACATTTAACCAGACGAATTAGCTGCCAATCAGATGAATAGTTATGAGAATACCATCAGGGAGAGGGTGACTAGTGTATAAATACGCTCATCAGGTACTAATTGACTTAGTTTACTTTTATTGCTGCTACCGTACACATCGGTCTCATCGCGAGTGCACAATTTTGAAATTGTCAGTGAGGGTTATATGCACATAAAGAAGTTTCGCTCAACCAAGCGAAAAATTTTGTTTAAACTAAAGAACAGTACTGGAAAGCTAAATGTGTTAGATTGGATAAGAACAGGAGTTAATCAAGTTATTACATTCATTATGTCATCGGTTAACCCGAGGATAAAGTGGGATAACCTTTCACGCAGAAAATTTCAAATTTAAACTACCAGGTGGTTGAGTTTTCGAAAGCATCCGAAGTGACATTTGGCTCTGTGTATTTGGAATCACTACTCAGAGTAATACTGATTACGAGCACGGACAATTCCATATGGAGGTTTAAAACAGGCTGTATACCTACAATAGGAATCAACCATGCGAGTGGAATAATTAACTATAGCAATGAAGAATAACCATGACCGGTTATAGGGTAGAGCTGCAGATAAAGACCGAGATATAATGACATTAGAAAAGGATCAACCTTTAGCATAAATTAATAGAAGTCGCTAAGTTACAATCCGAGTAAGGGCTGTAGTATTAACGAACTTAGACAGTTTCAACAATACCTTACCGGGTACAACATTACTATACCAACACGGCACTACAGTTCGTTGTTAGCCTCTTCTAAAGATTTTAAATTTTTTCCTTACGTAGTTTTGTCAACTTATCCAACAGTGTTATTTTTATTTCTGTAATAATGTTCAATTTCCATTATTTTGGTCACTAGGTCCTCGTAAGTTTCAGTGTCACCTTTCTAAGAATTTAAAATATTTTTTATTACATGTAGGTATTTTCGAGGTGCCTTTATGTTATTTACAAATAAATATGTTTCACTATGCATTTCTAGGAGATTACTTGTTCCATAGATAATACTATTCTGTATTCAGTTTTGCAGAAAGCAAACGTGTTCTGAAATCGCTGGTTATTGATTCGTTTTCGATTTAATACATGTGAAAATAGAAAACTTTAATTAGTCGTTTTCGTAAAGGATATAAAGTGATTTAATCCACTAAGACGATAGTGTATCTCTTTCTGAGTACAATCATAATATATCACCTACGCAGCAATAATTGCTCTAGAGGAAATTTATAAATATGTAGAAACTTTTTACGCGCCAAAGTGCGTTTGATCGTATTGAACTTTGACAATGAGAAATGGCTACTTAAGCGTGAGGGTTTTGTATTTAACCTTAAATCACAAATATTTTAACTGATTTTACTACAAGATGTTTATGTTCAGCACCGAATTGTAGTAAACTATTTCAGAAACCCTTACATTAGCTTTTTAGATTCCCTAAGGAACACGATAGGAAAGCAGTTGTAATGTTAATTTATATCCTAGTAAATTACTTATTTTAGACTGCAGCTTTGATTGACTAATTCAGGACTTAAAGGTATGGAAAGTAAGCCAGCACAATATTGTTGCAACAACCTTAAGTTATGCAGTAATCATTTTCGATCAAATATGTTTTGAAATATTTTAAAGATAGATTAGTTCATACTGTTCCTACATTGTTTGGTGCACGAGGTAAAAAGAAATTAATATTCAGTTTAGTTATTTAGTTATATGAAATTAATTTAGAATTAAACGTTTGGAAGATTCTCATATGACAATGAAGACTTAAATGCTCCAGGTCCTAGTGGTTTACAAGGTGCTAATGGTGAGAAGAAACTAAACATTTATTTAGTTTTATTGAAAATTCTTTTCCAGAGTTACATAATGTAGAACTTCACTATGATCCGGTGATAAGTGTAATCGAAGATTTAAATGCCAACTCCTAGTGGTTTAGAAGAAACTGTGGTCGGTATGCACAATTTATATTAGCTAATAGTTGTAATATTTATGTTTAATGCAGGAATGCTTTTGTAGTAATTAGGTATAGAAATTAGTGTTTACGTAATATCCATAAGTATATAGCAGTAATAATAAAATGTATTGCAGAGAACCAATGTAACACGTGGCACTGAAACATCTACAGCATTAACATGTGATTCACCAAGAAAAAGTAGATTGAAAATGAAGTAATAGGCCAAAAGTTGGCAAGGACTTCACCGAAAGTAACTGTAAATACAATTTCTGATGAAGACTTGAAATATTGTGATATCAACTTTCCAAACATCAAAACAGTTAAAACTAATCTAGAAACATTAGAAAACAAAATTATTATAAAATAATTTTTTCTCATTTTCTAATGCCGGTTAATAAAATAATTAGCAAGTATGTATTTAGTGAAAATACTATTAATTAAACAGTTAAAATACATCTTCGTCGTACTGATGCATTTGATAAAAATAAGTTGGCTTTGCATTATGTTTACCTACCTGTCATAATTGATTGTTGTCCGTATTACGTTTGTTTGGTGGTCTTTGAGTTAATTACATTTTGTGTTTACCTAAAACAATACGGTAGGAGTGTTACATTTTGTCAACGTAATTGTTCTGAAGCCAAAATAATGTATTTAAACAAATATCCAGACATTAGCAGTTAATCTAAAAGAATATGGTGCTTTAAAAACCTATAAAATCTCGCAAAAACCTTGCAATGAAGAAAAGCCAATACTGTTTTATTAGCTGTAACGGAAAATCCAGAGGTTTCTACTAGGATAATTGAAGAGGCAACTGGCATAGCCCATTCCACAGCTCTTTATGTTCTAAAGAAGGAGAAAGTACATCCATATAAATTTAGAATTTGCCAAGGACTTCGACCAGGTGACCCAGAAAGATGTAGAATATTTTGCGAATGGTATACACTTCAATCTCATGACAATGAATATTTTCCGAATAAAATAATATGGTCCGATGAAAGTATGGTTAATAATAATGGAATTTTTAATCGTAGAAATGCTCATTGGGCAAGAGTAAATCCACGCCTGTACAAAACGGCCAAACACCAACACCGTTTCGGATGTAATATGTGGGCTGCTAGTAGGATAACAATAGACAGTTGCGGCCAACTGCCTGAACAAATCCCCATGTGGGAGTTACATTTAGCAAGGAAATGTATAGTGAGAAACTTATATTATAAAAAGTAATAAATCTATGAGAACCGAACCGTAGATCTGAACAACAAACGGGGACCTTAACGCTACGCCATCGGACCGGTTACAGTATAAACCTATAGATGTATAAACAGTATATCTATATATTATACGACACCCTCAGATCACCCCTACAAACACAGACATATTGTGGGTTCTTTATGGACAGTTATTATACAATATACAAATCTGCATTCTGTAGTGTGTGAGAGAGAGCGAGGAAAGCAGTAGTGAGAAAGAAACTACTTTAAATGCTTTACAACACAACGCGATGCACCGCTGTTTGACAATCCACACGATACCATGGAGCAGAGATATGAAAATACTAAATCAAAAGTATTCCGTCTTAAACATTTAGGATATTACGTCACTGAAATGTGGGAATGTAAATTTTTGCTAGAATTAAAAACAAACCCAAAAATGTTATACTTAAAACATCATCCCCTGATAAGATACGTCCCTTTTAACCCACGCGATGCATTTTATGGTCGTAAAACGGGGTGTACAAAACTAAAATATGTAGCAAAATCCGGCGAAAGAATTAAATACGTGTGCTCGTTGTACCCTGGGTTTGTAAATATGGAAGTTTCCAACTTGTCACCCACGGTATACGTTGGGAGGAAGTGTGACGAGTTTACTGAGGCGTGTTTCCCAACGGCATAATTAATGTTCAATTCTGCCACCTCAAGATCTTTACCATCCTGTGCTTGAAGATACATCAAAACTTATGTTCCGCTTTGTCGCACATGTGTAGAAGGACTAAGTACCGAAGAATGCTTAATGATATTCAGGAACGAACACTTCACGGTACATGGTGTACAGACGAAATCAGAAGCGTCAAAAGAGGGTACAATATAGTACAGATACAAGAAATCTGGTCATATGACACAACACAGTATGATAAAACAGATAGATCAGGCGGTCTATTTCCGGTTTCATAAATATGTTCTTAAGATGAGACAAGAGGCTTCAGGTGGCCATCTAACTGACAAATCAAGAAGACCAGACCTTTACATTGCAAGAGTAGGTAAGATTGGAGACTTCTGGCACACCACATTTCCAATTACATTTCCAAGGTTGCCACAATACCACCCCACCGTACCAAGGTCAAAAAGCGCAAGGTTTGACCTAATTACATATCATTACCACAAAACCAAGGTCACAAACCCGCTTTCCTGTTCCACAATTCAAGGCTATCCGGTGACCAATTCATATCATTATCAAAAACCCAAGGTCACAAACCACGCTTTCCTGTTCCACAATTGCAAGACCATCCGTCTGACCTACTTTATGCTTAGCTACCTCGTTGCCATTCTTACCCACTTGTATTTTTTGCCCACCCACAAAATAAAAGAAAACGACATGTTAATATTTTAATTAATGTAGAAACATGTACAAAGGTATTATTCAGATATAGTTTCCTTTCCACTTCCGTGTCATTACATCTGCTGGACGTGGTGCAGGAGTTGAGCATACGTGCAGGTGGTGCCCATTGTAGATGTTCCTGTAACGGATTGACATCTGGCTGCCATCGGTTTATTCTAACCCCACACATGAAACATTCAACCGTATCTCTGAAGATGTGGAAATGAATCCTGCTGCAGCAAGCGATGAGGGTGAGTGAACTCCAGACCATGTTCGATACGTTAGTAATCGTTTATCGAAACAGTTGTAATACTGAGGATAATAAAAGTTTGGGTCACACATGTTAACATCAGCGAAAACAGTATGATACTGACAGGAAATAATTTATTCTATACAATATATACAACATATATACAATATGTACAATACATACAATATATACAATAGATAAAAATAGATACAGTAAAAAAAAAGATTACTCGTCTACGTAGCACGCATCGCACAGTATACATGAGTCATCATCGTACACATCGTATAACTGTGTGAGAGGTGCCCTACACGACGAGCACCAATAATATTCGTGCGACAGGTGGTATCGCGCAGTCCATCGTTCCATGTGATGGTCAATTACCCCGTAATGAGATGGTTTCAATCGGGCGAAACAGCAATGACAAAAATGCATGTAGTCCACCAGATGGTAGCGAACATATATTGATACAATGTGGGCATATGCTGTTACACGGCTTGCCGAAAAGTGCTCGCGTATTACCTAGCTCAATTTGGCATACCACGCTGAATTCCACTAAACCAGTTCATAATTATTTCGTAGCACTTTAGTTATGGAAGCCGGTAGTATTCCTTTCTTTTCAAAATTTACCCAGTTCGGAATTAATTGACATGTCCGTCGCGCACTAATTTGAAATAGGGTTTGTGGTTGGTACACTTCAGGAGTCTTCCAATCGTCTTCCACTGGAGTAACTGAGATAGTGAAGATCGGTAACTATGGTATATGCAAAACCCCCTCCCTTTAAGTGTACGAATAATACTGAGTGGGGGTATGTAACCTTGTGTAGTGACCTTCTTGTGGCAAAGTGGAACGGGGAACAACCTTGAAAATAAATATGCCTAGGAATCCTTGAAGTAGTGGTGAATACATGGTTGGAAAAAAAAACAAAAGGAGTAACAGCCTTGAACAAAAATAAAACCTTGAGAAGGTGTAACCAACAAAACCGCTAAAGCAATGTGTGATATAACTCTCGAGGTCACGCAAATAACCTTGAGGCGGACAGATAGTGGGGAGAGTGGCATATAAAGAGAGAGGGAATGTATGTAAAGTCAGTATCGTATATAATGGAGAACATCGTACGTCAAGCCATAGAAAAGGCTAAGATTATCGGTGCTATAAGTTCAAGTAAATATTGCGATATTTTGCTTAATAATGTGCATTATTTCTTAAATAAAAGTAAAACAAAGTTTGTTAGTGTCGGTCTATCACCCAAATTTGGATTTGAGCCAGTCGTAAAACTCGGTGGAACGAAGAGTAGTGCAGTGGTATTTGACAAGCAGGAATGGCGTATACTTATGGATAATCAAGGGGTAATTACTAATTATTTCTCAGTCCTGAAGGAACATTACTACCAAACTGGGATCGAAGACTGTCTCGTAAAAAATATTAACAAGAAAAAATTATACGCCTCTGTGATAGTGAAGAAGCTGATGTCTATTTAGGATGGGAGTCTATAGAACAGTTTGAAGCTTTTGAAGATAAAGCTTTATTCCCTTGACGTCGGATGACACGATCAACTAGGTGAATGTCTGGATGTTTAACACTTTGTAGTTCCTCATAGAACCGACCTTGAATCTTTCATCTCGACTATTACGTAATGTGTAGGTGAGTGGGCTTGAACGTTTAACTGTTGATATTCGGACTTCGTAACTCCAATTAGGTGTATACCCTTAAGAATATGTTTTATGTTTGCTAATGCGTACATTTTTTAAATTTAGGTGTTTTACGGTCAAGAATTTTTGACATTTTAAATGTTTTGAAATAGATGCATATTTTTCCGATACATCTACCGGTTTGTATCCAGTTGTTCTATGCTAATGTGCGGCAATATTGATAGCCACTTATAGGATCCTTGCATGCTGAAGGTTTTCCACATTATTGCTTAAGGGTGCGATTTACACGTTCGACTATGCTACTTTTCAAGGTGGAATAACTACTGTAATGATTGATATTAAATTTTTCATTACTTTTTGAATTCAGCATTATAAAACTCAGTTGCCATATCAGTTTATATGTAGGTGTCCTTTCAAACCAGACAAAAGTTTATCCATTACATCCCGACCAGTTTACCATTCTTGCGTTTGATGGGGAAAGCCCAGACATATTTAGAGAATGCATTTATTATTACTAAAATGGCAAATCCATATTCATCCGAGCATATGGTATCATTTCCACTAAATCAGCTCAAATAGATCATTTAAACCTTTTATATCAACACAACCGGAAAATTTCTTATTTGTGCAGTTCTTCAACAACATCGGCTTTACTCATTTTGTGTCTGATTTACTACGAACTCTACGTTGAATATCGTTGCAGTTGCAAACTTTACAAACGCCGGATGGTTACACGAATTATATCGTTCCTCTTAAGAGGTTGACCAATTACATCCTTTGCCTTCTTACTATTAGTTCCTCGGATTTGATCATGGGTTATAATTACGTCGGGCAGCATGCGTACGACGCAAAATGTCATTGTAGTGCTGTAGATCTCTTTTGTATCCAGGAACTTTTTTAAAAGTAGTTCATATAATCCCGGTGGTTTCATAGTCTAGGGATGATCCATCGAAGAGCGATTCCAAATTTTCTCCAACAAAATCTAGTTCAGCGCCTATAAAAATTTCTTCTTCAGGAATAAAATGACACCGTACGTTGCATATTCATCTTGGTATCTCTAAAGATACCTTCGACGGTTATTTTGCTAATCCTTGGTATTGATTAAGATACTCTTCAAAGGCGGGTTGAGATCCAGCAGCTAGTAGTTCCGATTTCAATTGTTGTAAAGTAGAATTTCCACCTCGTCGTCATGTGTGACATCAGCAATTACAGATTCCTGTACAGTGTGGGAATGGTGTCAGGAACAATAGACGCGGCTCCTTACGTATTCTAGAGGATTTCGGTGTATAATGTAAAATAATTCATTTTCATGTGCAATGGACCCTTTTTCCGACTTCTGGCGTAAGGGGTTCAGCTTTGATGAGAGAACCATCATTTTAGTAATTAATTGTTTTAATGGTTGTGTGATAGGTTTAAAATGTGCCTCCATTGCACGTTCTGTAAGTGCAGTATCTTCTTTCAAACTAGCATATTTCTGTTGCACACTCTTGCGAGCACGCAAAATGTCTTGTACTAAGCGCTCCTCCATTACGACTGTACTGACAGCCCTAGTAGATTATTTATACTGCAATGAAACAGTCAAATCTCTTACGGTAGCGACCGTTATTAACATCGCTTTTTATCAATCACAAGAAATGAATTTATCACGCCAGCAACAGCAACACAAGTCTCTAAATCTATCAAATGACATATCAACATTAACGTGATCATCATCACATGCTTGAGATTAGTGTGATCTTGTTGAAAAGAACAAGTAAATTCGCATTATCACGTCAAGCTGTTTTGGAATTGAAGAATACGTTTGACACAGAAGAAACTCATTATTTGATGTCTGCCAAAACAAAATGATCTCTAATTTCATTTTGTTTATGACATGCTACATCATCAAAAATCATTATTGAATTTTTACGGACTCACTGGAGGTATAACATCACTATTATCACTGTATTCGAAATACCTAATTTCCTTTATGGTGCCAGTAATGCAGGTACTGGTATTTAGGTTATAGAATTTCAATATATATAGACATTTTCAAAACGTAACCATTTGGATGTTCTAATAAGCTAATCATAACATTGGTTTTACAGCCGGATGGTCGACGATTATATTTTAATCCCTTTACAAGCGTAATAATACTATGAAAGGCAAGTATGAAAGCAACCCATGACATTAACTTCAATGTGGAAAATTCGATAGGACCTATGTTGGGATTTAATAAAACTGTTTACCAGGCTCAGAAAGTGTATACCACTGATAATCCTTTAACATTATCAAAATTAACTCATTAATTATCGAGTGCAATATAACAAGTGGTAGTTTTAAGAATGGTGAAACATCACACATAATTCATCAGTTCTTTCCCAGTGTACCAGCGGGTATAAAATAATAGAGTCCCTCAACATGTCATCTATCTACCTATCAATACATCTAAAAGTAGACCAAGTAGATCTCGTCAATTTTAACGAGGAAGTCATAACGATAGGACTACATTTAAAGAAAATATGGTGACGCGCTATAACACATTGCATGTAACCAGAGCAAATCAAACTATAAAAATCAAAGTGTGGAAAGGTGAGAGTCAGTAAGCGTTCAGCGCCAAAGCATTGACACCGC
>JARFJB010000592.1:62500-87500 GCA_036346205.1 Vesta saturnalis | reverse complement strand
TTGCCGTGCGTGCGGGCGTGCGTGGCGTGCGTGGTGTGCGTGGTGTGCGTTTGCGTGGCGTGCGATGTGCCTGCGGTGCGTGCGGTGCGGCGGTGCGTGCGGTGCGTGCGCGTGGTGCGGTGCGTGGCGTTGCGCGTGCGTGGCGTGCGTGCGCGTGCGTGCGCGTGCGTGCGCGTCGTGCGCGTGGCGCGTGCGTGCGCGTGCGTGCGCGTGCGTGCGCGTGCGTGCGCGTGCGGTGCGGTGCGTGCGCGTGCGTGCGCGTGCGTGCGGCGTGCGGTGCGGCGTGCGTGCGCGGCGGTGCGGCGTGGTGCGCGTTGCGCGTGCGTGGTGCGTGCGCGTGCGTGGCGTGCGTGCGGCGTGCGTGCGCGTGCGTTTCGCGTGCGCGTGCGTGCGGCGTGCCTGCGTGCGCGTGCGTGCGCGTGCGTGGCGGTGCGTGCGCGTGCGTCGGTGCGTGCGCGTGCGTGCGCGTGGGTGCGCGTGCGTGCGCGTGTCTGCGCGTGCGGGCGTGCGGTGCGCGTGCGTGCGCGTGCGTGCGCGGTGCGTGCGGTGCGTGCGCGTGCGTGCGCGTGGTGCGCGTGCGTGCGCGTGCGTGCGCGTGCGTGCGCGTGCGTGCGGTGGCGTGCGCGCGGCGTGCGCGTGGCGTGGGTGGCGCGTGCGCGGTGCGCGGTGCGTGGCGGTGGCGTGCGAGTTGCGCGGTGCGCGTGCGCGTGCGCGTGCGGGCGCGTGCGCGGGCGTGCGCGTGCGTTGGCGCGTGCGCGTGGGTGCGCGTGCGCTGCGTGGCGCGTGCGCGTCGCGTGCGCGTGCGTGGTTGTGGTGGTGTGGTTTTTTTGTTGTGGTTTGTTGTGTTGGTGGGGTGCGTGCGTGCTGCTGCGTGCTGCTGCGGGTGCTGCTTGCTTTCCTGCGTTGGGGCGGGTGCGGGTGCGCGTGCGGCGGTGCGCGTGCGCGTGCGCGTGCGCGTGCGTGCGCGTGCGGTTGGTGGTGGTTTTTTTTGTTTTATTGGTTTTTATTTGGTGCGTTGCTTCTGCGGGTGCTGCGGGTGCTGCATGCTTGCCTGCTTTGGTTTTTGCGTGCGCGTGCGGCGTGCGCGTGCGCGGCGCGTTGGCGCGTTGTGCGCGCGTCGGCGCGTCTGTGCGCGGTCTGTGGCGTGTCTGTGCGCGTGTCGTGCGCGGTGTCTGTGCGTGTCTGTGCGCGTGTCCGTGCCGTGTGTGGCGTGTGTGGATAGTAATTGTGTCGTGTGCGTGTGTGTGCGTGTGTTGTGTGTGTGCGTGTGTGGCGTGTGTGTGTGTGTGGCGTGTGTGGCGTGTGTGTGGCGTGTGCGTGTGCGTGTGTGTGGGCGTGTGCGTGTACGTTCCGTGTGCGTGTGGTGGCGTGTGGGCGTTGCGTGTGCGTGTGCGTGTGCTGTGCGTGTGCGTGTTGGTTGAGTGCGTGCCTGTATTGTGGGTTTGTCCAAGCGATTTGTGTGTGTGTGCGTGAGTGCGTGTGCAATTGTGCGTGTGGTTGCGCGTGCGCGCGGTGTGTGTGGGGTTCCGCGTGCTGTTTGGTGCGTCGTGCGTGGTGTGTGTGTGTGAGTGCCGTGCGTTGTGCATTCGTGTGTTCGTTCGTGCTTTGTGCGTGTTCTGTGTATGCGTGTGTAGCGGTGCGCGATTGGATTAAATTTAAAATTGATTGACGTGGCTAAATACGTTACTAAGCACTGAAAAGTTTTCATTGTGGTGTACTGTAAAATCTGCAATATCCCTATTTCATTGTTTCTGTAAATCTTAATGGCGTTTGTGAAATGAAAAAGCTAACGAAAGTTTAGATTGATAAACGCATACGCCGGTTTAAAACAAAGGACTTTAAATGTATTTATCTTTTAATGGCAACATGTGGCAATGATTGAGCGTTTGTAGATCTGTTTCATTCAGTTGTTAATTTGCGGCTATAAATTGCGTGTTGTGTTTTGAACAGACAATCTTTCTCTTTTTTAAATCTTATATAAAAAATTCAGAAACAAAGCATATATCCACGTTCTCTGAAATGGTATCAGTCATTAATTTTTATTTCAAAGATATAAACCGTCATTAAAACGAAATGTCTTGGTAACACTAAGAATATGAAAGGTCATTTTCTGTAGACTTCGCCTTTGTGATAACTATGAAACGAGTTACACATCGTGGGACGTTGATGAGGATACCGCAGTCAAAAGTATCCAGATCTATAAAGGAATTACAATGACGCCACCACTTCTAGACCGCAAGAGCGCGCGAGTGGGTCAAAAATACCGGCTTCATGTTCGATCTAGTATATCTATTACAAATTTCGGTTATCCGCAACCTTTTGTATCTCGGTGAAACTAAAATAAACAGCACACAGAGCATTCTGAATCAGTCGTGTGCTTTATTTGGTCGAGAGTGGGTGTGGGTGCGCGTTCTTTCGTTACCATATATTTCGTGTCGTACCTTTGATGGTTTTTATTTGTTTGTGACAATTTAGACGTGAAATAATATATAAATTACTGTTTATTCGTAAGGCGTTTGAATAGTTTGTTACATTTTGGCTCGTTTATGAGTCATGCAATTAATTCACTGTGATGACTCATAGCCACAGGATAGCACGCAGGCTATTCTAGTACATTCGACAAGTTTCCAGAACACCTGACGCCATACGTGTAAATGAAGCATCGTTCGGGAGTGATGCATTCAATAAATAGCGTCTTCGCGTTCATATAAATTAATAGCGTCGTATCAAATAAATTATTGTAGTTATTACGTATTATTTTTAGTGTTTTATAAGTGTAAATAAATTAGACTATTTTGCAAATAAATAACGTTACAAGTTAATAATGGATACACAACCAGGACCGTCACAAAGTTCCTCAAGGTACAGAGGGCCTCTGACAGGAAAAGAATTACATTCAGAAATAGACAAAATAGTGAATGAAGAACCTGACAACGATGACATTTTACCTAATGAATCAGATAGCGAAGGTGATCACCATACTGACACAGATAAAGGCAATTTGAAATTCGATGTTGAACCAGATTTGTCAGATTCCACGAATTGCAACATTTACCTGGGAAAAGATGGTACCAAGTGATTGAATATGTGCCCACCCAAACATGTAACAAGTAGAGCACTCAATATTGTGACCCATTTGCCAGGTCCGAAAGGAAAGGCAAAATCTGCAATGACTTATTTGCAACTGGCGTAATACATTTGGTTATTATGTTGTTTACATTTAAAGAATAATATTGGTTTTTTCCATTTTTATAATGTCAAAATTATTGAATAAAAATTTTCTATTGTTTTTGTGAGACTTAAAATGATTACCTTCTTATTTACGCTGAATCGGTTTAATTTATAAAGATATCATATACTAGTTAGTTTGAATTCTCTTGCTGTTTAATTTCAGTTTGAACAAATGAACAGTAATATTTAAGTTTGCAAATTTTTCTTATTTTGGTGCGCCAGCAAGCTCAAATGTTAAAAAAAAATGGTCACTTTTGTCAATTACCAAAATTTATACTCAGTTCGATTGTCTTATTATTTATTCAATTTATTATATATTCAATATTTATATAAGCTTTTAATATTAACAGTCGTTAATAATAAAAATAAATCAAACGTTATACTTATTTAATTACTGTATATTGTAAAAATGTTTTGTTTATAACAAATTAAACTCAAACCAAATTCTAAGTAATAAATTTTAATATAACATGCCAAAAAAAATCTTTTATTAAAATTGAATGGAATGTTTTTTCAATTTCGATATTCAAATTAAGTTTATAGAAAAAAAACCCATAAATGTTTTTATTTACACTATTGAAATTTTTCTTGCCCTTTGATGGTTTTTGTAAATAATTGTTGATATACTTACAATAGTCAAATTACTTTAATTGTTCAATTTTAACGAAGAACAGATACGCGACGAATGCAAAGGAACTACCAACGGCCGTATTTTAATTTCTTTTTTCCAGTTACTTTGCTTTATATATCGATCTATTACACCGGATCAATTGTCTCATTTACATTAATTGTTTAATATTTCACAATTTGGAATATTACGATGGCACAGAAAACGCGATATTTTTATTGCGTAACCTTTAACCGGATTTTAATTTATTATAATCTTTTTTTTATTGTCACCAACTTTTTTTGAACTGTGTTTACTTAGCCTATTATTATTTAAGAAGGTAATTTCCTTCTTCCTATTATACACTAAATGATACTTTACTTTACTTCTAATTTTAGGGTAACTTGACTAGTACCATTTAATTCGTACATCGTCGACGAATTACTCTGTTGGTGATTTTCAATCAACTCTGATCGCTAACTTAAGTCAACTGTTTTAAAAACGGCACGTCATTATGACAGCGTCTCTCCCTCTACAAAACATTTACGTTTCCGCAACTGCCGCGTTTGTTTAAATACTTTCCAATTAAATATGCAATAATGTCGTGAAGAAAATTCAATGTTTTCATCTTAATAACCAATAACAATTTCTTTATCTAGAAAAACAAAATAACTAATTAATGTCGCATCACTTCGCACGCGATTTGAAATTTTCTAAGGCACCCGTTACATACTGAATGATAACTGTCGATCTGATTATTCTCATTGTAAATTATACCAATATATACATAGATTCAGTAAGAACAAGATTTTCACGCGAAAGATGTGCCAGTCCAACCGATATTAGAGAGATAAAAGCATTTTTTGGTTTGCTTTACTATACTGGTGTATTAAAATCTGGACGCCTCAACACTAAGAACTTTGGGAAAAAGATGGATCTGGTGTAGATTGGTTTTGCAGCTGCATGTTCCAAAGGCGTTTTTTTTTGTTTTTACTTACGTGTCTACCTTTTGACAACATATGTGACAGACGAACTAGAAGAGAAGAGGACAAGCTGGCTGCTATACGTGAGATCTCCGCACTATTTCAAGAAAACATTCAAAATTCTTATGTGATTAGTGAATATGCAACTATTGACGAAAAGTTGGAACCTTTTCGAAGGAGATGTTCTTTTAGACAATATATATAAAAAGAAATATGGAATTAAGACTTTTCTTGTGACTGACAGCTGTAGTACATATTACACAAATAATTTTGAAATAATAGGTTAAGGAAAAAGTATTGTCGGTTTTTTGTCACGAGGTGGTGCTGATGGTAATATTGTCCGATACAATAATCTTTGAATATCAAATAAACCCCGCTTGACAGCTGATATTTCAGATTACATTTTTTTGTTGACAGCGTTGTTTTTCGTTGTTTGTGTTAAAAAGAGTGAAATTTCCGAAGCAATACGCTATGTTATGCTTTTTTACTATAAAAAACGCAAATCTGGTGCAAAAACATGCAGAAAAATCTGTCCAGTTTACGGTGAGGATGTTGTTTCGGAACGTGCCGTAGAACTTTGGTTTAATCGATTTCGTTCTGGAAATTTCGATGTGAAAGATGCCCTCGCTCAGGTCGACAGTCACTGAAAAAGCCGATGAAATTCTGCAACTGGTGGAATTAGACCGGCACACAAGCACTCAATACATCGCAGATGCACTAAATATGGATCAGAAAACAGTTTGGAATCATTTAAAAAAGGTTGGCTACTCAAAAACATTCGATATTTGGGTGTCACGATTTAACGCAAAAAATTTAATGGATCGAATTTCCATCAGCGAAACGTTGTTAAAACGTAATGAACTCAACCCATTTCTCAAGCAACTTGTAACGGGCGATGAAAAATGGATACGATACGAGAATAAAAAACGCTAAAGGTCGTGGACAAAGGCCGGTGAACTATCACAAACGACTTCGAAGCCTGAAGGTTATGCTGTGTGTGTGTGTGTGTGTGTGTGTGTGTGTGTGTGTGTGTGTGTGTGTGTGTGTGTGTGTGTGTGTGTGTGTGTGTGTGTGTGTGTGTGTGTGTGTGTGTGTGTGTGTGTGTGTGTGTGTGGTGGTGGGATTGGAAGGAAGTGGTTCATTATGAGATCCTAGCCAAACTATTAATTCGCCTTTCTATCATGAGCAATTAACCAGATTACAGTAAGCAATTGTAAACACGCGACCAGAATTGATAAATAAAAAAGGTTTTCCATCATGACAACGCCAGGCTGCACACATCTTTGATGGGCCGCCAAAAAGTGACTGCTCTTGGTTGGGAAGTTTTGATGCATCCACCGTATAGTCCAGACTTTGCGCCGTCCGCAACAAAACACTATGGACGAGTTCTTCGCTAGTAAACAACAGAAATTCTACACCGAGGGAATTATGAGTTTGCCCAAAAAATGATCCTTATTCAGTGGTATGCCGCCTAACCAAACCAATTGATAAAACAAGAAGAAACATAACAATGGGTAATTGGTTCATGAGTGTGAAGCTAATGAACGACAGAAAAACATCGAGTGACATGTGTTGGAACAATTAGGAAAAATAGAAGGGAACTAGTAACTGAACTTGTTACACTGAAAACAATGATGACATTGTTGACAGTCAATTCATAGAAAAAAAACCTGAAATCAATTCTTATATTGTGTATAAATATAGCAACCAAAAACAAATTTTTCGAAGGATCTTTTCAAAAATCTAGCAAAAGCATTAATAGAACATCTTCAATATCGGTCTACAATAGTGACATTGCCTAAGGACATAAAAACTAGAATAAAGCTTTTGGTTCACAAAGGAGTTGAAGAACCATCTCCAAAGCGATAGAAAATCGCATAGGGAAAGTGTCAGGTTGGTCCCAGTCGAACAGATAGGAAAATCAACACGTGTTGTAAACTTTGTAATAAACATATATGCCGCGGCCATTCTTTGCAAATTTGTCAGGATTGTCTTAAAAATACGCAATTCATTGTACAGGGTGGCCAACTAAGAATGCGAGGTACTGTATCTGGGAAACTATACATCGTAGAGGCTTGCGGAAAAAAAAGTTATTACTAAAACGGCCAATACAAAAACCTGGAAAATATTTTCCTGTTTCTGAAGTGGCCGCTAGGGGGCGTAACTGCAATCTTGAATCTAAAAAAGTGATGTTTCTGTGAATTCTGCTATATTAACCTAATAAAAAAAATAACTGATATTTGAAGTCGAGGATACTCTGAACTTCTTTTGTTTGGCACTTTTTGACGTATGTCTAAAAATAAAGTGCTGGGGGGTATTCAAAGGTTTCCTTAAATAACCCCTCTATCTTCGAAACGGCTAAGCCGATTTTAACAAACTTGCGTGCGTTGAAATGAGCTATTCTTGGGCTACAAATGTTATAATATTTGAAGTTTTGTTGGTTTCAAATGTCGTCGCTAGAGGGCTTTGTTCGACATTCCGACAGAAATGGTTAATTTTCGCAAAAAAATTAAATGCATTGGTATGAATTTTTTTCATGAACAAGTGGCTAAATGATGCCTAAACAAGCTCGCGAAAACCGCATCTCAATATCTTGTTAGTAACCTAAAATATAGGCTAAAGAAAACTTTATACGAAATCCCTTAAATTTTTATTTTTTTTTTAATTATATTTTTTTGGAATTGTTTCTATTATGTAAGTTGTGGCCCTAAAAAGGACCGATTTAAAGGAGGAACGTTTTTAATGCCCCCATAAATGCTCTAAATGCTGACCATCACTCTGTGCATTGCTGAGGCCTCTTATGGGTAGACAAAACTGCAGCTTCAATTTCGGCTCTGAATAGGTTACCTAGAAATTTCGATTTTAAATGTTTGTAAATTTATTCGCCAGAATAAAATCACCCTTTTTGAAATTACTACGGGCAAGTAAGCAATGCTAAAAGTTACACGAATGGCCTATTTTTTGTTTGTTTAAATGCATATTCACTATGGATATATACGAAAAATACAATTAATAGAAGCAGGTAATGGAAACAGATACCTAAACAAAACATACATAATGCTCAAATTGTCAATAGTTGTCAATACTTTCCCGTTACTTTGAGCAATTTTTGTGCTTTCAAAATGCGTTTTACGAATAATGAAGCTGTTGTTATGCTTGCGGTTTATTTTGAATGTCTTCAGAATGCCGCAGTAGCTAAACTAGTTTATGCGGTACGATATCCAAATCGGCGTCCTTGCGATAGAAGAGTTTCTCCCCGATTAGTGGCGAACTTACGAGCCAATGGTGGTTTTCGGCCTACGTTTCAACGGCAAAGAATTGGAACAACACAAGAAAATATGAACTGTGTACTGGGCTATATTGAAGGAAATCCTCATGTTAGCACAAGAGCATTATCCACTGAGTTGAGCATATCAAGGACAACGGTTCAAAATATTTTGAAGGACCATAGGTAAGTTCTAATGGCCATCAAAATGTATAGGTATTCGTTTAAACTGTTTTTAATTACTTTACGAATGCACCCATATCATGTCGTTTTGCATCAGGCCTTGAAAGAGGAAGATTTTGATCGAAGGTTAGACTATTGCTAATGGATGTTAGGCATGATACGCGAAAATAAAGAATTTTTATTTCAAATTCTTTGGACCGATGAAGCCACGTTCAGTAGTGACGGTAGGGTCAATCTACACAATATGCATTATTGGTCTGCAGAAAATCCACGTTGGTTGCGTGAAGTTCAGCGCCAAGGACGTTGGAGTTTAAATGTGTGGTGTGGCAAACTGGGAGGCAGAATTATTGGGCCATATTTTTTCGAGAAACCCCTAAATGGCAATGTATTTCTTGACTTTTTGGCCAATCAATTACCGTTGTTGTTGGAAGATGTGCATCTGGAAACAAGGCAAAAATTGTTTTTGCAGTTGGATGGTTGGCCAGCACATTTTGCTATTAATGTGCGAGAGCATATTAATGCAGTATTTCAACAGCGGTGGATTGAAAGAGGAAGTCTGTTTCCATGGCCTCCGCGATCGCCAGACTTAACTTGCCTCGATTTTTATTTATGGGGGCGCTTAAAGGATATCGTGTTTCGGACTCAACCTACTACTAGAGAAGATATGAAAAACCGGATTCGTAACGCAATACGTAACATACCGAGAGCCCGAAATTGAAGCTGCAGTTTTGTCTAGCCATGAGAGGCTTCAGCAATGCATAGAGCGTGATTGTCAGCATTTCGAGTATTTACGGGGTATTAAAAACCTTCCTCCTTTAAATCGGTCCCTTTTAGGGCCACAACTTACATAATAGAAACAATTCCAGAAAAATATAGTTAAAAAAAAAAATTGAAGGGATTTTCGTATAAAGTTTTCTTTGGCCGATATTTTAGGTTAGGAACAAGATATCGAGATGCGGTTTTCGCGAGCTTGTTTAGGCATCATTTAGCTACTTGTTCATGAAAAAAAGTCATACCAATGCATTTAATTTTTTTTGCGAAAATTAACCGTTTCTGTCGAAATGTCGAACAAAGCCCTCAAGCGACGACATTTGAAACTAACAAAACTTCAAATATTATAACATTTGTAGCCCAAGAATAGCTCATTTCAACGCATCCAAGTTTATTAAAATCGGCTTAGCGGTTTCGAAGATACAGGGGGTTACTTAAGGAAACCTTTGAATGCCCCCGCCACTTTATTTTTAGACATACGTCAAAAAGTGCCAAACAAAAAAAGTTCAGATTATCCTCGACTTTAAAGATCAGTTATTTTTTATTAGGTTAATATAGCAGAATTCACAGAAACATCACTTTCCCAGATTCAAGATTGTAGTTACGCCCCCTAGCGGCCATTTCAGAAACTTGAAAATATTTTCCAGGTTTTTGTATTGGCCGTTTGAGTAACAACTTTTTTTTGCGCAAGCCTCTACGATGGATAGTTTCCCAAATACAGTACCTCGCATTCTTAGTTGGCCACGCTGTACATGAAGTTGGCGAATAGTTTATAATTTTATATTAAATAAAATTTTTTTTATATATTTTCTTTTATTTATGAGAAAATGTAATGCCAAAACCAGTTTTGATATTACCTTAAAGTCTATTTCCTAATGATGAATCGAATATTTAAACTTGTATGACGCCACCGCTTCTAGGAAGACTACACAGCATTTTGTTTCTGTCTAATTTTTATATTGTGTTTATATCTTGATGCAAAATACAAAAGTTAATTCAATTATTTACGCGCGATTGTTGCACCATTTCTCGATCAGTCTCGGCGATAAGATGGCTCGGCGATCAATCGGCCGCGATGAGTCGGCGGCACTGACTGAATCCTATTTTATCAACTCTTAGACTTAGTTTACTTTATATTAAGAAACTTTATAAATAAAAGTTATGTAAATTTAAATTTTCTTTAAAAAATATGTCTACACATTTTGTTACAAAATTTCAGATATTGGAAAAAAATTGAACAAACTGTATAGATCATAATTAGTCGATATCTTTAAGGTCTATACTTTAAAAGTGTAATTTGTACTTATTAGCAATAATGCAAATTTAACAACAAAAGAATCGCTAACTGATGTGTCGTGACTTTATTGACAATAATGCTATTATTACTCAAATTAATTGCTTGCCTTACATAGATTTTCCTGGCAATAATGAAAACATTAGAATTTATTTACAAGTCTGATATTTAATTACTCGCAAACCTCAAATCTGATCAAAAGAATTGGCGGTCTCGTGGTAAGTTACGCCGTTATGTGAATCAGATAGGATTTGGTGAAGTTAAGTGTTGCATCATGTGGGACAGATAAACAATGAAACTACTCAAATTAGAATTAACGAGTTTTGCGCAAGGATGGTTCAACCCGTTAATTTCCTAAGTTGGGAAATAACCACCCAGAAAACCCAATTTATTAATAAATAAGTAATTCCACAAGTCCATTAATAAATCAAATAACAAAAAAACAATGCAAGGGTTCGATTTATAACAAAACACCTACAATTATACAATTATAAAATTAAGTAACAAAGAAAAAGCAGTTTAGCTACTCATAAACACAAACAAAAATAAACGGTGAAATCACGACCACAATTGTCATAAATCAATAAGAGTAAAAAAAATAAGGTACATATAAAATGTAACAAACAGTAAAAGTAAACAGATAACATAAGGTAACTGCAATGCAGTTTAACTATACTTAGACAAGAACAAAAAAGTAGGCAAGGAATTTACACATACACAATTGTATAGTAAATAATAAAAGCACAAAGTGCATACGTACAATTACAATAAATTACATATATAATGAAAAATCAATTCGTAGACAAACAATTCTAAATAAGCTGGCTGAATCATTAACACTTAAAAATTCATTAATCAGCAAAAATGCAAATAAATCATTACAATGTGACCAATAATCTATCCGCAAGTTTGAGTGACTGCGTTCGAAAATACAGCATCCCTTTCTCAGCTTACACGTTCATCTATGCAAAACAACAAGGATTCGTTTAACAGTAAAGATGGAATTTGAGGAGTTGGACTGTCATCTCGTGTATAACGGATTAACTGAGGTCTATCGTGCCACGTTTTGTCCGCGCATTATTTCCTCTATACAAATATTAATAAACAGTCAACAACGCCAAGTCATACTAACAATGAGGAAAGGCAGGGTACTGTCTCATGCGGACTACTTTTATTTTATTATATAATATTATATAAGCTAGTTGAACTGTTTGCTGCGAGTTTAAGTTACATTAATAAACCTTCTTACGTTTAAATATAATCCTTTAATTAATCACTTATCCATTAATATTTAACGGGTTAGAATACGCCGTTTAAACCCAAGACAATAACGATTATTTACAGATATACTGTTTACATGCCCGCTTATTAAAACCCGAACATTTCGCGATACGTTTATTTGCATGATCACTTTAATTTTGTGAAAAACAACTCAGAAAAGAAAAAAAACAAATTCGCGGTTTTAGTTTTACTAAAATGTACACGATAAAATATTTATAGACAGTTTGTAATTAAACAATCAAATCGATCCGACCTGAATTGAAACTCTACTGCACCTCCTTGTTTTACTCCCAAATCTACCCCCGTTTTTGAAAGTTATAAAAAAAAGAACTATTAAGTGGGAATATTTTCACATTTATTACTAACACAAATATTAATTTTTAAAGTATGCACTCGTCCGTAGCAAACCCTTTATCTAAGTTTCTAATTTCAAAGTACCAAGAAAATATGCCACTTGATTTGTAATTAATTATTAAACTAGTGACCTTTTTACACGAAGAATGTGCCGATTCGTCACGGTTGGTAAAGGCAGTTTCGAGCAGACACCTGTTTTCCACCCCAACGTATGTTTTTCTTTTTCCGTTCAACCCTTAGTTACATAAAATGCATAAAATAAAATATTCTGAAAACATTGTTAAATTACGACTTATTACCAAAATATTTAAACCCATTAACTATCTTTTCTATCGCGATAACAATTGCGATTTAAAGATGTTTATTACAATAATAAAATTTTCTCGGTCCGCTACATTACTTATGGCGAAAGCTATCGATTGACATATAGCGTAGAGATCCGTTCACACTATTACGTCACGTTACCACGTCTTAACCCTCTTAGTCCTAGATCTTAACTGGTTAAAAAATAAGCCACTCACATAACTTCTTAAATGCGTTATTTGGTCAGCTAATTGAAAAATTATATTTAGTGTGCTGAAACGTCAAATTTTATGAGAAACTTAGCCTATCTCACATCTAACTTGCTTCAAATGTAGCAAAATACATTGCTCATCTCAATTAATTTACGCTTCAGACAGGAGTACTATAATAAAACAAATAATATTTCCACTACAACTTAAGAACTTTAATAATCAAATAGATCACCTTACACAGGTAAACTTCAGGATAACAAAATTTAATAACGAAGTATGCCGTTACGACTGAATAATGTAATGAAATCCACAATAATTAAAATAATAAAAAAGAAACGTGTAACTACTTCATTAATTGATCAAGAATTTGCCATTAACGTTTTGCAAACATTCATATTATAATTAATTTCAACAAAATTTTACCAGATTACGACAAACAAGGATTTTCCAGTCAGGATGCTCAAAAAAATTATCCTGCGAAGGATGCAATGAAAAATGAAAAATGGTAAGTTCGAATGCTTTGATAGATGCAAAAGCACACGAACAATCACATATCAAAACGCTACGGCCCGAAAGAGTTCAATTTAAACTACAGTTCATTCATATTTAAGCGTTACGTAAAGTATCATTAACCAAACTAAAGTAAATGACAATGGGCTATAAAAACAAATACGTTAACAAAAAATAAAAATGTCTCACGTTGGGCGTCAAATTGTCTGTTTGGGCCCAAATGTACACTAGTCCTCAGTCCGCACAAACGAATCTCAGGTTAGGAAAGAAAGCAAACAAATAATAAGAGAATCATTAATACCAAGGGTGGCCGGAGAATTAGGTTTTGTTTGTTATGCGCTAATTAGTCCCTCTCTCTCCTCTAAGACGCACATTCATCATAGCTTCAAGGACTTTGTATAAGCTAGATATGAGAGGGATTACTCGTAAGTTCTCTAGTTCTGTTGAATCTATATCTTCTTTTGGCAGGACGAGTATAATAGCTTCCTTCAATACCGAAGGGTACGTACCTGTGTTTCATATTTTGTTATATACGTTTAAAAGTATTTTTGAGGGCAATCGGAACATATCGGATCATTAGGTAAGTGAAGCAAGCGGCTACTGGAGTGCTGTTCGTGTTACAGCCAAAACACTTTCGACGTCCAGTGGAAATGGTTTATATTTCTTGTCCTCGCTTAGACCATATATATGTTACTTTTCTACCGTAGATATCGATCACTATACGCGTTGTAATTAGAATTTTCCGTAAAAAATTTGGCTAGGTGTTTTGATGTCTGTACTGGGTTAGTTGTTATTTCTCCTTCAATGTGTATATCCGGCATGATTTACGGTTTAGCTTTAAACGCTTGTATCTGGGTAACTATTGCGAATCAGACCTATGTTTATGGGAGTTTTTTTACTTAAAGTGACCCAAGGATAATACCATTTCAGTTTGTACAGTTCCTCACCGGACACCCTGTATATATATATATATATATATATATATATATATATATATATTTCTCCAGGTTTCCGGGTACATTCCCGCGTGTTGCTGCTGATGTATTCGGATGAGAACTGTGTTTATATTGGCAGTGTTTCGGCCAGATCACTTTAGCCATTTTCACGCCTTCTGCTTCTTGAACGACGAGTGATTCGAACAAAACTGACGTTATATAACGTCAGTTTTGTTGAAAAAGGCTAGTATGATCTTATCGAAATGTCGCCAACATAAAGACAGTTCTCATGAGAACTACATCTGCTGCAGTAACACATGGAATGTATACTTGAAACCTGGTATATATATATATATATATATATATATATATATATATATATATATATATATATATATATATATATATATATATATATATATATATATATAATATATATATATATATATATATATATTTGTGTGTGTGTGTGTGTGTGTGTGTGTGTGTGTGTGTGTGTGTGTATCGCACTACTCACCAGTTTGGGAATATTCTGCCATTATACGTAATATATAGGGTGAGTGAGAAAGAATGAGTCAACACTAAGCCGGAGATATTAGACACCAAAATTATTATGTTTGAGCTTATCATGCCTTATACGAATGTCGCTGGTTTAAGGAATACAGGATGTTGAAGGTTTATATTTTATTCTGAAATTTCTCAATAATTGAGAAAGTTTTGATAGCAAGAATCTGAAAATTGGTAGTGTCGGGTTTTGTGGTTTGGTTGTTGATTTTCTTTAAACCACTGATATTGCTATTTTTTTCTAAGTAGACTAGTGTCAAATTTTTAGGTCAATAAATATTAGTGTATTTTGCGTGCGTGTAATTGATTATTTATGTAAAATTATTAGCTAGTGATCACAAAATTCCACGACAAAATAATTTTTCCAACAGTGAGATGGGTGATATGATTTGTGTTTTTGCTCAAACTAATTTTAATAGACATGGAAACTTTTAAGTACAAATAACTCAGAAACCGATAAAGTTAGGCTAACTTTTTTATTTAGAATTGCAAGTTCCTTTAGATTTTTAACATTATTCAAACATATAAAAATATATGTTTTGATTTACTTAAATAATACGGTGAATTAGCCCACTTTAGGAGCAACGTCAAAATAAGCTTCAAATTCTTAATTCCCCACAAAAAAAGACAACACTACCAATTTTCAGATTCATGTTATCAAAAGAAAATTATTGAGAAAGGACCCTGCACACCTCTTATGGGTTTTCAGACCACAGTCAAATTTAATGAAATTTTAGTATGTTATAGACTAAAACTATCCGAACAATATTTGTCATGGGACTAACTTAAAATAATGGCTAGTTTTTGAAATACAGGGCGTTAAAGTAATAGTGCCTAATAAGAATAATGGCTGTTCAGTGGGTTTTAACATTGATATACGCAAGTGTTACCATTACATATTATACTTTTTTGTAATTTTTATTATTCTGTACTTTCTAACATTTTATACAGGGTGTTTCAACAAAAATTAGTATTAAAATTAAATATGATTATTTACATGATAAAAAATGGAACTTGTACATAAAATAAACAACCTAATATTTACATGATTTATATACAAGAAACGGAACATTTAGACACAGCATGTCTGTTTAAAACATCTTGAGTAGCGGCTAGCACTTTGGTTTGCGGTAGCCTAATAACTTCTTCGTGCCTTGCATAGCCCAAAAACCAAATAACTGCTATATGTGCACACATTCCTATAGTTCGCGCTCCTGTTTTGCATTGGCAATAGTAGCCAAATATAGGATCATCTTCTTGATCAGCATCATTATCAGTACGTACACGCACAGGCACACGCACAAGCAAACGCACACGTACACGCATACGCACACGCACACGCTCACGCACACGCACACGTACACGCACACGTACACGCACAGGCACACGCACACGCAAACGCACACGCACACGCATACGCACACGCACACGCACACGCACACGCAGATGCACACGCACACGCACTCGGACACGCACACGCTCACGCACACGCACACGCAAACGCACACGCACACGTACACACACACACGCATACCCACTCGCACACGCACACGCACAAGCACACGCAAACGCACACGCACACGTGCACGCACACGTACACGCACACGCACACACACGCATACCCACTCGCACACGCACACGCACACGCATACGCACACGCACACGTGCACGCACACGTACACGCACACGCACACACACGCACATCGCACACGCATACGCACACCCACACGCACATGCATATGCACTCGCACACGAACACGAACACACACGCACACGTACACGCACAAGCATACGCACACCCACACGCACATGCATATGCACTCGCACACGAACACGAACACACACGCACACGCACACGCACGCGCACATGCACACGCATACGCACACGCACACGCACACGCACACGCAATCGCACACGCAATCGCACACGTACACGCACACGACACGCACACGCACACGCACACGCACAGACACATACACACGCACACGCTCACACTCATACATACGCACAATACAACACACACACAACACACACCCACTCACGCATGCATGTACGCAAGCACGCACACGCAGATGCACACGCACACGCACACACAAACATACACATAACACAATGCACACACAGCACACACCCACGCACGCACGCATGTACGCAAGCACGCACACGCACATGCACATGCACACACACGCACACGCACAAGCGCAATGGCCGCACACGCGCACGTACACGCACATGCACACGCACACGCACACGTACACGCACACGTACACGCACAGACACGCACGCAAACGCACACGACACGCATACGCACACGCACACGCTCACGCACACGCACGACACGCACACGTACGCACAGGCACACGCACACGCAAACGCACACGCACACGCATACGCACACGCACACGCACACGCACACGCAGATGCACACGCACACGCACTGGACATGCACACGCTCACGCACACGCACGCAAACGCACACGCACACGTACACACACACACCATCACACGCAACACGCACACGCACACGCACACGCAACGCACGCACGTGCACGCACACGTACACGCACAGCACACACGCATACCCATGCAACGCACACGCACACGCATACGCACACGCAACGCACGCACACGCACACGACACGCACACACGCATGCCCACTCGCACACGCATACGCACACCCACACACACATGCATATGCACTCGCACACGAACACGAACACACACGCACACGTACACGCACACGCACACGCACACGCACACGCAACGCACACGCACACGGCACGCACACACGCACACGCACACACACGCATGCCCACTGCACACGCACACGCACACGCATACGCACACCCACACGCACATGCATATGCACTCGCACACGAACACGAACACACGCACACGTACACGCACTCTCACACGCACACGCACATGCACACACGCACACGTACACGCACACGCACACGCACATGTACACGCACGCACACGCACGCGCACGCGCAACAGCACACACGCACACGCACACGCACACGCACACGCACACGCACACGCACACACGCACACGCTACACACAACATACACATACCACAATCACACACACGCACACACACGCACGCACGCATGTACGCACGCACACGCACAGCACATGACGCACACGCACACGCATGCACACGCGCACGTCACGCACAGCACACGCACGCACGTACACGCACACGTACACGCACACGCACGCAACGCACGCACACGTACACGCACGCACACGCACACGCTCACGCACACGCACACGTACACGCACACACACGCACAGGCACACGCACACGCACCACGCACACGCATACGCACAGCACACGCACACGCACACGCACACGCACACACAAACATACACATAACACAATGCACACAGCACACACGCACGCACATGTACGCAGCACGCACACGCACGCACATGCAACACACGCACACGCACAAGCGCAGGCGCACGCGCACGTACCCACATGCACGCACACGCACACGACACGCACACGACACCAAGGCACACGCACACGCAACGCACACGTACACGCACAGCACACGCACACGCTCACGCACACGCACACGTACACGCACACGTACACGCACAGCACACGCACACGCAACGCACACGCACACGCATACGCACACGCACACGCACACGCACACGCAGATGCACACGCACACGCACTCGGACACGCACACGCTCACGCACACGCACACCGCAAACGCACACGCACACGACACACACACACGCAACCCACTCGCACACGCACACCGCAGCACACGCAACGCACACGCACGCGTGGACGCACACGACACGCACACGCACACGCATACCCACTCGCACACGCACACGCACACGCACGCACACGCACACGTGCACGCACACGACACGCACACGCACACACACCATGCCACTCGCACACGCAACGCACACACACGCACTCACGCACACGAACACGCACACGCACACGTACACGCACACACACGCACACGACACGCACACGCACACCCACACGCACACGCACGCGCACATGCACAGCACCACACGCACACGCACACGCACACGCACGACACGCACCACACGCACACGCACAGCACACGCACACGCACACGCACAGCACATACACACGCACACACCAACACACACACACACACACCACTCACGCATGCAGCAGCACGCACACGCAGATGCACACGCACACGCACGCGGACACACACGCACACGCACACGCAACACACGCACACGCGCAATCGAACATGCACACGCACACGCACACGTACACGCACACGCACACGCACACACACGCACATGCACACGCACACGACACGCACACGCACGCGCAATCGAACATGCACACGCACACGAATACGCACACCAACGACACCACAGTTCATTAATCCATACGAACATGCACACACACACACGCACACGCACACGCACATGCACGCGGAATCAACATGCACACGCACACGCACTCACACGCACACGTACACGCACAGCACACGCACACGCACACACGCACACACACACGCACACACACACACACACACACACACACAGCACGCATGACGCAAGCACGCACGCACACGCACACGCAACACACGCACACGCACATGCACACGCACACGCACACGGACACACACGCACACGCACACGCAGACGCACGCAGACGCACACGCACACGCGCACGAACATGCACACGCACACGCACACGCATACGCACACGTACACGCACACCACACGCAACGCACATGCACATGCACGACACGCACACGACACGCACCGCACACGAACGCAATCGAACATGAACACGCACACGCACACGCACACGCACACGCACAGGCACATACACACGCACACGCACACTACATACGCACAATACAACACACACACAACACACACCCACTCACGCATGCATGTACGCAAGCACGCACACGCAGATGCACACGCACACGCACGCGGACACACACGCACACGCACACGCAAACGCACACGCACACGCCAATCGAACATGCACACGCACACCGACACGCACACGCACACGCACACTCACACGCACATGCACACGCACACGACACGCACACGCACGCGCAATCGAACATGCACACGCAAACGAATACGCACATTCACTCTCAATCGAACATGCACACAGTTCATTAATCCATAGTTTTTCGAACATGCACACACACACGCACACGCACACGCACATGCACGCGGAATCTAACATGCACACGCACACGCGCACTCACACGCACACGTACACGCACAGGCACACGCACACGCACACACTCATACATACACACACACACACACACACACACACACACACACACACACACAACACACACCCACTCATGCATGCATGTACGCAAGCACGCACGCACACGCACACGCAGATGCACACGCACACGCACATGCACACGCACACGCACACGGACACACACGCACACGCACACGCAGACGCACACGCAGACGCACACGCACACGCGCAATCGAACATGCACACGCACACGCACACGCATACGCACACGTACACGCACACTCACACGCACACGCACATGCACATGCACACGACACGCACACGACACGCACTCGCACACGAACGCGCAATCGAACATGAACACGCACACGCACACGCACACGCACACGCACAGGCACATACACACGGACACGCTCACACTCATACATACGCACAATACAACACACACACAACACACACCCACTCACGCATGCATGTACGCAAGCACGCACACGCAGATGCACACGCACACGCTCGCGGACACACACGCACACGCACACGCAAACGCACACGCACACGCGCAATCGAACATGCACACGCACACGCACACGTACACGCACACGCACACGCACACATTCACTCTCAATCGAACATGCACACAGTTCATTAATCCATAGTTTTTCGAACATGCACACACACACGCACACGCACACGCACATGCACGCGGAACACATGCACACGCACACGCGCACTCACACGCACACGTACACGCACAGGCACACGCACACGCACACACTCATACATACACACAGCACACACACACACACACACACACAACACACACCCACTCATGCATGCATGTACGCAAGCACGCACGCACACGCACACGCAGATGCACACGCACACGCACATGCACACGCACACGCACACGGACACACACGCACACGCACACGCAGACGCACACGCAGACGCACACGCACACGCGCAATCGAACATGCACACGCACACGCACACGCATACGCACACGTACACGCACACTCACACGCACACGCACATGCACACGCACACGACACGCACACGACACGCACTCGCACACGACACGCACTCGCACACGAACGCGCAATCGAACATGAACACGCACACGCACACGCACACGCACACGCACACTCACTCTCAATCGAACATGCACACAGTTCATTAATCCATAGTTTTTTGGTTATGAAAGTGCGTTTTGTATCAAGCGACGTTATTAATGATTGTTCAAAACGTAAAGTATCAGTTTCTAAACTTACACTTAATGTTTAATGTTTTAATACGTACGCTTAGTCAGCCCCTGCCCTCTACCCGTCCAATAGATTTGGAATTAGTATTAGTGTTAATATTTTTGTTTACGTTAGGAAAACTAATTAAGCTTGTAACCAGTGAAAAAAAAGTAGCACATTATAAAAATCAAATAATTAACTATAGGCCCTAATTTTTAAATTAAAGAAAACGAAGCATGGGATCAATTTTAAAATTCACTTTAACGAAATCTTGTAAAGTATATTAAAGTTCTCAGAGCAGAGTATTCCTTACTAATAGTGTGTTTTTAAATAATAAAAATATTTACTTCCAAAAATTATTTATTTTATTTTTTTAACGTCAAATACTTTTTTAATGTTCAACTAAGTTCTAAACATACCTTCTGTGTCCTATTTTTTTCGATCTGCAACGGATAACTTCAAAGATCAGTTTTTCACTTACAAGTTTTTCACGATCTTGTTCATCTTTTATTTGAACATTAACATTGCGAAATAATTTTGGTTTTTGAAACATTGTATTTCTAATTTTTTTAAATTTATTGTCACATTGGCGAAAGATATTGTCACTAGGAGAATTCATTGTATACCTACTAAACAAAATCACCCTTTATTTGAATTGACTTGCTATTAACGTATTCATGTAAGTCACTGAAATGTAAATTACTTTGTTTTTAAATGCACGCAACTGCACTAGTTTTACATAGAGTTTCCACTTTACTGTTAATAAGAGGGTTTGGTGAGGATTTCCGGCAACATTGTTCGTTACGAATGGATAATTATACACAATTCAGATAATGTCATTTCTACGATGATGTGTAATCACCAAATTCTATTTGCTTTAATCTTAAATACATAGTGTACAGTCTAAGTAAACATCTTGTTTATTATACTTTATCCCAATTAAGCTAGATGATGTTACATCTTTTAATAACGCATCCATATCTAGAATTACCAATAATACATTCCCTGAACATTACACACGCAAAATTTCTGAAAAATAATCTAAACCTTCAAATATACCATGCATAATGACGTATACTCAATCCACTTCACAGTACTCTTTAAATAATCACTACCCAGTATTTTAAAATTCTTCAATAGGACTGGAAATTGGTATTGGCAAAGGTACTACATATTTCCTTGGAACATGTTGCACGCATAATGAAAGATATTAATAGATTTCCATCGCACATTTTTTGGGTAGGCCTCAGGCAGAATACCAAAACATCTTTGTCTGTTTTTTTAATGCCCGCTGTCTAGAGAAATATTTTTTTAGCATTAACACTTAACTCCCCTTATTTAAAAAATAAGCACAAATGCACACTTTTGTGTAAATCATCTATTTCACTTTATCATTTTTCATTTTTCCAAAAAGTGTCGTCAACGCCCCAACAAATGGGTAAAATTATAATGCGGCTAGCATAAGAACCTACATCACAAAGTATTAGCGAAAGAGAATAACATGGTGTGTATAAATTGCCGCATTTCCTACACGTGGCGTTATTCTTTAAATAATTCTGAGACGAAAATGCATTTACAAAAATGTCGGATCTGCATTCGTTTCTTCTTACGAGCCATTGCAAGAAAAAATTAAATGACAACGCTGACATTAATGTAAGCGCATCAACGGGTGGGGATTTTTTCAACAAAATAACTGAAATTTAAACATATCACATGAAACAACTGTATGCCAAATCGATTCCTCCTAAAATTTGCAAATTTAAAAAAGTTTAAAACTTATTTATTTCAAACCGGATTTCACTTAAGTTATTCCGAATAGATTTAGCGATGATACTTTGTAAAAACATATAATCTTTTTCTTCTACCTTTGACATCAATTGCAAAAATAGGACGTGAAATTTCAAAGTTTGGTGACCTCGTCATTCAGTCAAAACACAGACCTGCAAACTTTTTATTGTGAAAAAACAATAAACATAATATAAGCAATCAAGCTGGCACCACCAGTAGTGCTACATGTATGCGGATGAGTTTTCAACAGCAGTTGTGAATGTGTTTATGTGCAGAGAACATCTGGTACATTGTGCAAGGTGTATAGTTTCAGTTTCAAAAAGGAATCTGGAACAAGTAAAAGAGTTAAACTTGGGAGAAGTGCACGAAAAATATAATAAAGTTGATCCTTTGAAGGATATTCATAATACTGGCGGAATGTCCCAAACTAAACCAAAGCTCTGCTCAATCAAACTAGCACTATATTACGTCATGTCAAATAGCGATTAATAGACAAATACACATCTACACACACCCACACACACACATGCACGCACGCGCGCACGCACGCACGTACGTACGAACGCACGCACGCACGCACGCACGCACGCCCACACGCACACACACACACACACACACACACACACACACACTCACAGACAGACACAGACGCAGACGCAGACACAGACACAGACACAGACACAGACACAGACACAGTCACAGACACAGACACAGACACAGACACAGACACAGACACAGACACAGACACAGACACAGACACAGACACAGACACAGACACAGACACAGACACAGACACAGACACAGACACAGATACAGGCACATACACAGACACAAACACAGACACAGACACAGGCACAGACACAGGCACAGAGAGAGAGACACAGACACAGACACAGACGTAGACACAGACACATACACAGACACAGACACAGACACAGACACAGACACAGACACAGACACAGACACAGACACAGACACAGACACAGACACAGACACAGACACAGACACAGACAGACACAGACACAGACAAAGACACAGACACACACACAGTCACAGACACAGACAGACACAGACACAGACACAGACACAGACACAGACACAGACACAGTCACAGAAACAGACACAGACACAGACACAGACAGACACAGACACAGACATAGACACAGGCACAGACACAGACACAGACACAGGCACAGACACAGACACAGACACAGACTCAGAGACAGACACAGACACAGACACAGACACAGACACAGACACGGCCACAGACACAGATACAGATACAGACACAGACACAGGCACAGGCACAGACACAGGCACAGGCACAGGCACAGATACAGACACAGACACAGACACAGATACAGACACAGGCACAGGCACAGGCACAGGCACGGGCACGGGCACAGGCACAGGCACAGACACAGACACAGACACAGACATAGGCACAGAGAGAGAGAGACACAGACACAGACACAGACGTAGACACAGACACAACACAGACACAGACACAGACACAGACACAGACACAGACACAGACACAGACACAGACAGACAAGACACAGACACAGACACAGACACAGACACAGACACAGACACAGCACAGACACAGACAGACACAGACACAGACACAGACACAGACACAGACACAGACACAGACACAGACAACAACAGACACAGACACAGACACAGACACAGACACAGACCAGAACAGACAGACACAGACACAGACACAGACACAGACACAGACACAGAAACAGGCACAGGAACAGACAAGGCACAGACAGACACAGACACAGACACAGACACAGACACAGACACAGACTCAGACACAGACACAGACACAGACACAGCCACAGACACAGATACAGATACAGATACAGACACAGACAAGGCACAGGCACAGGCACAGACACAGGCACAGGCACAGGCACAGATCAGCAGACACAGACACAGACACAGATACAGACACAGACACAGACACAGATACAGACACAGACACAGGCACAGACACAGGCACAGGCACAGACACAGTCACAGACAGACACAGACACAGAAACAAACACAGACAGACACAGACACAAACACACACACACAGACACAGACACAGACACAGACACAGACAGACACAGACACAAACACAGACACAGACAGACACAGACACAGACACAGACACAGACACAGACACAGACACAGACACAGACACAGA
>JARFJB010000592.1:0-57500 GCA_036346205.1 Vesta saturnalis | reverse complement strand
TGTGTCTGTGTCTGTGTCTGTGACTGTGTCTGGGCCAGTGTCTGTGTCTGCGTCTGCGTCTGCGTCTGTCTCTGTGTCTGTCTCTGTGTCTGTGTCTGCGTCTGCATCTGGTCTGCGTCTGCGTCTGCGTCTGCGTGTCTGTGCGTGTCGTGTCGTGTCGTGTGCGTGTGCGTGTCGGTCTGCGTGTGCGTGTGCGTGTGCGTGTGCGTCTGCGTCTGCGTCTGCGTCTGAGTCTGAGTCTGAGTCTGAGTCTGCGTCTGCGTCTGCGTCTGCGTCTGCGTCTGCGTATGCGTCTGCGTCTGCGTCTGCGTCTGCGTCTGCGTTCACGCCTGCGTTGCGCTGCGCTGCGCTGCGCTGCGTCTGCGTCTGCGTCTGCGTCTGCGTCTGCGTCTGCGTCTGCGTCTGCGTCTGCGTCTGCGTCTGCGTCTGCGTCTGCGTCTGCGTCTGCGTCTGCGTCTGCGTCTGCGTCTGCGTCTGCGTCTGCGTCTGCGTCTGTTCTGCGTCTGCGTCTGCGTCTGCGTCTGCGCTCTGCGTCTGCGTTGCGTGTGCGTCTGCGTGTGCGTGTGGTGCGTGCGTTGCGCTGCGTTGCGTGTTGCGTTGCGTTGCGTGTGTCGTTGCGTGGTGCTGTGTGTGTGCGTGTGTGTGTGTGTGTGTGTGTGTGTGTGTGTGTGTGTGTGTGTGTGTGTGTGTGTGTGTGTGTGTGTGTGGTGTGTGTGTGTGTGTGTGTGTGTGTGTGTGTGTGTGTGTGTGTGTGTGTGTGTGTGTGTGTGTGTGTGTGTGTGTGTGTGGTGTGCGTGTGCGTGTCGTGGTGTGCGTGTGCGTCGTGTGTGTGCGTGTCGGTGGTGTGCTGGTGTGCGTGCGTGGCGTGCTGCGTGCGTGCGCGTGCGTGTGTGTGGCGTGGTCGTGCGTGCGTGCGTGGTGTGCGTGTGGTGCGTGCGTGTGTGTGCGTGTGCGTGCGTGTGCGTGTGTCGTGCGTGTGTGTGTGTGTCGTGTGTGTGCTGTGTGCGTGTGTGTGCGTGTGCGTGTGTGTGGTGTGCGTGTGCGTGTGTGTGCGTGTGTGTGTGTGTGTGTGTGTGTGTGTGTGTGTGTGTGTGTGCTGTGCGTGTGCGTGTGTGTGTGTGTGTGTCGTGTGTGTGTGTGTGCAGTGCTGGTGTGTGGCGTGTGTGTGTGTGGTGTGTGTGTGCTGTGTGCTGTGCGTGTGTGTGGTGTGCGTGTGCGTGTGCGTGTGGGTGTGTGTGTGTGTGTGTGTGTGTGTGTGTGTGTGTGTGAAAGAGCGAGTGAAATACAATTGAATGTAAAGTTTATGAATAAGGTTACTGATTATGTAATATATGCCGCTATCGGTTTTTGTCTAGAGACGCCTATCATACAGAGAGTACAGTTGGTAACAAGCAAACTTGTATCTGAATATTTTTGGGTCCAGGTTAGACATACCGAATGCTTGAGATTGTAAGTGAAGTTTTGCTCACGTGGTAAAGAACAGAAATCACTTTATTCAAAGTATAGTCAAACAGAAAAGAAGACAAAAAACAGTATGAATTTTTCACATACGTTTTGAGATCAGTTTACAACGACATTACACTTTCACTAAGATTTCTAATGAATCTTGTTGACTGAACTACTAGTCCATACTGGCCTCTAGGCCTAGCAAAGTTCCTTCACTTAAGGTAAATAAATACGCTTCCAGTCGTAATGTATGCAGAAGTCTTGTATCTCTTTAAGGTACTCACCCGCATGGTCGTTTGTCTCTTCAAGTATCCTGTACTGGAGGTACCGATAGCAAGGTTTTCATTTTCTACTAGACAGTACTTTAGGACATGCATTTACCGGACTGATTTCCACATTGTGGTTGCAAGTCTTCCTAAAAGCTCTTCCACTCTCTAAGTCACCCTAGCGGAATTCATTACGGTGCCGTTGCACACTTTTTAAACCCTGTAAAAAGCAATAATTACAATGGTGAGTACATTGCTTTCCAACAGCGATTAATTAGCAATATCTACGAGTACTAAAGTCACCAATTTGTTTGGAGAGGCCATGAATCAACGATTATTTGGCGCTGACTGGCATTATTGACTCACAACCCATTGGCTGGATATTCGTTTTTTAGTCTATTGCTGTGAAATTGTTATAAGGTCTTACACCCTTCATACCTCCATCGATTATTTTAAATAATTTTAAATGCTGCGAAAATTGGAAAGTTTATTCTTTCAGTTATTATACCCACTGGAGCTTCTGAAAGGGCATATTTCAGGCATGAATGAAGAAAATTCATTCTTCTTTAACTTGGACTTATACTGTAATAATAAATGTTTAATAAAATATTTGTATTGGACCAGTATTTGTGTTGAAATTATTAAGCTATTAATACTAATATGATTGTGTTGTTAAAGCCCAAACAACAATTTCTATTATAACTTGCGTCAAGATCAACCATGTAACAGCTAGCCCAAATATCCTTTAACGTTTGCATTGGCAGATTTTGAAGTAATTCTAAACAATGGGTTAGTTATGACTGCAGGTTTTCCACAAAATGTACAAACACTTTTATCAAAATGTCGCTTGAATCTTCTTGGGAGATACTTTTTGAACGATTTGTGTGCCAAAACTTTTTATAACTCACCCACGACTTATTTTTGTAGTGTGGTTCTTGTAGCTCTTATGCTACCGTCTTTTTTTTGTATTATTAGAAATCCCAAATGCATTTTCAAGGAATTTGGTATTGAAAGGAAGCGATGACAACTGCCTAATTCCATATAATCATTGAACACTGTCTCAACTGTCTTGTAGTCTTCATACATGTGTGTCGATTATTTACAAATAGTCCATAAAGGCTAATCAATTAGAACAAGTTGTTTTGGGAGGGACTGAAAAGAATGAGCCACCATTTTTAAGTCGTAACTATAAAAAAATATACCAACAGACTTTAAAAAGAAGTCAAATGACGTGCCGCGAGCATTCATTATTTAACAGTGAATCAAAAGTTATGAATCACATATTAAAAATCTTCCTTACCTCTATGAATGTTAACCTCTTGTAGAAATGCATCGTCACAAGTATTAAAAGAATAATACATAAAAAAGCACACTTGTCCACTTTACTTCTCTTAAAGTTAAATGAATATACTTTCACGAACTCACAAAGAAAAAAATGCTGATGCACACTTAAATTAATCATTATTCATATTACCTTCTATTCAAATTTTAAACATTTGTACCAATACATAAACATCTTTACGAACTGGCTCCATTGCCCCAGCAGTGATGTGTGAACAGGTTGTCGCACAGTAGAGTGCCGGTAAAGGGAAACGAGAGCAGTGCAACGGTACAACAGCTAGAAGTGCAACTGATTGGTGGATGCATAGGGAGTTGAGTGAGTGACAAATTTGATGATTTGAGTTAGGCAATATTGCAACCTATCGTAAATTCAAAAATTTTGGTTATTCTACTCGTAGTTATACAGTAAAGAACTACAAGCACAAATATACAATTAAATAAGTTAATAGGTCGCTCGGTACGAAAACTATTGTTATATTCCTTAATGGATTTCTTATATGGGTTGATTTTAAAAACCAAAGGAATAAACAAAGTTGGTGCAGGATTCAATTAACTATGTATTGTACACTGCAAGCATAACACATGTGTAGCGTCCCCCAGGTACCCTATCTTGAAAAGCGTAATTTGAACGTATTGGCAATAATGCAAATACAAGAACAAAGCAATCTCTAAGTTATTTATCTTGACTTGACTGACAATAATGTCACTATTACTCAAATTAATTGCCTGCCTTACTTTGATTTTCCGGGCAATAATTAAAACATTAGGATTTATTTACAAGTCTGATATTTAATTACTCGCAAGCCTCAAATCTGATCAAACGAAGTGGCCGTTTAGTGTTAGGTACGTTATGCTATCTATATGAAATAGTCTGGATGAGGTACGTGTTGCATCATGAGGGGCAGGTAAAAAAATGAAACTACTCTAATTAAAATCAACGAATTTTATGCAGCGGTGGTTCAGCCCGTTAATCTCCTATTGTGGGACAAAACCATCCAATAAAACCCACTTTATTCATAAATAAGCAATTGTAGAGGTATATTAATAAATCAAATAACACAAAAAAAAAACAATGAAAGGTTTAAATATATAACAAAGCACCATTAAATCAGGTTAAAGTGCGTACAAAATTATAACCTTAAAAGAAAATGAATAAAAAGCAGTTTAGCTACACAGAAACACAATAAAAAAAACATGTAGACACACTCACAATTGGGTCATAAATAATCAACATAAAAATCATAATAAAAATCGTAACACCAAACATGTGGCCCTTTTAAAAAAACCAATGATGCTGGCCTTAAGTAAACAAGCACATAAAATAATAAAACAAATCACGGTACATATAAAATACAACAACAGTAAAATTGCACATGTAATAAGGTAAATGCGAGGGCAAAAGGAAACAGACAAGGAATTTAAAAGTACCCAATTGTTTAGTGACAACTAAAACACAAAATACATAAGTCACATTGTAATAAAGCTGAGATAAATACTCATTAAAACAAAGCCCTACAAGGGTACCTTATAAATAAATCACTAACCTCATGACCGATATATAAGTTTGAGCGCGTTAGAAAAATACCGTGCCTCTCTCTCTCTCCGGTTACACATTCACCTATACAACAAATAAAAATTCGAGGTGTTTAATGGTCTGGCTTGGGAGTGTGTGCCAACAGGCAATTGCCTTCTACAATTAATAACCTGCGGCATCCTATAGCCATTCACCAGCCACCTCTACACCATTATAAATATAAACAACAATCAACAATACGAATTCGCACAAATCCCAGAGGGAGAGGGCCCTGTACTGTCCTTTTATTTTAGCAGATTTCCGCTTAATGAGTCCGCGTACGAATAATATACCTTTGCAAGGCAATGTTTGGTATTTAATATGTTATCTAGACTGGAAAAAATATTTGCTGCGAGCTTTCAGTTGTATAAAAATACATACTTACACTAGAATAAATATTCCCTTAATTGATCACAGGCACAAATCGTTAACAGACGCGGTTTAACCACGAAAGAAAAGACAACTTAGTGTTGGCGAATTCAAAAGAAAAATGTACACGCAAGAATTATTTTAAAGACAAACTGTTTACAAAGAAGGTATTTAATTAACCCAAAAATCGATCTGGCTCGATTGACAAGCTAACTGTAACTGCCCACCTTCGATTTCAAAACTAACTGTATCTATTCCTGAAAAACCACACCCGTTTTTCAAAAGTAATAAAAAAAAACAAGAAACACTAACTAACATGTTGGAACAGCCTCATATTAATTCTTGCACGACATCTTAATTTTAAAAATATGCATTCGTTCGTAATAAACCCTACATTTACGTCTCTCGAGTTTCCCAGTAACAAAGATATCTTTTGATCGCGGTCTGCCCAGCCATAATCAATCATTAAAGCAATGACATTTTTACATCAAGGCGCGTACAAGAAAAATTCCAGTGATTTGTTACGCCCCTTCAGTAAAGCATTTTAAGCGTGCACCTGCCACTGTGTTTACGTACGTATTAGTTACAAACAATCCTACATTCCTTAGATAAAAATATGTAAATAAAAATATTTTGAAAACATGATCCATTAATTATCTCTTCTATCGTGGTAACAATGGCGATTTGACAAACGTTTATTACAATAATAAAATTTTCGCCATCCGCTACCTACACATGTGCGAAATGGTATATGGATTTAATTAACCTAATACATACTATGTACCTGTCTATATAGAACAAACAGTACAACAGTTAAAATTGAAATATAGAATTGTCGATCTAAATTACTATTTGAATTAGAATCTTTAAACATGTACCACACCCGTAATGTATTCATAGAATAGAATGGGTTGTAGAAGTAAAAACGCGCCTTAAACCAAGTACTGCTCATTTTTAGAATATGAGTATGGGCCAATAGAACAAACCGAAAACCAACTAACAAAATATCCAAATCAGTCTTTACTTTCGGAAATCTTATAACACTAATTGTTTTGTAACTCTTAGGAAGTATTCTTTAGTTTATTTATTGCATTATTGAAACATTTTATTAATTTCTCTTTTGAGTGGTGTAGAGAATATACGGCACATAGTCATTTTCCTCATAAAAAATAACTAACTGTTACTCGATAAATATATGTAATTTTCATTGTTTGAGATTTTGTTTGTAGCAGCTTCCATAACGTAAATAACAGATCAGGTAAATAGAATCGATACTTTTATAATATGTACACTTACTTTCCAGATGCAGGATGAATTTGTTGTTTCTTTACACACATGGAAGTTAGATAGCGCCATTGATTTTGGCAATCCTTAGAGGTTAATTTATCTGTAGTAAAACAACAACAGGACCATACAGGAGGATTAGATACCTTAGCATACATTTTAAACATGCGTTTAAAATGTAAATCAAATTATTAAGAAAGAAGTAGCTAAACAAGCACAACTTTTTATATAAACACAGAACCTGTAATGACTCATAATAAGGGTTGTTTCTATTTCAACATTATATTGATTCACAAATAAGTTGACTAAATAATCAATAATGTGTACTATTTTCTCTTTTATGAATGAAATAACAAAGATTGAGTCAGCGACTCGAATAACTTTTCCGTCGTCCATAATGTGTGTATTTAAAAACATAATAATATACAACCAGCTATGACCCTTAGTATATTTTAAATTTCACCTCCACAAACTTGTCAAATACTTTTGTTCTACTAAGTATAGTGACCTCGGTACTCTAAAGTACATTCTTCTTGATCCATTACTGTAACATTCGTGATATAAGGTCTAATTTTAATGTAGTTCACTAATACCTTGAACAATTAGAACCTGACATTTTGTTTCTATCGGAAACACAAATCCCCGTTGCAAACTTCGATTCAACCGACTTGCAAATTCCCCAGTAGACTCTTCCCTCCTTTCGATACCTATCTCAAGGACAACATCACCTGCAAGAGGTTTTCTTCTTTGGAGAATAAACAATTAAACATGATTTGTTCACATATTCTAGTCCTAAATTTGTAAAATTCTACTGTTGCATCTATAGTTCTTCCAATAATAATAACATTCAAGACTCCTTTAGTTTAAAAGTTGACTACCTTCTAACCCAGTTTCAATCTTACGATATCTCAATTCTAGGAGATTTCAATGTTCTTAACTCTAAATGGCTTCAATTTTCATCTACCACTATCCGGCAGGTCATAGTGCAGAAACCTTTGCTATTTCATGTAATCATACAAAAACGATTTCTGAGCCCATTAGAATTTGTGATAATCTTAGATATCTTCCTATATCTCATTTGTTTATAAAATATCAGTCGTTTCCCCACTATATTTAACTCACTTGCCTTACCTTGCCAAATAGAAAGAACCTCTCTTAGCCCAAATTCCTCTATTGTTAACAACACTGTTGAAACCTTGTGGTACTTTAAGTTAGCTAAATGGAGTATTCTACTAGACTTATTTGACTAAATAAGTTGTCCTCGTTTTCGGACAATGTTCTTACAGTACTTGAAGTCGTCCTCATGGACATGAAATTATACTCATACATTCCCAATGTAAAACGTACAATAGATCAGTCTTTTAGTTTAAATGGGCCGTCATTAGTTTAGTTTATAGTAGTTCGAAGAGATATTAAAAAGGATATATGCTAACTAATTGTTTCCTCGTTTCAAGCCTTTAATAATATAAATTTCATTACAAAAGCTAATGAGTTAAACATAACTTCCACTCACTATGCATCAAGTCATAGACCAAGGTTTTAAAAGTTCGTTCGTTCTAACCAAACACACACAAATAACGCAAGCCCGTACGCCCTCACGCACTCAGACGCACTCAGACACTGTCGAAGACGAAGATGCAGACACAGACGCATACGCAGACGTAGACGCACACGCTGACGCAGACGCAGACGAGACGCAGACGCAGGCCCTGACGCAGACGCAGGCGCAGACGAAGACGCAGACGCAGGCGCTGACGCAACCTCAGACTCTGAGGCAGACAGGTACACAGGCAGACAGGCAGACAGGCAGACAGGCAGACAGGCAGACAGTAAGAAAGGCAGACAGGCAGACAGGCAGACAGGCAGAGAGGCAGACAGGTACACAGGCAGCCAGGCAGGCAGGCAGCCAGGCAGACAGACAAGAAGGCAGACAGGCAGACGGGCAGACGGGCAGACGGGCAGTCAGGCAGACAGGCAGACAGGCAGACAGGCAGACAGGCAGACAGGCAGACAGGCAGACAGGCAGACAGGAAGACAGGCAGATAGGCAGACAGGAAGACAGGCAGACAGGCAGACAGGCAGACAGATAGACAGGCAGACAGGCAGACAGACAGACAGGCAGATAGGCAAACAGGCAGACAGGCACACAGGCACACAGGCACACAGACACACAGACACACAGACACACAGACACACAGACACACAGACACACAGACACACAGACACACAGACACACAGACACACAGATACACAGATACACAGATACACAGATACACAGACACACAGACCCACAGACACCCAGACACGCAGACACGCAGACACGCAGACACACAGACTCGCAGACACGCAGACACGCAGACACACAGACGCGCAGACACGCAGTCACGCAGACACGCAGATACACAATCACACGGACACACGGGCACACGGACACACGGACACACGGACACACGGACACACGGACACACGGACACACGGACACACGGACACTCGGACACACGGACACACGGACACACGGACAACGCACACACGGACACACGGACGACGGACACACGGACACACGGACACACAGGCACACAGACACAGACACACGACACAGACACAGACAGCACACAGACACAGACACAGACAGAACAGACACACAGACACACAGACACACAGACAAACACACAGCACACAGACACACAGACACAGACACACAGACACACAGACACACAGACACACAGACACACAGACACAAGCACACAGACACACAGACACCAGGTACGCAGACACACAGACACACAGACACACAGACACACAGACACACAGACACACAGACACACAGACACACAACAGACACACAGATACACAGATACACAGATACACAGACACACAGACACACAGACCCACAGACACCCAGACACGCAGACACGCAGACACGCAGATACACAAGCACACGGACACACGGGCACACGGACACACGGACACACGGACGCGCAGACACGCAGTCACGCAGACACGCAGATACACAAGCACACGGACACACGGGCACACGGACACACGGACACACGGACACACAGACACACGGACACACGGACACACGGACACACGGACACACGGACACTCGGACACACGGACACACGGACACACGGACACACGGACACACGGACACGCGGACACACGGACACACAGGCACACAGACACAGACACACAGACACACAGAAACACAGACACACAGACACACAGACACACAGACACACAGACACACAGACACACAGACACACAGACACACAGACACACAGACACACAGACACAGACACACAGACACACAGACACACAGACACACAGACACAGACACACAGACACACAGACACACAGACACACAGACACACAGACACACAGACACACAGACACACAGACACACAGACACACAGACACACAGACACAGACACACAGACACACAGACACACAGACATACAGACACACAGACACACAGGCACGCAGGTACGCAGACACACAGACACACAGACACACAGACACACAGACACACAGACACACAGACACACAGACACACAGACACACAGACACGAAGGTACGCAGACGCGCGGACTCGCTGACACGCGGACACGCGGACACGCGGACACGCGGACACGCGGACACGCGGACACGCGGACACGCGGACACGCGGACACGCGGTCACGCGGACACGAGGACACGCGGACACGCGGACACGCGGACACTCGGACACGCGGACACGCGGATAGGCGGACACGCGGACAAACGGGCACACGGACACACGGACACACGGACTCACGGACACACGGACACACGGACACACGGACACACGGACACACGGACACACGGACACACGGACACACGGACACACGGGCACACGGACACACGGACACACACACCCACACACACACACACGCACACGCACACACACGCACACACACTCTCTCTCTCTCACACACACACACACACACACACACACACACACACACACACACACACACACACACACATACAGATTTTTTTAGTGTAAATATGATTTTGATGCACACCAAGTTTAAATTGAACTGTTTAGTATTAATTGTGTGGACCGTCCACATAGGTATTAATGCGTAAAGTATGGTGGGGAAGATCGCATAAAGATGTTATAGAGATTAACCCTTTTAAGTGTGGGTGCTTTTAAACAGCAGTGACGAGAATTTTTTCTCTGAGGTCTGAATAATATGTTCTGAGGTCTTTTTTTAGTTTAAATCAGAAACACTGATTTTTAATGTTAACCTTTACCTGAGCCACATGCATTTGATGTTGTACAGTATAACATCGTTTTGTCTTTTTAGCCATTAGAGAAAGAAAAAACCTTAGCAATAGTCAACACAGTTTTTTTTTTCGCTTCTTTGAGTTAATATGATTGTGTATACAGTTTTTGACACCTGCTCATGAAAGATTGTTTAATTCTTCTTTATAAGTTTCTTTACATTTTTCGCAGTCTGTTTTACCTCGAAATAATTAGTAACATTTGATGTATTTAGATCAACTTCATTTGAAAATAACACAGTAACTTTTTATAATATAATATAAACAAGAAATAAAAAGACAAAACACGAGCAGTAGAAATGGAGTACTGGAGAAGATGCTGTGGGGTTACAGCATGGGTAGGATAAGAAATGAAGAGATCCGAAACAGAATGAAAGTCGAATGCGATATATAATAATTAAATTCGTCGAAGAAAGAAGTTTGATGTGGTACAGACATACAAGGGCAAGCGCTAGTAAAAGGATTGGAATTGTGACAGACTGGAGCCCAATGGCTAGAAGAAATTAAATAACATTTCACATGTCTCGAAACAGAAGGTTAAACATTTCGACGTTCCGCACGTGTTTGTCTGACCCTCATACGGCCGGCATGCATCCACAAACAGAAAAGGGATTGATCAGTGAACGCCACTCAATGTCACTAGGTTACAGTGCAGTCGCAACCTACACCACTCCAAACGTTGCCGTCGATGTTGAGCCGTTAGTGGTAACACAAGATGTGGCTGATAGGATCGTAAGCCAAAAGCTCTGATTCTGCGGTAAACCGCTCGAAAAGTTACAGGACAACCATCGTTAGCTAATCATTGATCGGCAATTGATCTGGTACTTGAGAATCGGTCTCTTGTAGCCATAAGTTGAAGATGACGGTCCTGCACCTCATTTGTTCTTCTTCGCCCCCCGGTTCCTCTTCTGCGGCGTTCCTGGCTCTCCCTAGTCCATGCCTGATAGCAGCGCATGATGGTGGTTTGGTTCCGGTTAAGGTGATTTGCGATTTCTCTAAACGAAAAACCACCTTCGCGCTAACCAACAATACGATCTTCTGTCAAATGCGCTTAATTGGCGGTAATTAACACGTTGGCGTACTCTAGGCATGATCACACCCTCAAAGCAAACAATTACAAGCAAAAACAATAAAGAACTAAACACAATCTCGCACAATATACTCCTGACAAAATTGTTCGAAAAAACTGAACGAACTGTCAGATAAGCCATTACCACTTGATCCATATGAATGAAATTTTAATCACTTGCTACCTTTTATTAGTTAAACGTTTCTATCAAGTTTGGTCAAAAAATTCCTACCCCTTCTTGGTGTTGCAATTTCCATGTCACTTTTAAAACTCTTGTTTTTTGTAACAACGCTTATTCCTTTCTTCCTTATAAATGTTTCGTTCAAGGTAAAGTATAATTTAGCTGTGCTCGTTATTCTGTAGTTAATTTCCATTTCTAGTCCGCCTTTTCGTCAATTATGGAACGTAGATATCTAAATTTTTCAACTTGTCTTATCTGTGTGTTGTTGATATTAATTTGTAATTGTCCTACTTATTACCATGGTCTCAGTTTTATCCATGTTTATGCTCATGGTATTCTTTGTTAACTTTGCAATCAATAATAACTCATCTGCATACATTAGCCCTGAAATGTAAACTTGCAAATTATAGACTCCTGCTCTGGTTCTCTTTCGTTTATGTTTGCAAGCTTTGTTTATCTCGTCCATTAGTATCATGAAGAGAAAATAGCAAAGAACTCCTCCTTGTTTAACCCCTCTGGTCGTAAAGAATTCGCTTGATGCAACATTACTTGTTCTTATTACGTTTCTGGTGTTTTCGTGGAGGCTTCTGATAGCTCTAATTAGCATTTTATTGATTCCCCGTTTATTCAGCACGTCCCATATCTTTTCACGCGGCCAGTTATCAAAAGCCTCGTTGAGGTCAATAAAGCAAAAAATAGTGTTGTCTGACGCTAACATATCTGAAGTTTTAAACATAAATATAACCTATAATTTGCTTATCTTATAAAATAAATAATTCATGAAAAGGTCAAAATACTACGCTGTATAAAAGCTTTAATGCATGTTACACACTTTTAGCACAAACTTAAACTTAACGTGGAGCTTAGATAACAGCACAATACATTTTTCATAATGTCCTCGCAAGTCTGTTATAATATATACCAGTGAAACACAGTGTCAATAAGAGGGTAATGGGGACATTTTAAGATTCTAATATTGTTGGAGTAGGGAGACCACGTATAGTAAGATAACGTGGCAAAAAATTATGTGGACGTGTGTAAGTCCAGTTAACTATTGATGTCCTCATGAGTACATTAAGTTTAAGACACATGTCCACATTAATATTACCATTCCTACGGGCGCATACACACTCACTCACGCGCGCACCCGCGTGCCCGCGCACCCGCGTGCTCGCGCACACACGTACACACGCACACATGCACACACGCACACACTCACACCGCACACACGCACATACGCACACACGCACACGCGCACACACGCACACGCATACACGCACACAAGTACACACTCACACACGCACATACACATGGCCGACCTTGGCATAACTTTGCCAAACGTTTAATGAGCTAATAAGTCGATTTATCAACAGTAAGGAAATCGATTGTACAACGTTCTACACCTACATATGTATATGTAGGTTGGAAGGTAAATTAATTAATGTAAAATTATTGTAATCAAGCCAATTTTATTAGAACATGAACTAAAATTGTAAGCTTTACAAATTATTTTTATTGTACCATCTTTATTTTTTGTAATCTTGTATACCAAATTAGACGGACAAAAGTTCATTAATCTTTTACCTCCCTTTAAAGTATGTCATTTAATTTAGCCATCTTCAGAAAAATGTTACAATAGTTAGAAGAAACGATTGGCTTTATCGGCAGTGAAATGTAACATTTTTGGACATATATTAAATGCTCTCAGGGCATAATCAAAAGTGTGAACCAGTGTGACTGGGAAGAGTGGACACTCGTATGGCAATCTTGAGATAAGTTTACTTCCTCCCAAGATAATAAAGGGCAGTTATAATTAAAAAATAACAGCTAATTGTTACTGCACAACGCAGAAATTTATATACGTAGTTTAGTAATTTTTGATTGGACGTTTTCGCATATATGACGTTTGAAAGTTGAGTGTCTTTTTGTGAATTTTTTTAACAATTTTTATAATCTATTTACAACTTTCGGTCGCCTTTTGTGCGGTTTACAGTATAAAATTGATCATTCTCAATTAAAATGATGAATCATGTCGTCAATGTACTTGAAGTTTGAACAATGTTTGAGTACGGACATAGATTTAATGAAACGAAAACGTTTTTTTTTTTGTGGACCGAGATCTAGACACAAATGGAAATGTCAGGCATCAACTACTAATGGTTATTAGAACTACCCGTTACAAGAATTTTGACCTACTAAAGGAATTCCACCTTTCGTGAGGGATCTTTAACGTATCAAACATCGTAGTTCCACGGGACCTAGTTTTACTTCCTATCCGAGAAGATGGACTGCTTTGGTTTTTCTCCGTTTTAGAAAAACGGCTACCTCTGCCAGGTTTGAACCCTCAGATGAAAGGCAAGCATTCTAACTATTCCATGTTACTATTGTAGTTAATAATAACTGTCTAGATTGAAATACGTTAATTACTTAAGTTTATGTCCTGAAGTTCATCACTTGATATTTTTGCAAAAGTGAATTTGAGCGTCCTCAAGAAAATGTGAGAAATCGCACTTTTGCATAAAGAAATTAACACTTAAATGATACAAATAGTTTCTAATCTCCACACAATCATTTAATGAATAACAATTGTTTCGACAGACAGTGTCTTCTTCAGATTTGATCTTAAACTAACTTACAACGCCACAAAATACTTAACCTATACTAATTGTGGTGGGAGGCTAACAACTAATTATGTGATGAAGAGGGAAAGTTAAACAGTGGCGAATAGTATAAATCCATTTGATCGTTTAATAACAAACTTGTATTTTTGTTTTTAAAAATTTCTGTTTCTAAAATGTCTAATCTTTTACCTTTATTTTCAACATGCAAAATTTCACAATTTTTATCTAACACGTGATTTTCTGAGATCAAATGTGACGCATAGTTAGAAGTGTCTGTATTGTTTTTACATGAACTAACATGTTCGGAAATACGTTTACTAAAACTAATACCTGTTTGTCCTATGTAGTATTTATCGCAACTCCCGCAATTTAGTCTGTATACTCCTGAAATCTTTCTGATTTTTGGATTTATTGTTTTTTATGTATTTTCCTGAAGTATTGTTACATTTGTACGTTATATTCAAATCTAGTTTTTTCAGTTGGTTAGATACTATTTCTTTAAGTTTACCTATATAATTTAACGTGTTAAAAAAATTTTTAACTTTGGGTTGAGCAGAGTAACCTGGTTTTAGTGCAAACTTCTTCTTTTTTAAAATTCTATTGACATCCGTAGAACCAGGGCACCTTGCACGCCATCTTGGATTTTTTATATGGGATCGTATTTTTCACCCCTTTTTTATGGCTTCTTTTTGGAGGCCATTTTCAACCCTTGATGGATTTTTACCCTAATTAGAGCCCTTTTGGTTGTGTTAAGAACCTTTTTGTCAGTCCACCTCCTTTTTTATGGCTTCTTTTCGGAGGCCGTTTTCAACCCATGATGAAATTTTCACCCTAATTAGAGCCCTTTTGGTTGTGTTAAGGACCTTTTTGTCAGTTTACTCCTTTTTTATGACTTCTTTTCGGGGGCCATTTTCAGCCCCTTGATGGAATTTTCACCCTAATTAGGACCCTTTTGGTTGTATTAGGAGCCGTTTTGGCAGTTCAGTCCCTGGAAGGTAGGAAAATGTGTGCGCATACAATGTTCGGATTGGTGGTCCTAAGGGCACCCCCTTTTACCTGATTAGTTTCTTATTGGTTCTTAGCCCCACCCAGCTTTTGAGCTCTGATTGGAGGCTTAAGGCTCTGTAATGGTTAAGGTGGGAAATTTGAAAATGTTCTAATAAGGGCCCTAATGCTATCTCATAAGGCAGCTATAAGAACTTGTGTTAGGTCCGCGCCCTCTTGTCGTGGCCTCCTTGGCCTGGAAAGAGTATTATAATAAGGGGGCTCTAATGCTATCTCATAAGACAGCTATAAGAACTTGTGTCAGGTCTGCACCCTCTTGTCGTGGCCTCCTAGACTGGAAATAGTGTTATAATAAGGGGGCTTCAACGCTATCTCATAAGACAGCTATAAGAACTTGTGTTAGGTCTGCGCCCTCTTGTCCCCCCTTGGCTGGAAATAGTATTATAATAAAGGGGCTCTAATGCTATCTCATAGGACAGCTATAAGAACTTGTGTTAGGTCTGCGCCCTCTTGTCGTGACCCCCCTTGGCTGGAAACAGTATTATGAGAAGGAAGCTTTAATGCTATCTCATAAGACAGCTATAAGAACTTGTGTCAGGTCTGCGCCCTCTTGTCGTGACCCTCTTGTTTGATTGTAGGGCCATCTAGTGGTGTATGGGCTAATGAATATTTTTTCTGTAATAATTCTGTAATAAAGATAGCGTCACTTAGCGGTAGGACTAATTAGGGATTGTTTTGGCGCCATCTATGAGGGGAGATTTGAACTTGTATATAATAAGAGGCCTAATGCTAACTCATAAGGCAGACATAGCGCTTCGCTACTTGCTTTCGGGCCTTAGCCTCTGATCCCATGGCGGGAAATTTGAATTTGTATTTAAGTATTTACATTCTGATTACTTATTGCGAGAAATTTGAACTTGTGTTGTAATAAGATGCCTATTACTAACTTATAAGACAGACATAGGGTTTCGCAACTTGCTTTCGGGTCTTAGCCCCTGTTCCTTTGGTGGGAAATTAGAATTTGTATTTAAGTGTTTACATTCTGATTACTTAGGACCTTAGAACATTGTATGCGCACGAATTTTCCTACCTTCCAGGGGCTGAACTGCCAAAAAGGCTCTTAATACAACCAAAACGGTCCTAATTAGTGTGAAAATTCCATCAAGGGACTGAAAATGGCCCCCGAAAAGAAGCCATAAAAAAAGGGGTGAAAAATACCATCCCTACGTGGGCATATAAGAAATGGCGGCCAAGGTGCGCCAAGTTACACAAATCCAAGATGGCGGCCTAGGTGCCCTGGTTCTACTGACATCCGATTCTGTGTAACCATTATTTACGGCGATTTGTTTAATTATGTTTACTTCTACTACAAATTTTTTTTTAGACGTCTATGAATAAAGCTATTAAAAGCCGTCATTTTGTAATTATAAAGATGACCAGAATCGCTATGAATAACTGCGTCAGTATGTGAAGGTTCATGATAAATTGAAAATTCTAATTTATTATTCTGATTTGTTATTGTTAGGTCTAAGAAGTTTAAGTTAAAGTGTTTAAGTAATTCAAAAAGTTTTGTAATTGTCTATTAGAACCATTAAAGCAAACTAATATGTCACCAACATATCTATACCAAAAAACTAAGAATTTACTAAATGGGTGTTTGTTGATCTAAATTATCCATAAAAATTTCTGCTAAAATAGGATTTAACGGATTACCCATAATTAAGCCTTTATTGGCACTAAAAATCTCATTATTGAATTCAAAATAATTTTGGTTTAAACAAGTGATTAAGGTGTTCTCAACATCTTTTTTTTTGGTATAGATACGTTGATGACATGTTAGTTTGCCTTAATGGTTTTGATAGACAATTACAAAACTTTTTGAATTACATAAACACGTTACATACAGATATTTCATTTACAGCAGAAAGTGAAAACAACGCCCAAATTAACTTCTTAGACCTAACAATAACAAATCAGAATAATAAACTAGAATTTTCAATTTATCATAAACCTTCACATACTGGCACAGTTATTCATAGCAATTCTTGCCATCCTTATAATTACAAAATGGCGGGTTTTAATAGTTATATTCACAGTCTTCTAACTATTCCGATGTCTAAATCAAATTTTGAAGTAGAATAAACATAAACAAATCGCCGTAAATAATGGTTACACAAAATCGGACGTCAATAGAATTTTAAAAAAGAAAGAATACAAGTTTGCATTAAAATATGTTTACCCTGCTTTACCCAAAATTAGAAAATTTTTTAACACGTTAAATTATATAGGTAAACCTACAGAAATAATATCTAACCAACTGAAAAAACTAGATTTGAATATAACGTACAAATGTAACAATACTTCAGGAAAATAGATAAAAAACAATAAATCCAAAAATCAGAAAGAAAATAATTCAGGAGTATACAGACTAAATTGCGGGAGTTGTGATAAATACTACATAGGACAAACAGGTAGAAGTTTTAGTAAACGTATTTCTGAACATGTTAGTTCACATAAAAACTGTGCGTTACATTTGATCTCAGAAAATCACGTGTTAGATAAAAATTTTGAAATTTTTCATGTTGAAAATAAAGGTAAAAGATTAGACGTGTTAGAATCATTAGGAATTTTTAAAAACAAAAATACAGGTTTGTTATTAAACGATCAATTTGATTTATACTGTTCGCCACTGTTTGACTTTCCCTCTTCATCACATAATTAGTTGTCAGCCTTCCACCACAATTAGTATAGGTTAAGTATTTTGTGGCGTTGTAAGTTAGTTTAAGATCGAATCTGAAGAAGTCACTGTGTGTCGAAACAATTGTTATTCATTAAATGATATTGTGGAAATTAGAGACTATTTGTTTCCCTTAAGTGTTAATATGAATTTCCATCAAGTAAAAGCCTGCACAATTCAATTAAAAAAATTAAATTTTTCTAATTATTCACAATACACGTTTTAATTGCGTTCCGTGCATATAAATTTTAATTTTGAATACATGTGATTGATTTGAAGCAAAACTATTACGAAAATAATCTCAAAATGGAGTTTCGCGTCAAAAATACTTCCTGCCAAGTTGTATGAAGGCACATAATAAAAATACCGGTACGCGACATTTGGGCACTGCTGTTTGGGCGCCGCCGTTTGGGTGCCGCAGTTTGGACGCCGCCGTTTAGGCGCCAGATTTTTTACCGCTGGTCATTTGGGCGCCGATTGTTGTCCGCCGGACGTTTGTAAATATGTTTCATGAAAACTAAATGGTTTGAAACTTTTAATAATGTTATTTTTAATATTTACATATAATCCTTCTTATAAAGGTCATTAGTATAAACCATTTTACTACACGAAGTTAATAGATAACGATTATTAGAACATTATGCAGTAAATTAGCGCCATTCAGCAGGTAAACTATTTCCTACTTATTTACTTAAACAAAACAGTAATGGAGTATATTTAAGAGGGATTTCTCACAACTTTGCAATGGATTAAGAGTGAAAGTGAAATAATGTGAAAGGGAAACTATATTGTAGTTAGTTCTACTTTTAATTGTATGACCGTAACCTGATTTTGCTTGTTAAATAACAAAACTGTCATAAACTTGTTTTCAAGTACAATAAGATTCCAAATACGATTTTTTTTGTCTTTTTATTAAAAAAATAATTAAAATATATTTAATTATATTTACGATAAATAATGGAAAAATCGTAGACTATTTTTAATATTTCTACAATTCGGCGCCCAAACGCTCAACGCCAAATTGGCGGAGCCCAAAAGTCCCAGCGGACAAACGCTGGCGGTCAAAAGGCGGCGCCTAAACGCCGGAGTCGAAAAGTCCTGCTTCGTAAAAATACAATGGTATGTTACGGCGCATTCTACTCTTAAAAATGGGACCCACTCGTGACGTCACGCGCGGATCACGATTTCGAGCAAACTGAATACTCCCAAAATGTACGGAAATGTGCAAGAAGGACGAACAGACGCATATCAAATTTTTCGACATGCTATTTCTCCACAAAAAGTCAACTGTGTACCACTATTTTGGATTTCACTTGGTTCCTCTGCGTTTAAAGAAATAAAAACAGATGGAAGAAAATAGTAATAAACTTTTTACTTGTATTTCCATGGACTGAGATGGTAACATCTGTCAAATCTGCACCAAAACGGCGGTTGCGCTCACTCCCCTTTATAGAGCCTAATATTAACTGAACAATTCGCTGTTTGCCTGAACGATACTTTTTAAGGTTAATAAACGCACCTGCGCAAATTGCAGTTTCAGTTGGATCTGTATAAATGCAATAATACAATTATCGTAAACAAATAAGTGCATTTAGCTTACTAGCTTGATTTTTTGGTATTAATATGTTATTTACTACAAAGTGATTTAGCAACAAAACTTTTTTGTCCATTTTTGAGGTTATGTTATAAGCCTATAAGCAATGAATTGTACACTACGTACCTGGAAGAGATACGCAAATACATGCAAGTGAGGGAAGTTTGAAAGTAAGCAAACCCGCATAATGGACGTATAACTATCTCTTTCTATCTTAGTTAGATCCTTGTTTATATACATTATATAAACAATGGTTAGATATACGGGTTTCACTCCATTTCTCTACTTTTTAAATAATTATTTTGATGTTATTGGTATATACCAAATAAATTAATTTATGGAATGGTATAAAATGGTGGTTGAAAATTTGATGTTTATTTTTTTAAAGTAAATTATCCTTTATAAATAAAAACTAAATGAGAAAAAATAAGTTAAAAAATTGTCAACGTAAAATTTTAGTTGAAAGACGGGATTCTTTGCAAAAAAATCGAAATGACAAGATTTCACGACAGTTTGCTCATATATTGTGTTTACTGATTACAATGTAAATATCCAATTAATTTTTCTGATATCCTAAATGATTGCTTTTATAGTTTAAGAAACTGTTATATGTGTGCAGGCAATGAACTGTATACTACTGTGTAGATAATTTGCGTAAAACATATTTAGGAAATAAATGATTCAATATTACAAAAGGAAATACAACTCACTTTTTATTATTATGACTAATGACATATGTGACAGACGTATGAAGTACCTATACATAATTAGGGATGTGTTCAGTAATCAAGTAGTTATATATATTCAACAATTACCACGAGATTGACAAAGACAGGTTACCGTCCACTAAGGCTATTATTGTTGTTTGCCCCTGACAGAGAAACTGGTTGTTAAAATACGGCGTGAGTCCATTCCAGGTACGATAGTGTACAATTCATTGCCTATAAGTAACCAATGCTATAGTAATTTTCACGAGTCAGAGCAGTTGCGTCACTAATATCAATACTGTTAGGGGACGCCGATGTTGTCAGATTGTGAAAAATAACAGTTTGACAACGGTCAAATTTCAGCTTCAGGGGTTATGTTCATTTTATCACAATAAAATTTAGGTAAACACAATATCGGAAAATATGTGTTATGCCAAATGTCAGAAACGCTTGACAACACCGGACAGAATTTCCAACATAAATCAGTTCTGTCCGAATCCTCTCGTGCACAATAGGCGGGCTCTAAAGGTGGTAATGAAACAAAGTTAGTTATGACGCAACTGCTCTGACTCATGAAAATTGGTATAACCGAGGAGGCGGTAAATAGAGGAACATAGGTTGTGGTGCCGATGACAAATTGCACTTGCCTTACCTACATAGATGGGAATTTTTATAAATGGTTTAAATATCACTTTCAATATCAAACTGGTAAGCGTTGGTGGTATAGTGGTAGAGGTCGCCTTCCACGCTGTTGGTGCGGGTTCGAATTCCGATCCATGCAATTTTTTTTTAGGTTACAAGTAGTTTTGTTTATTTTATCTAAAATAGATACTCGCCAGCGCCTTGTTCAGATAGCTACGATGACGTCACACATCGGCACCACATCCTCTGTTTACCGCTTCCTTACTATCTGCGAAAATTTTGTGGTGAGAAGTTGAGTAAACAGGTTACTCTCACGGGCAAAGAATATATACGCGTATACACGAATAAGAAGCGACATAGGATGAAAATTTTCAGTGCGCATGTTCGCCAAGGATATGACCGCTCTTTGTTTTGACAACTAAAATCTAACCTAGATCAGATTAAAACCCGTGTTTTCGGTGAGTGGTTCGTCACGTGCTAATTTATTTTGCAATCATAACGAAATTAGGAACAAGATTTATTTTAGGACATTATATTAAAGAAATGATTGAATGTAGTACATACTCATTTCGTTAATAATAAATTAATTGACTAATAAACGTATATTATTACGTTTGCAAACGTCTAAGATAGCGCAAATAAGCATATCTTAAGTGTTTGAATCATTTCAATTATAAATACATTTAACGATTTTAACATTGTAATTCATATTATTTCATGAAAATCAACATTATTCGCAAATATTCAATGAAAAACAATTATAAACGTCAGATTCAAATTTGCCGCTCATTGTCTTACGTCAGCGCCATTTTGTGGGGATGCCGTCAACGCTTTGAAGGTCACCGAAACCGATTGCCTAAATTACATGGGAAAGGGTATCCTATGTCGCTTCTTATTCGTGTATACGCGTATATATTCTTTGCTCAGGGGTACCGTCCAGCGTAGGTAACGTACTTAAACTGTTGAGTGCGCTGAACGTGCCCATAACATGCATATCTCAACGTCAACCTTAACCTGAGAATTTTCACATCCAAACATCAAGCTTTTGATTAAATTAAATAAGGAAAACCTAGCTGCCTACTATTCAAAATGCTTAAAAAATTAATTAACGTTAATCCATTACTTAGAAGGGGTTATTTAAATATGGATATTTTAAAAACGTTTAGGCTAAATTTCATTTTTTTCTTTAGGATTTCTCACAAGAAAATCGAGTTCCACATCTACGTTACACACACATCGAATTGTATGGATTGACATGGAAGTAAGTAAACGGAAATATTCCGTTTATTTTATGATAGGCATCTTTTAGATGACTGGATTAGATATAGAAAAAGATCGTATATTGGAAGTTGCTTGTATCGTTACCGACGGAAATTTAGATATTATTGCAGAAGGTCCAAATATAGTTTTACATGTTCCCAATAACATTTTACAAAATATGGATGAATGGAATACTATGCAACACAAAAAAGTAAGTATGTAGTATTTCTGGTAATTTAAAATATATTGTAAACTTTAGACAGGCTTGGTAGAATCATCATTAGAATCAAGTATCACAACAGCGGATGCCGAGAAGGATTTATTAAATTTTATATCGAGTCATGTTGTTGAGAAATGTAGTCCTCTCGCTGGTAACTCTGTTTATATGGATAGACTATTTTTAAGAAAGTTCATGCCAAAAGTAGATAACTATCTGCATTATAGAATAGTAGATGTATCCACAATAAAAGAGCTTTGTCGAATGTGGAATAAAGGCATTTATAAAAATGTTCCTACTAAAGTCTTTCAGCACCGTGCTTTGCAAGATGTAAGGGAAAGCATAGCTGAATTAAAATATTATAAAATAAACTTTTTTAATTTATAAGGGTAAAACAATTTAATTAAAGTAAATTTTTGATAATCTGGTGCCACGGAAAACATGACTTATTTACTTCGAGTTTTTTATTGAACATTTCCTTATACACTTCCAGGTTATCAAAACTGTAAAGATATTTAGGTTACTGTTAGTTTGTGTAATTTTTTTAATTTTATCATAGTGATATTCCATGTCATTGGGAATGGAAACTTTTGCCTTGTGAAATATTTAAAACAAATAATGGAAGCTGTTAGATCTTGTTACCATTCAACTAATTTATTCGACGATTAAAAGTAATAAATGTTTTGTGAAAGGTTGGTGTATAACTACTAACTCTGTGGTCACATGTAATAGATAAGTCACAATACGAAAGTGTAGTTTTTAATGAATAATGCAACTATTCGTAACATTTACATATAGCATGGAGGACACAAATCTAGCTAAAGTAGGAAACTAAAACTATCAATAAGATATAAGTAGGAAAGGTAGTACCATTGTATATATATATATATATATATATATATATATATATATATATATATATATATATATATATATATATATATATATATATATATATATATATATATATATATATATATATATATATATATATATATATATATATATATATATATATATACCTTAGTAGGTATATTGATACGTCCTAATGAAAACATTGTAACTTACAAACTGGAACTTTATAGGGGAGATATTTACAACAGTTATTTTTTTATTTGCATAATGTTAAAGTTCTTGTAAAACGAATACTTGTGTTAGTGTTTATGGATAGTCTACCACATATCCACTGGTTTTACTTTACAAAATTAATTGAAGTTTGGATTTTGATGTTAGTTACATTTCTTTAAAGAGATTGCTTTAATGGTAGAAATATTGTAAATGTTGTTACAATATTTTTATAGGGAAGGCTGAACATAAATTTTAATTATAAAAGATCTTACCATTTTATTACTTCTTTGTTTTGACGAGTAATAAAATTGTAACAGCCACTACAAAAAATGATGCACCTGATGATAAAAAAAATTAATAAAATCATTTAAACGAAAAAAAATGTTTATTTAACAAATAATTTAAAGTCATGTTACAAATCGGTTTTAAAAAATACGTTAGTCTGAATCTTCATTACCAGACTGATTAATTTGTTCGGTAATACACGTGAGTGAGTCGTAAAAATATCAATAATTTCAGGTACTCTTTTTTTTCAAAAATTGAAGGTGTTCAAACTTTTTGTAGGGTAAAGGGATAGGGTCTTAGTAACAGGTAACTGACTCAGTATAAGCCATATATGCAGACTTTCTTGTTTTACCTGATTTAGCTGACAGGTTCATACAAACACTTTCTTTATTTAAATCATATTTTAAAAATACCAGTTCAGGATTCTCCTTATTTAAAACAATTTCTCTTATATCGTTCCAAACAATCTTTCTCTTTTAAGTCTCTAAAAAAAATTTTAAAATTTTCAGAAATTTAGAAAATTACATTGCTCAACTTCTTTCACTGTATATGGCTTTCCGGAAATTTTTGCCATTTTGACTAGCATTATTAACTGGTCCGGGGTGTATAATTCAACATTTTTTTTATTCTTTGCTATAAGAGCGTGGATACGGTCATTTCATTTTGAGTATGTCCCGATTCTAAAAATCTATGCTCAATGTCTACATTGTAGCTGTTAACTATATGAGAATACATGCTCACCAAATACTTGTTTTTATTCTGCCATTACAGTTTTCCAAATCAAATATAAACCTTTTTTTGCCATTGTTTATCATATCCAGCATGTAACTATATAAACAACTTGCAATTTCATTAGCACCTCTCTTGGTGACTTGCTCGTGCTAAACAAAAAAAGAACCTTTGCAGCTCCCTAAATCAAATATTGTGAAGTTGAAAACTGAAAATTTGCATTTGTAACAAAATGTCGAATTGTTTGTGGAATTTGAATAACTTTTTGCAAATCAAAACATGCAACAGATAGACTCTCATCACTTTTGGCTTTACTTTTATCCTCATTTTTTTTTCATTCTCACAACATTTTTTCGATTTATATGATTTTCTTGCAATTTTATCGTTTCTTCAGTTTTATTTACCGTCAATTCAAAACTTACATACATCACATTTATCCTTTTTTGGTTGAAAAAACCTGATGTAAATTCAGTAGAAATTTGTTTATTGTTCTCAGTGGCCGATGTTTTATAAAGCCGATACATTAACCTTCTTCCACATATAATTTACTACTTCTCTCTCTACAATAATGGGACGGAACTTTTGGAAAAAGACTGATACGTTCTTTAACAGTGTATTTTATTTCATTTGAAATTATGGAATGGACTGTTAGAATGGGTACCATGCTTATCTGGACTAACTGAATTTGTTACAGATATATCAATTTTCTTTAGTGCTGTTGATACCCACATATCAGTAATGGATATAGTGTTTAAAAACATCTGTTTACAGACTTCGATATTTCCTGTTTCACCGCTTGGCAGTGTATAGCGTAGGCTACTTTTTCTTTGTAAAGGCTCATCACTTTCTTTTACAAGTATTCTCTTTTTTGAAATTCTTGTAACGCAACTTCCAACAAATGTCAATTGTCTACTATAATTGCTCATTTCCCAAAATTTTTTGAATTTTTCTTCCATCCTGCTTTCATTAATTTTTTCTCTGCACTTTTTCCGACATGTTTCCTTGCAAGCAGGCTTAAGTTGCTTTTTTTCTACCACACGTCCAATTTTAGTAATTCTTCGCCGGTTCGTATTTTTTTCCTTTGCACATTTCGGATCCAAGCGACAGAATTTCGAGTTCTTACTTTTTCTTTCTATAGTGTAGTTCGTCTTTTTCGTTTTTTTTAAAATCGTTCCTTGTGCTTCTGCAGTTGGAGAAAGTAGACAATTATTATCGGAAACTTCAATTGATTTATGTATTATTGGGGTCTTATCAATGTTCTTATTGTCACTAGATGATGGGGAAGAATCAGCATCTTCATCTTTGTTCTGATATTCTTCATTCTCTAATTCCGAAACATCGGATGTATCTAATGAATCTTGATTAAATTTAGCAATCTTACTAGGACCACTGCGTCCATTGTTATTAGATAAATCATCGTTAAAAAGATTTTTTTAGTAGATTGCAGGCATGCAATATTTCTGAACCTGATTTCCTCTGGCATATATTCTCTTCTAGTCAAATAGTGATTGTCATCAGCATTAGTGATCTCTATAAAAAAAGCCAAACTTGATATAACTACATTTCACATTCCGATTGAGAAAACAATATTTTAGTATTTAATAGTAAAAAACTACCTGACATTGATTCCTCATTAATATTATGGTGTTGTCATTTGTTATTAAAATACCAGATTCATTGTTTAGCGGAGCGACGATATTTTCATATCTAGTGAATTTTTTGATAATATTTTCTGTCAGTTGCATATCATTATTGTTAGTACTGATGGTAACTAAAAAAAAACAAAATAAAATACTATTTAGCTGCTTGTTTATGAATATGAAATGATCGTGGTGAGTTATAACATGAAACAGGTAGGGTAACGCGGGGTTAACTGGACCGATTTTTTTATTTTTATTTTTTCGAATTTCCTCAAAAAATCTGAAATGTAAAGCAAATATTCATAAGTAAATATGTTTAGAATAACTGATATTTTTTCCCAAGCACGTAACCTAGCATTGGTCAACTAACATAAGTTTTGTGCAAACAAAACTTTTGGGCGAGTTAACCCCATTGAGAGGGTTAAGTGGACCATCTCGAGGGGTTAAGTGGACCTAGGTTAATGAAAGGTGTTATAATTAAGAATATTAGCTAAAAATGTATTTGAGCTGAAAATAACGTTTTACTTTATAACAATAGTTACATAAAAGAAACTAAAACACGAATCCTATTTCTAAATACAAGATTAGATTATGCTATATTGTTCAATAAACTGATACGGAAACACCAACATGTCTTTGAACCGCCCTTCACTAGGTTTGCTTGGCGGTGGCAAAAGCTGAATACAATCCCGTTTGCCTACAATGGTCTCTTCCTTGTAGTTCAAAAATTTATTTGTGCCCTTCACTCTGGTTAAAAATCCTACATCGTAACCAGTTGTAAAGAGTTTTGTTACTTGTGCAATATAGTGCCTAAAGCTTGATTTGCTATAAACCTTGGCAGTGATATAGGTTCCTATGTCAACAAATTGCGGGGTCTCATTACTATCATCTTCAAAATCAATAGATTCTTCATAATTTTCAAATTATTCTGAATCGGAAGATGATGTGACAAAAACTTTACGTTTGACACTTTTGTCCTATAATATCTGTAAAGCTTTCCCCTGTTCCTCTTTTCGTCTCTTTTTTCCTTCTCTCTCTTACTTTTTTGCTTCTTTTAGTTTCTTTTTTTCTTCTCTTTCTAAATGTTCTGCTTCCAATTGATTCTTCACAGGAGTGCTTGTTAAAAACAATGACTCCTTTCTTTCTCCCTTTATTAGATATTTTTCGAGGAGGTGCTTTAAGAAAGGGGCGTAAGATTTCTGGTAGTGTAATATCCCCAGATGCTGAAGTTTGTTGGTTACCATCTAGCATGGACATAGGTAACAAAGGCAACATTTGGCGATATGATGTCTCCGGATGTTGAAGGCTGCTAGTTATCAACTGGCACCGATTGAGATGACACTGATTTTCTGGTTTGAGTATTAGTTGAAGTAGGACTTAAGGCACTAGCTTCAGGACTATTATTGGCCTCAGATGGAGATAATGCAGGAATGACCAGGTTATCAGGTAGCGACCGATCGGTTACATTGGATGGTAGAAAGTCTTCTGGTTTAAATATTTCGTTATTAAATGGCACCATTCCTGTAGCTTTAAACCAGTGACAAATATTACTAGGCGTAAAAGCCTTAGGAAAATCTTAACCCTTAAGCCGATTAATCCAACTACGTCGTAGATCGTTATTGGTTTTTTATGTGTCTCTACCCATCGGTCACAAGCAGAATTATAAAATTTCTTGAAGGGTCCAAACACACCAACGTCTAAGACTTGTAACTTGTGGCTGGTATGGGGTGGTAAGGTGAGTAATTCAATACCATTACGTTTGACATAATTAAGTGCGGAAGTACTGATATGGCTCTCGTGATTGTCAAGGATAATAATTTGAGTGCATCAACTGTGGGGCATTCATGATTAACAAAGTGAATGAATACTTTTTCAAATAGGTCCGTAACCATCCAGCCACTAGGAGTTGCTGCTCCATTTGTACCTGTAGGAGCGTTAATTAACATATAGTCTTTGTAATGGGTTCTCGGAAATACAAGAAAAGGTGGTACGGCTTTTCCTGTGGCGGAAATTATTCCAACCATAGTGACGAGCGTCCCTCGTTCTGCAGATGTTGCTTGATTGACGCACCTCTGTCCTTTCTGAGCAATGACCTTTGGGGGCTTGTGCACGGTTGTTGCCGCCGTTTCGTCGAGGCTATAACAATCTTGGGGTGGAAAATTAAATTTGGTCAGAACAGCCTTGAAATTGTCAAAAAAATGTGACACTGTGTGTTGATTAAAGCTCGTTTCACGGCTAAAGCTCAGTGCTTCGGGAGTTCGTAACGACAACTTGTTTCTTTGCATAAAATTAATCAACCAATCCTTTCCAGTTCTTTTTTCAACTCCCAATTTTTCAGCAAATTTCTTGTTGTTGGCGGCTGCAAATTCATATGCAAGTCTTCTGGCCACTTTTGTAGTGAGTCTAAAATTCAAATGTGCTGCTTTTTTTTAAATATTCACCCAAAACCTATTCTTCTGCAGACGAAAATGCCATGAGATGTTCATTTTTTTGACCTGAAACTGAATTCCCATCAGCTCGAGATTTTTCTACAAATCGCTTTATTGTAGTCCGAGGTATCTCAAATTTCTTAGCAGCCGCTCTAATAGACGACCCGCCTACAGTTATAGATTTCACTGCTTCCTTAAGGTCCTGTCCACTGTAATTCCTGAAGTCGGTTGTCCTCTTTCTTACTCTTGGTATATTACCTGAAATAAAATAGTATATGTTTACTATGAGGTTAGCTGAACCTCTGACCAGTTAACCCCACGTTAAAGTGGTCCACTTAGCCCTAATAAACATTTTTTTATATATTTTGTTGTACTAGGTTAGTTTCTACATGTAAACAACAGTTAACCCCACGTTAAGGTGGTCCACTTAGCCCTACTAAACATTTTTTTTGTATATTTTGTTGCACTAGGTTAGTTTCTACATGTAAACAAATTATTATTTTTGGAATTGGTAGAACGCTAGTGTATGTAGCTGGCGGTATGTTACAAACTTACCAAAATATTAAACGCTTTGACACACAGCAAAGATAAGACACGTCAAATTATTACTTTAAAACTGACAATATCACTTTTCTTCACTAACGCCAAATATCTGTTCTGAAACGGTTTACGAGTCAACTGAGTATAAACAGTGATACCAACTTCAACCTACTACGATGACATTACTTAAATATCTCGTCGCAGTAATGCACAGTGGATGGTGGACCCTACAATTTTGTTACGATCGTCTATGAGATTACACCTAACTACCTACCTTAATTTTCCTTTTTTTTAGGTTTACATTCTTATCTAAATTATTAAGCATAACTTACCTGGTATATTTTCTTTGTTCATATAGTAATTTTGTTCAGTAATGGTTGTAGAAAAAACAACAGGTGGCAGCAAATTCTTTTCAGGATTAATGCTCGTGTCTCCAATAAACTCATTGATGTCATCTCGGTTGAGATGTAATTATCATTAGTACTGATAGTATCTAAAGACAATGAAGGAAATACTTAATATTTTCTTACATCTAACATGTATAATAATTTTGTTTTTTTGTATATACTATTTCGTCACCTAAAGATCTTCTATAGATTGGAATTCCATCAATAATTTCGTACACGTAGTTTCTTTTCTGTGGTGGCGCATTCATTATTTGTATTGTCATTTTTTTCCATAGCTAAAAAAATAATATTGGTAATTTTTCGATTCAATTAAAACAATTTACCTAAAGCACTATAGTAATTACAGATTGGAAAAAAACGTATAATCTGTTTGAAACTCAAAAAAAAAAACATTCAATTGAACGCGTTTCTACTTATAAAACATGAAATAAACACAAATTTAAAAATATATTTTATCCGCAAACGTCACAAAAGTGGCACTTTTATGACTCAATGTCAAAGGTAAAAGTTTTACTTTTCAGACATGGAGTAAAAGTTATACTTTTGTGCCTAGGCATTTTTATTTTTACCAAATGTGCTTATTAAATGTTCGTTGTTATGGTTTCATTACTTGCAAAGCGTTTACTTGCAAAGCGTCCTGATTATCTTATTCTTTTGCTAATTATATTTGATGTTTCCTTTCGATCTTTACCAATTATTTTTACGTTTGCGGATAAAAAAGTGTATGTTATTTGGAGTAAAAGTGACTTTAATGACTGAGCCAAAACCCTAATAATATGCAGATACAATTAAAAACATCATGCTCTTTTTAGCAAAAATAGTTTTTTTTATATGTTTCACTAATAGCTTCATTAATTTCAGTGTCAATAAACCAAAAAACGCAATTTAGGAAAATTGGCAGTTACAATGTTTTTATTAGGAGGTGTCGATATATACAATGGTAGTCCCTAGTGAGACGAAATTTAGAAAAATTAGTCAGGAACCGTGATTTTCTTTAATCACTTTAAATAATTGTTATAAAACTTTAGTATTAATATAACTTATACATTAGATAAGGCTTCTAGTGAATTTCAAAAAGAAATAAAAATGGAAAAAATTATTTAAACAACTATTACGTCTGTCTCAGTGTGGACCATACACGGTACATAGTGAGACAACATGTGGTACACTGTGAGACTATGTATCAACATACGTTGTACGCGCGAAATGAAATGGGGAATTTCACAAAACTTGACACAATCCTTTGAGAACCGATACCTTTTGGTTTGGGAAGAATAAACAGAATATCTCTATTACTCACCGAATGAACATCGAGTACATTGGGAAACTTAAAACAACCATCAAGTTTCTCACTTTTCCTCATATAAGATATTTAATAATCTTCCTCATCAACCTTGTCAGGCAAACGCTTGCCCACATAAAATACTTTATGAGGAAATTTCACTAATACCAAGTCATTTTTTTTCCAATTTCAGAGTAGTCGGGTTGGAAAACCTCTTTAGGATTCCAGCCATCATCGGAAGATTCATTGTCCATTATCAAATCATCATCACAACTGCTGGAACCACTGCTTATGTCATTTTCTTCAATCCGTTGTGCGTTTTTATTGGTTTCCTCACCCTTTCTACTGATAACTGCTTTACTGCTGTTCCTGATAACTTTTTCACTTGGTTTGTACTTTTGCATGTTTTTTGTCGTTTTTCTTTTTCCTCTATTGCTGTCTTTTCAGGACTATCAGTTATTATGGTACTACGGCCTTTATTTCTAGGTTTCTTATTTGCTTTTCTTGGTAGAACCTTTGGGTAACCTCTGATTGCTTCGGGGATTACTTTGTGATTTCTTTGTCTCTTTCACTTGTGAATGTCCGCTATATTCTTGATCTTGTGGGTTGGAAGTCTGGTTCAGCAGTCTTACAGGTCCCTGGATTTCTTATTCAGCACTAGTTGGTTGCCGATCGGAGGTTTGTAGTAATGTTCTTCAGTGAAAATTTTATAGTCGAACGGCCAAACCCCGACTTTTCTAAAACCCGCCATTATAATGATAAGGGTAAATGCTTTCAAATGACCTACACCAACACACTCGACAATTTCGTAAATGGTGCTTGGAATTCCTGGGTGCTGCAGAAGCCATGAATTGATGGCGCCATAATCATATGCTTTAAAAGGCCCGAAAATTGAGAGATCTAAATGCTGCATTTTGTTGCTGCAGTGTGGAGATAAAGTTAAGATTGTAACTCCACTATTCCTGGCCATATTGACAACACCCACCGAAATGTGACTTAAAACCTCCGTAAATAATTCAACGGTCATCCAACCGCTCGGATTTGCCAATCCTAGAGTCATTAGGGGAGCTCCACGTGTCATACGTTCTTTAAATTTCTTTCTAAGAAAAACCATTGCTGGCGGAAGATGATTCCCTCATGCCGAAACAATGACGCACGTTGCGACAAGGACTCACCACTAGTACAGTGGGTAATTTGCTTCGCCCCTTTTTCAGCCACGATTTTTCTTGATTTTTGAACGGTTGCCGTACGCGTTTCGTCCAGATTAAATATTCTAGAGGGATCTCTTAATTTTTCGTTTTTCTCTAAAATATTTTTAAAATTTGAAAAGAGCAATTTAACATTAGTCTCCTTAAAAGAGGTGCGCCGGCTAAGGCTGCACTGCTCAGGTTGACGTATACTTAGATTTCCACATCGTTTTCTTAATAATATTTTTATTTCCCAAAACCCGGACATGATCGATTCAAGCTAGGGGATACATATAACATGTAGGTACATACCTACTTTATTATTATTTATTTTAAAAATAAAACACTGCGCTTAGTGACAGATTGTAGTTTATTGTATTAGAGGGCGCGATATACCTACCTACTTTATTGCTTTTAAATTTTTGGGAAAAATTAAAATAGGGTACGTACTTATTAAATTTGAAATTTTTGCATAACCACATTCTATTTCACATTTTTAAAAATAACAGGAGGAAAGGAAAAGGACACGCTGCTCGAGCTTTCCCAGCTCCTTCAGCCAGAATCATGAATTCTGCCTGAATTCATGGGTGTGGTCAGAATAGGATCGGAAGGAACGGAGTTAAGGTTCTGAGGGGGAAAATACTACCCCAGCATTCACCTAAGTAGCCGCACGTAGTGTGCATATACGCAGTGACCATGCCGCTGCATGTGTATGAGGAAAACTCTCTGAAAAGTAGACGGTAACGGGAATCCAACCCATTACCCCCCGAATGCTACGCAGGTCGTGTCACCACTACGCTACCAGCTCGGTAAAAAACTAACAGCAAAACGACTTTAATTTACATATGACTAGGAATCCTATTTAAATTAAACAAACAATAGAAAAGCTTTGTAAAGTAGGTAATGAAAAAACAAAGACATAATAAAAATAAAAACGAAACATAATGGACCCCTTGCACAAAAAATGAATAAAAACTTTATAAACAAAGCTGTGATCATAAAATTTTGTGTAGTGCGTTTTAATACATAAACTCATAAACACAATACTTTGTCATCACCAACGGGTTCCATTAACTGAAGGTTTTTACGCACTCCCCTAGTTCCTCCCAACCAGTCTTTAAAGAAAAAAAGTATTTAACCCTCTGTTAGGCGCGTAATTTACGGTGACGTCGTTAGGCGCGCGGAGGACAGTGGTCATCCAGAATTTTTCTAGATTTAAGAAAAAAATTAAAGCATTTTGTTATGAAAGTAAATAACTTACACACTTTTAATGTTATGAAAGCATTTATTACCAAAATACATAAATAAAATAAAAAAATAACAATACAAGCTACATATTTTCATTACATTTTTCACAAACATCTTTTAGATGGTCGACGCAAGTCCAATGTTGACATTGTATACACCATCTCCTAGTACTTCTGTTCCTTGATCTACCACAAATGTAGCACCTTCCCCGTGGTCCAGTTTTTGGTTCTTGGGGATGCGGCAGATCCGGAGAACCTAGCAAGATCTTGGCTCGTCGGCGAATTTCTGCTGGCAAGGAGGCAATTCTAGACCGTCGCTCTATCTGAGATTTTAATAGTTCCCAGCTTATTGTTTCCAGAAAGCTAGCCCTTTTTACATTTTTAGCGACGTCCAGACGATGATGTTTGTAAATACAGTAGGTATTTATAGCAGATATATTCAGAAGATCAAAAAAAATGAACCATTGACCATCTTCTTGTATTACGTGACACATCATAATTTTGACATAATTTATCTAATAGATCTACTCCTATTTTTGACTTGTAAAATGTTATTATGTCGGGCTTTTTTTCTGCACCAGTTAAATCGTCCATAGCGTTGTTAAAATGCATGTTTGATAGAACCAATATACTGACCCTTTTTTTTTTGGACAATAGAAAACCAAACTGGACAATTTTTTTTGTCTACTTTTGGTGGGTAAAACTCCTTCGGTATTTCTCGTTTATTTTTTCTGGTCGTTCCAACATAGGTCAGCTTTTTAGTTTTTTCGCGTGTAGCAAGAGATAAGCTCATAAACCAATTGTCGCCCGTAATATTGCGAGTTGTGCCTTCAACGGGTGCCACCAACCGTAGAACAAGATCCTCGGCAGAATTGCTTTGTTAGTGATACCGCGGGGGCTGCTTTCCAACATGTCTCCAAATTTATCGTATACGCTGTCTTCGTATCACACAAGGCAAATATTTTCAACCCATACTTAGCGGGTTTGCTAGGTATATATTGCCTAAACGAACAATTTCCCTTAAAAGCTATTGGTTGTTCGCCCACAGTTAGGTATTCTCCAGGGGTAAAGAATTTTTGAAAATTATTTATGAATAGTTCTTTAGTAGGAGCAAACTTATCCAATTCTTTTCTTGCTTGTCTGTCATGAACATTGTCGAACCGTAAGCACCTTAGCAAGAATCGGAATCTTATCGCAATCATGGACTGGTAGCACGACTCGATTCCATTACCCTTTGAGTTATCCCATAATTTTGACAGGTTTTTTCTTGAAGATCACATAGTGCCAATCAGATATAGCAGACCGATGAAAGCACTAATTTCGGTAAAATCGGTATATGTTGCATCCTTTTCACGAGAAAATTTTGTGCGAATATTATCAATATAAATATTAATAGATGCAACGATAATACTGATAATAATCTCATATTAAAATACTTATTTTGTTTTTAATGGTGTATTTAATTATATCAAACGTTTCGATACTACAGTTATCTTCGTCATGTAATATTTGTAAATTAAGATGTTGTAAACAATTTTGTCAAAGTTGAAAAATTAAAACATAGTTTATGTTTAATTAAAACATAGTTTATGTTTTAATTTTTCAACTTTGATAAAATTGTTTACAACATCTTTAACAATTTTTACAAATATTACTACTGACGAAGATAACTGTAAGTGTTATCGAAACGTTTAGATTGTATAATTTAAATACACCATTAAAAAACCCAAAAATGATAAGTATTTTATTATGAGTGTTAATGGTGAAAGTTTACATTTTCATGATAATAATCTCATTTAGAAAAAGGCTGTGGACGTCTATTTTTAATTTCTTTTCCCGTGCATCATTTTTTGGACCAAGAAGATGTGTGATTATATTACACGACCATGTTCTTACATTTGTAGACCCAGTTATTTCTCTCCACTTCGTTCCATCCTTTCCAAGGTAGTGGCTATTTTCTTGTGCAATGCTTCCTTCTTCTTCATTATCTGTCATTTCGGCATCGTGATCTAACTCGGAGTTGTGGTCGCTTACTAAGTCCTGTTCTCCCGAATCTGTCTCCTCTTCAGGCGGTTCTTCATCGGTACATTCTAATATTTCTTATGATCTTGACTATATTCAGTTTTTCGTCTTTTTGCTTCGAACATAGCGGGAAGGAACCAGAACTGTTAGTAATCTGTAAAAGAAATATGTCATATTTAACATGTAGTGTTTCCGGACTTTACAGACATGAGTAGAAGGGGGACACCTTGGCCGCCATCTTGGATTTTGACATCACAAGACCGCCCACGTGGGAGACCGGATTTTCCACCCTTATTTTTACTCGCTTACGTGTAGGACGTGTTTTTTCACCCCTATTTTTGCACATCCACGTGTGAGACCGCATTTTCAACCCTAATTATTTTTTATATACCCTCGTGTGAGACCGTATTCTTTCTTTTCGAAGGCCCTTTTCAACCCTAATTATTTTTATATACCCTCGTGTAGGACATATTTTTTCACCCCTATTTTTGCACATCCACGTGTGAGACCGTATTTTCTACCCTTTTCTTTTTCAACCCTAATTATTTTTACTCGCTTACATGAAGACCGTATTACCCTTATTTTTATGATTTCTTTTGGGGGTTAAACCTTATGGCTGTATTAAGGACCTTTTGACAGCTAGGACTTTTTTGTGGTTGCTAACGTGAGGACTGGGTGGGGGCTGGTCTTGGCTTAGAACTGTATTTAGGGCTGGAGCTTAGGGCTGGTCTAGGGATAAGTCTTAGAGTTTGGTCTTGGTGCTGGGGCTGGAGCTAGGGATAAGTCTTAGGGTTTAGTCTTGGGGTGGGACCTGTAGCTAGGTCTTAGGGTTATTTCTGATGGTATTAAGGTCCTTTTGGTTGTAACCCTGGAGGCTGAGCAGACACATACGCATACAATAATTGCATAATTAATAAGATATTATTATTATCGGTCCTATTGTTTTAAAACGGTCATATGTTACTGGAGAAAACGTATTAGGATTAATCATACGTAGGGGAATTTGAATGACAGTATAATTTAATTATAGAACACTTATTTTTATTGTAAATTGCATACTTATCCTCAGTGAACTATAAAAAATTACTGACATTCCTAATGAAACAAAACATTTTTATTAAGATAATTAATTACATTAACAGTTTGTGTTTTCTAAAACGCATATTAAAAACATAGTTTACCTGCATTGAAATAATATCCATCCGTCCGCTAAGAATGTTGTACGCCTTAATATTTTTTAAAGAAACTTAATGCTTGTGTTCTATAACTGTAATTAAAAATCTGTAAATAAATAAAGGGTTAACACCACACTTACCAGCTCTGTACTTAAAGAACGTTTTCGAGGCACTGATTTACGCGTGATGGTCACCGCTTTTGTGTTGCTTGTGTAATTAAACTTTCTAGATTGTGTAAAACCAGCTATTGATTTCCCCATAGTGTAAAATATACAAATAACCTGATCATCTTTATTGCACTTACTGCAACATACATTTACCTTTCTCTTAAAATAAAATCGGTTTGAAAAATATTCATATACGGATACACAAATTGTTTTTATAAAAACCATATTAAGAGTTGGAATGTTTTAAAATTCCATAACAATATGTAGTAAGAAATTACTGTTCATGTTTACTTTAGCTAATTACCGTGTAATTATATAACTTTGTTTAATTTAATAGTCTAAAATTGATTACCAATATAGTATAAATAATTTCTTTTTAAAAACACTAAATAATAAATTTTATATAACACCATTTTTAAAAACACATGCCGAATTAAAAGAAAAACAATGGGGCGATCAACTATCTGAAAAAGGTTAACTGTTAAAGTATACGATGAAGATCGTTTAAAGCAAACCTTGTATTATTCTTATATACGAATGATATTTCAAAAATACTAGTATAATTAACATGAAGGTTTATAAATCTACATCCAGAACAAGGAAACAGTTTTAAACGCAAAGAATTTATCTGTAAGGGCAGACAATGCTATTACATAAGACGTTTTACAAAACGTGGTTATTCCACATTGAGAAAATTGTTAGTCATGAGAAACAAGCTGGTCTTTGAAATTAGCCTTGAAGTTAGCTAGTCATAGATTTTGAAGTTTACCTTGAAGTTAGCCTTGCGAGCAACTTTTATAAAAAATGTACTCTTGAGTTTAAGCTGACGTATATTGGTTTATGTCTATTTTATTATGCTAAGAAAAATGTTATTAAAAAATGTTTTCTATTAATTACCCTTTGTAGACTATATGCTTTATCTATACACGAAATTTTATTTCACAACAGCATACTTATTCTACCTTGAGAAAATTGTTAACCTTGAGAAACAAGTAGGCTTGAAACTCAAAAAAACTCCGTTACCATTCTCGTCAATGTAGATAGAGGTCCAATGCTGGTCTGGTTTGTTTGCAGGATCCGTGTTTACGATAATCGCACACGGTCGAGGTGCGTGTCTGGGTAGCTGATTAGAAGCACATGCAAGTCGAAAACACATTCTTCTTGTGGCTGGGGGATCGATTTCAAGCATCTCAACACTTGTGCCGCATACATCTTTCTTCAATTTTTATCTGCACTCTGTTTCGAGGCTGTAGTACGTTTTTCTAATACATAAACAGAATCTTCAATACTGTGATACGTGTAAAAGCAAAACACATTAGCTAGTTAGTTTCACCTCTATATTACTTTACGTGCAAGCCTGATCTTATCATAAATAAATACATCTGTCAAAAAAAAAGCTAATTAAACATAACTCCACGGTCAGGGTATAGCAAGCAACGCTTCCAATTATAGCTCTTAGTCAACACAATAGGGCCTACAACTACATACAATCGACTAGCACTGCTTTAGCACGAGGATCAAACGAAAAACCACGCATGCACGCACGCACGTACACACGTACGCACGCACGTACACACGTACGCACGCAAGTTCACACGCTCGCACGTACGCACGCACTCACGTAAGCACACACGTTCGCACGCACGCAAGCTCGCACGTACGCTCGCACGTTTGCACGCACGCAAGCTCGCACGTACGCTCGCAGGTACGCACGCACGTACGCACAAACGTACGCACGCTCGCACGCACGCACGCTCCCACGTACGCGCGTTCGCACGCCCGTACGTACGCTCGCACGCACGCACGTATGCGCACACACACACACACACGAGAGAGCGAAAACACGCTAAAGCGAAAAACTTATAAACTTGCAAACATGAATCAAGACGGTGGAGCACCGCTAGGAAAAAACAGGTTTATTAACAAAACCGAAGGAAAGCTTAACGTTTTGAAAATATATTATTATTATTATTATTATTATTATTATAAACAACAATACATCATTATTATTATTATTTAATAACATGCTTTATCGCTTTTCTTCTTCTTCTTGAACCGTGAGTCGTCCTCATCATCATCATCATGATTTTGAGATTTGCCCTTCCCCCCTACCTCATCGCTCTTCTTTCTCTTCTGTGAACCATCACCATCATCTTGGATGTGAGATACACCCAGCTCAACCACGTCATCGCTTTCATCATTATCTTGAACGGTTATGTTGTAATAGTTTATTAACAAGTCAGTAAAATTTCTAATGTCCGCTGATGTTGGCTCATAAACAGGAGAATACATTATAGTAATGCTCACTCGATGACAGTTACACTTTAAAGAGCGAAACACACGAGAAACGAGAACGCAGCTAGCCTTGGGTCTTTTGCGCAAGCGTACTCGTCAATGTTAGGGTAGAAGCGGACATCTTCGGGGATGTCTGAAGTATTGACCTAACCACACTCTAACATAGCCCCTGGGGGCATGTTTATAAATCTAAACGCCTCTTTTATGGTCGAGGTATTTTCTCCTAAGACGCCAGAACGCAGCTAGCCTTTGGTCTTGTGCGCAAGCGTGCTCGTCAATGTTCGGGTAGAATCGGACATCTTCGGGGATGTCTGAAGTATTGACCTAACCACACTCTAACATAGCCCCGGGGATATGTTTATAAATCTAAGTATTTTTTCCTAAGACGCCGTCTTAGGAGAAAATACCTCGACCATAAAAGAGACGTTTAATCATGATGATGATGATGAGGACGACTCACGGTTCAAGAAGAAGAAGAAAACCGATAAAGCATGTTATTAAATAATAATAATGATGTATTGTTGTTTATAATAATAATAATGATGTATTGTTGTTTATAATAATAATAATAATAATAATAATAATATATTTTCAAAACGTTAAGCTTTCCTTCGGTTTTGTTAATAAACCTGTTTTTTCCTAGCGGTGCTCCACCGTCTTGATTCATGTTTGCAAGTTTACAAGTTTTTCGCTTTAGCGTGTTTTCGCCTCTCGTTGTGTGTGTGTGTGTGTGTGTGTGTGTGTGTGTGCGCGCATACGTGCGTGCGTGAGCGTACGTACGGGCGTGCGAACGCGCGTACGTGTGAGCGTGCGTACGTGCGAGCTTGCGTGCGTGCAAACGTGCGAGCATACGTGCGAGCTTGCGTGCGTGCGAACGTGTGTGCTTACGTGGGTGCGTGCGTACGTGCATGCGTGGTTTTTCGTTTGATCCTCGTGCTAAAGCAGTGCTAGTCGATTGTATGTAGTTGTAGGCCCTATTGTGTTGACTAAGAGCTATAATTGGAAGCGTTGCTTGCTATACCCTGACCGTGGAGTTATGTTTAATTAGCTTTTTTTTTGACAGATGTATTTATTTATGATAATATCAGGCTTGCACGTAAAGTAATATAGAGGTGAAACTAACTAGCTAATGTGTTTTGCTGTTACACGTATCACAGTATTGAAGATTTTTAATTACAGTTATAAAACACAAGCATTAAGTTTCTTTAAAAAATATTAAGGCGTACAACATTCTTAGCGGACGGATGGATATTATTTCAATGCAGGTAAACTATGTTTTTAATATGCGGTTTAGAAAACACAAACTGTTAATGTAATTAATTATCTTAATAAAAATGTTTTGTTTCATTAGGAATGTCAGTAATTTTTTATAGTTCACTGAGGATAAGTATGCAATTTACAATAAAAATAAGTGTTCTATAATTAAATTTTACTGTCATTCAAATTCCCCTACGTATGATTAATCCTAATACAACTGCTATCTCATCTCCTCATTAGAAACGTTTTCTCCAGTAACATATGACCGTTTTAAAACAATAGGACCGATAATAATAATATCTTATTAATTATGCAATTATTGTATGCGTATGTATCTGCTCAGCCTCCAGGGTTACAACCAAAAGGACCTTAATACCATCAGAAATAACCCTAAGACCTAGCTACAGGTCCCGCCCCAAGACTAAGCCCTAAGACTTATCCCTAGCTCCAGCCCCAGCACCAAGACCAAACTCTAAGACTTATCCCTAGACCAGCCCTAAGCTCCAGCCCTAAATACAGTTCTAAGCCAAGACCAGCCCCCACCCAGTCCTCACGTTAGCAACCACAAAAAAGTCCTAGCTGTCAAAAGGTCCTTAATACAGCCATAAGGTTTAACCCCCAAAAGAAATCATAAAAATAAGGGTAATACGGTCCTTCATGTAAGCGAGTAAAAATAATTAAGGTTGAAAAAGAAAAGGGTAGAAAATACGGTCTCACACGTGGATGTGCAAAAATAGGGGTGAAAAAATATGTCCTACACGAGGGTATATAAAAATAATTAGGGTTGAAAAGGGCCTTCGAATAGAAAGGATACGGTCTCACACGAGGGTATATAAAAAATAATTAGGGTTGAAAATCCGGTCTCACACGTGGATGTGCAAAAATAGGGGTGAAAAAACACGTCCTACACGTAAGCGAGTAAAAATAAGGGTGGAAAATCCGGCCTCCCACGTGGGCGGTCTTGTGATGTCAAAATCCAAGACGGCGGCCAAGGTGTCCCCCTTCTACTGACATGCATTCACAGGCCAACGTAATGCATTGTTTACAACATACAGGCACGATTTTTATTTGGCGTAACAAATGTCAAAATTTGTTGTGTCAATTACCGATATTTATCTATCTATATTGTTTTTGATTATTATATATTAAGTGATTATTTTATTTAGTTTTGAATTGTATTTAATATTTAGTTTTTGTTGCATTATCGTTATATTTTTAAAGTTTTCATCTGTTCCGTAGTAAATATATTAATTTTGTCATTAGTAAAGAAATGCAACACAAAATGCACAACATATATGTATTACGTTGATCTCCGCTCACTTATCTGTGGGTCTCCGTATGAATGTCTGTAAAGTCCGGCAACACTTTAACTGTCATCAACGGTACAAAAGCAGTAAAAATAAACACACTTTACTCAAACTCATAAATATACTGAAAACTATTCTGGGATTACCGACGGAAAGGTACCCAAAGCATGCGTAGTAAATGGCAGCGTTATCCGCGCACCTAACGCAGGGTTAAAAAGAGATCTATCTGCGTCAAAATATTTTGAAACATTGCACAACACGAATATAAAACTTTTGAAATTCTTATGCAATTTTGTTTTAATTATATTCTGGAATATTTTTTAAAACTGAATTTGCTTTGGCACCATAAAAATTGTCTTTCGCTCTTTAATTGACAGCTTAAATGAGAAACTTTATCATTTTATATAATTGAGCGACTAAGCAATTTTTATTCTCCAAATACAATATTTTTTCATGAAATGTACTTGATACATGATGAAGAAAATATAAATATGCATAAGTCTTGTCACAGTTCTCTTCGCCTTGATTTAAAAAATATGCTTTGATTGTTGGCTATTTTTCAAGCAATCTGGTGATTGCAGGATATAATGATAACCAACGTGTAGGAACATTCCGTAATATATCTTTCCATTCCAGATTAACAAACGCGCAAAATTCCTCCAAATCTTCCAGATTTTTTGCAAACCATGAAAACTCAATATAAACTTTAATTATTAAGGTTTCCACGTCCATCTCTAAAAGTTTGGCAGCAAATTTAGCAGCATTATTAAAAATGTGACAGTAACTTCTACCATATGAGGAATATCTCTTTTTAAATGTTCATACACGAAATTATTTTTTCCAAAATTAACTGCTACGTTATCTGCAGAATACCTTAGTTAAAACTTGATCAAATTTCTTTCAGTTTTTCATTAATATCCCGAGATTCTTCTTTAGTATCCTCATCGAAATCAAACAGCTTGTCTTGAATTCCAAGGGAAGGATTAAAATATCGCAAAGGAAACATTTTCCGATTGCCTTTGTTTGAGGCACCAGTGGTAATCAAAAAATAACAGTCATCGCCCATCTGTGTTATTACTTCTTGCAGAGAAAGGGCTGCAAGTACATTTTTGCAGATGGCAGTACTCTTTGTTCCACCACGGGACATTTTTTTTACAATATCGGAATCTGAAAATGTCTTTTACCAATTTCATTCAGCAGTAAATGGAAACATGAACTATGATGCTGTACTCTATGATAAACGTGAAGAATTTTGCAAGTTCCTCCGTAGATCCCTTTTTGTTTTAAAGTAGAAATTAATGAACTTTGCTTTACTACTAAAGTGCGTTTTTTATGGTTTCCAGAATTTTCATGAACTTTTAGGGCTTTTATTCCATCACATTTTACAGTACACGTTTGCTGGCATATTGTACATTTAGCACTGTCTGAAACGTCTGTACTGGTTACCCACTTAAAATTAAGTTCCCGCTCTCTTTTATAACTACAGAATCTATGCAATCGGCGTTTTTTGTAGGCGTCTTGGCCATCTAAAAGAATAAACGATACGTATTAATTTATAACGGACAAAAAACAAAGCTTTCCCATAAAATAACGTTTAAAGTGACGTAATGATAATTGAAATTTTTTTGTAAAATTAGGCAATATTTTAGTTTTTAGATGTCGAACAAAAAAGGCCGCTTCTTTATAGAAGCACATGATACTTGCACCCCCATAAAGAATTAGAAAAAAAAATATTTATTGTAGTGTTTGCACCTCCCTAATATTTGTCATAACGTTAACCCTAACATTCATTCATCCCTAACTTATAGCGTATTATCTTCCGTCATGGCTGGTCTTCACGTTAGCTCGCGCCTCCTGCGGTTCTTTGACAATACAATGCTTACACCTCGTAGTTACAATTTACAGTTACCTTCAAAAAACCTACACAGTCAATTTAAATTTTAAAAAAACACAGGGAATACTACACAAAACAACGGTAACATCGAACAGTTTCGATCGTATCGGTCAGGTTTCGCTATCGGAGGCGTTCGTGAGTCTTGTCATATAAGAAGTAGGTACATTCAGAAATTAATTATGTACTGAGGTGCGTTCTGCCATCGCCGTTATGAATTATTATTAATTATTTAGTGCAATAAAGGGGGTGGGCGTATCACTAATTTTTGCGTTCAGGATAGCTCGTAATACGCAAAACACAAAAGTAAGTCATAAATCACATGGGCGCCAGAATGTTTATGAATGTCAATAATGGGGTCGTAATATCTAAATGCGAATAGTTCACGGTTAAGTTCCAAACAAACAAAAAAACTTGCTTACCTTTTGTCGCAAACCAGGTAAATCAGTGAATTAAATTGTGGCCGTCGATCCGATGTTTCCTATAACACTTCAAAATATTTGCATGCGTTCGCAATAATATGACGTTCTAATAGACCAGATGATCGGTCAACGATCTTATTTATTCTATATCTACGTTACGTTAAACCTTACGAAACTTATCCCTTAAAATGTGATTATATCAAAATGGAACTCAAAATAGTAATTATTGTAATAGAGAAATCTCGCAAATTGTTACGTTAAAAACTTTCATTAAGAATGTAAAAAAATAATGAACGTTGTCCTTGTAAAGTTGCATAAATCAAAATTCCCATAAAATAAACCACTCAGTACGAAATAATACTCCTAAAATTCATTAACACTTCGTATATTGTGATAATGATATAAATTAAAATAAGCAATCAGAGTATAGGTACAGATGTTAAAACATTCCATTTTATAAGATCTAATAGTTAATTCGGGTTCACGCTTGCAAGGTTCAAAGAAAGTATTTCATATGATCTCGGCAGGGTTAAGAACACGTGTTAATATATATTCTTGGTAAACATCATTAAAAGGAGATCATTGATAAAATGGAACAGTAGTAATAAAATTTTTATTAATTCCTTTAAACAAATTAAGTTTTGCAGCATCACGTGTTAAGTGCAGTACTTTCTATTGAATTTTATTTAAGGTTATTGTTGGACCAATGTCACTATAGTAGCAGTTTGTATCGCTTCTAGATCGAATTATAATCAACTATTGATGCATATTCACATTTACTTGCCGATAATCCTCCATTATTGCAAAAATATGTGGTTCAATTGTATGCATACTGTAAAAGATTTTTCTCCGTTTTGCTCATTGAATTTTACTTGTTATAGTTTTTTATTCTTTGGTGACCACTCAGATCTGTTTCTGAAAATAAATAATTTTTAACGCACATTATGTATAAATAATGAACAAGGTAGCCTTTATTTTTAAAATGAGTTGTATAGAGAGGTACTACATATTTACAAAAATGTATATTTAGTAAAATAATTAGGGAATGGATGTATAAGTGAAATGAATAAAAAATGAAGAAGCTATATGTTAGCATTAAATGTTAAAATATATTGTTAATGTTTAATTTTGATATGTACTTAACAAATAATGTATTCTAGAAGAAAAAATTGCAAATTTAGCGAAAAGGCGTTTGCCTGAAAATAAATCAATTTTAACATGTCTTATGTAAAATTTCTATTTTAAATATATTAATGAATTTGAACGTAAAATTAAAAGTACTTAACTACAGTGATGTCATGTTTTCTGTAATTTGTAATTCATTATTTTTAGGTACACATCCATTAAACATCATTATCGCTAAGGATTAAACATTATACAATATACATGCTTTATTTTTGTTGTGGTTTATTACTGCCGATAACGTATTTCTTCCCCCATATCTCACTGGTTCATATTTGTAAATACTCACTACTTGGTTATTTATTACTTTATGTACATACAAAACATTCAGAAACGTTTTATTCTAGACATCAAATTGATTATCATCAATCAGCTTAAATCGAGGGGTTAATTTTTTGGATTTATACTGGACATGTGAACGTCCAAATTTATACAGGACGTGGGGCATTTTATCTATGATATGTTCAAATCAATGCATTCCTGTTTATACTGCTTAAAAACGACTAGTTGGTTTTTCAATGTATCCGTCGTATAGTTCTACAATTGGTATTATGTCATTTATGACACCTGTGTTTCTTACCAATTTTTCTACCCACAATAGATCCAGATCACAAATTAGTTCATATATATCATTCCAATATTTATATTCAATCAATTCAATTTTTGAATTAACTAGATTTGAAATGGATTCATTCATAATAAGCAGATCGTATAAACCTGGAGTCCTTTTCCAAGCGATTCCTTTAATAATCATATCGTTTTTTTTAATGGTAATGGGGGTATTATCGATTGTCCATTTGTCTGTTTTTGTATCATATCGAACGCGTAGATTCACGCAAACGTGAGGTGTGAGGGCCATAGAACTGATCTAAACAAAATGAATCCTTAAAAAACTCAACAATAGACATTAAATTGAAAATGGAATCTGTAACACCTGTCGATAATGTAATCGTTGTCTATGGTCATATTCTCCATGATGCTACCCCGTTACCATTAAAGGTAACGATATCATTATTAAAGGCATCACATATAAAGGGACTCCAGGTTTATACGATCTCCTTATTATGAATGAACCCATTTTAAATCTAGTTAATTCAAAAGATAGAAAAAATTATAAAAGTATTTTAGAAGCTAAAAAATTTTGCATGGTGGGATTATAATGTCAGCAGAAAAATTCGATGAAGACGTAGCAAAAAATATACACAAATAATCAAACACTTGCCATTGTCAGCGCCTGCAATTAAAGGAGGTGAAGCTATGTTTTTTTAAGAAATTAACAAACAGACCGATTGGATATAAATATTGAATGATATACATGAACTAATTCGTAATCTGGATGTATTGTGGGCAAAAAAAATTGGCAAGAGACACAGGTGTCATAAATGACATAATATCAATTGTAGAAGAACTATATGAAGATGGGTCCATTGAAAAACCAACTAGTCAGTATTTAAGCAGTATAAATAAGAATGCATTGATGTCAATACATATAAATGCCCCATCCCTTGATACATTTGCACGTTCACATGTCCAGTACCAAGAAATTAACCCCTCAATTTAAGCTGATGAATGATGATCAATTTGATGCTGAGAATAAAACGTATTCAACATGATTTTTGAACTTAGCCCGAAATACGCTACTGATAGAATATGAAGAGAGCTCAGCTGACCGGTAAGCACTGGATGGTGGTGTGACCGAATAGTATAAAACTTAAGGCGCCACGTAGTTTACGATAAGGCAGTCCGTAAACTGCGTAAGGGGGGTATAAAACTGTAAGAGAACACGTCATAAGTACATATCCTCATCAGTAAAACAAGGGTAAAACACACAATAATCAAGAAAACACAATGCGGTCAACTATTAGTAAATAACTATACTTATCAAATAAAAAAAAATCAAAATTCAATACTAAATCTAGAATTGAAAACGAATTTTAAAATAAATACGGTCTGGTTTTTACTTCGATTATATAGAAAAACTTCTGAAAAAAATGAATAAAACACCTGGCTAAATAATGGTAGGCCACACACCTTACCGTTTGAAATACGCACGCAATAGTATTTAACATATAGCTGCGCTGAATCATTCTCAGTAAACATAGCTTGATTGTTAATTTACCAAACACATATTTTATGTCGATAAGACAGTGATCACTTTTACCTTACAAAAGATTATAAAGACCGCTTTTTGTTTTTATGTCATAATGAAAAAATAATTAAGTAAGATCCAAAAATAAGAAACCAATGAAATCGTGATTAACGCAGTTTTATCTCATAGTTTTATTTCAGTAGTACGATATTTTATGATGGTACGACTCGAGCTCTTTACAACGCTCTTAATAATATAATAATAATAATAAAGAAATTTTAACGAGGAACATATACGAAGGATATTGACGCTGATAAGGGAAGAAGGGCGTGAATCACAGGGTTCTGTACACCAAGCCCATAATACGTCAACCCTTCAAGAATTCAAAGGAAAAAGTGTGACGTATTGCCGAACATTCTAAATAAATATTTAAGCAGTGAGGCATCGGGAGTGACAACAGCGCAGCGGCTAACAGATGAATTGGCAGAATCAATAATAAAGGTGCGCCAATACATACATTAGAGACATACAAAATGTGCTTGCTACATACAATAGACAATTTAGATGTGTGGATTAAATACACAAAACGACACAGATACAAACACACACACACACACACACACACACACACACACACACACACACACACACACACACACACACAGGCGCGGACACAGACACACGCACGCACGCGCATTTACACACACACACACATGCGGTGTACCAAAAATGGTCAGAATAGATTCACGGACCCTTAAAACGTGAAGATTCGTCAAAATCTAAGGTCGAATTGTTTCTTGATCCCTTTACTATGCATGGAAATGTAAACGGAAATGTAAAAACAAAGCGTATTAGTTATGCAGGATTCTTTGCTAATCATTGTTTTTCTTTCACAAATTAGATTTAACTTTTAAGAATTGAATTTTTTACCGTAGTGTTTAGTTGTTATAATACTCGTAGGTATTTAGAGTGTTCCCATTTTTTTATGGTTTTTTAGAATGTCTCGGTTATGAATAAAGATACAGGGATGCGGTTTTAGCAATACTGTTCTTCCTTTTTGTGATACGAACGATTCTGTTCTTATGCTTGTCATAGTGCACTTTGTTTTTGAGATATATGGGAAATGTGATTTTTTTCAAGTCTGGTAATTTCAATTATTTTAAAAGGTACCGAAAAGATAAAAATTGGTACAGAACCACTTTTTTCTTGAAATACCCTAACATTTTAAGCTCATTAATTGCGCCTGTTTGAAAGCTTTTTACTTTAATAATACTTAGCTTTTTAAATAACTGACAAATTCGTACTTTTCTGAATAGCAATCCAAAATGGGATACAATGTACAATATTGTACAACAATATATTGTGATTTGAATCCAACTACATTACAGTCAGTATATTGCTTTGAATAAAAATAATATTTCTCTTTACCATTTTCTGTTTTATCGTTTATTGTAACATTACATGTACAAAATGAGAATGACCATTGCAAAACATTCCTTGCACAACGTAGGTGATTTGATGGTTGCATACATTATTCACTTTTGACAATAATTTAAATTGGCAGCTAACATACAAAGTATTTTCATTATTATTATTCAATTTAACCTTGCGTTATAGCAGTGTTTGGTGAAAGTGGCATTGCACTCGTTTAAACAAGGTAATGTTGCAGAATCACATTTTGCCTCACAGCAAATGTATTTATTTTTAATTTTCAAACTTCATCAAAACTGCTCATTTCCTACTTCATAATTCCTCTAACCATTGAATATAAACGAACAGCTTCTACTATTAATGTATATAGGGTACTATATGTAAAACATTTAGTATTTCGTGTGATCATCTTCATTCCTGTTTTCATGGGCGTAGCCAGCTAAGGGCAGTGAGGGGCAACTGCCCTCCCCCCCTGGAAGAGCAAAAATAAATTAAATAATTTTTAAATTTTAATAAACAAAAAATTAAATCTAAAATATACATATTTTCTGTTCTGCATATTTTTTTTGTTATCTGTTTTATATATTTTGTTTGTTGTTGTGGTCGTTTGGTTGCTTTTATGAACATTTTAAAATTAATTAATAAGCTCTAATAAATAAAATTATTCGCGTGTCCTTTGTCACTAAAATATATTTCATCAGCAAAAACAAAGCTGTTTGAAAAACTGACATAGTGCTAAATATATATTAATAGCGTTTTCGATCTATGCATTTAATGCATTGGTGCACACCAGAATTGTCCCACACCAGAATTGGATAAAAACGAGTGTTCGATTTACTCTCAGGATACGTCAATTTTTAGTGTTCGATTCAACCACTTAACAGTCGGACATTTTTGAGAAAAATGGTAAAAAAATTGTCTCTTTTTTTTTGTTTTCATTTAACTACATTTTTTAATCCTATTAATTAATTAAAATAAATTTACTCAATAAGTAGTTTTAGTGTGAAATATTTTGAAACATTCAATACACAATCCTACATCAGAATCCGAAATAAATACTCTTATAACGTACGTAAGACCTGCAGCAACAAGTTAAAACAAGTTAAAACAAAAGTTGCCTGAACGAGACTCGGGATCGTCAGTGTACGGAAAAATGTCACGCCCGAGTGCAGTTCGTGCAAAACTATCAAGTGGTTAAAACACAACTTGCTCCAAATCCTAACATAGGACAATATTTTTTGCAACAACTATTGAGTTGGTGTGTAAGTGCTCTTGTCTAGCGACAGTGTCCTATTTAATAGTGTAACGAAACGCCACTGGTTTTCTTCGAGAAAAATCGAGATACAAGTGAGGAATATACGGAACCGGCGATGCGAATGTTCTGGCTATTTCTAGGCTCAAAAAGGTTATATAAAATTGCCTATCCGGCGCGAAGACAGACAGTACAGTACAGTACATAGTGCAGGATACGAAGTTGCATACGGCGAATAGAAAGCGAGGCGCGAGATTTAAAAGCGGAATAGTTAAAAGTGTTGAGAAAGTGAATATTTGTGTTGTTTTGTTAACTTTATTGGTTTTAAATAAAGTTGGTGTGAATAGTTATCAGTGTTAAATTATTGCCTGAGAAACAAGAGGGAAAATCCGTAACAATAGTTTTACCACAGAATAAAGAGACAGAAATCACAGAAAAGACAATATGGATATAAGAAATTGGTTACAAAAAGGTAAGTTAAATAATTTCAGTAGAAAATTAAATTTTTAATTAAAACTTTAGTCATTCCATTAGAAATGGTCCAAAATTTGAAAATTGGTTGCTCGACCAGCACCAAATAAAACAAAACTACCATGTAATGATAGCTTATAATGTAGATATGTTATATCCGATGTTAATTTTTGTTCAAAATTATTTGTATCGCAACGTTTGGAAAAAATTCAATTGCAGCCCTTTACAAAATTGCCAATTGCTCTTTACTCTTTGCTTGTATCTTTGTGAAACAATTTTATTAGCTTTGGCAAAAGATTCTGTGCATTATTAATATAATTTTATATATTTTCATTATTATGATGCCGACTTTTTTGCCTTCTAATTATAACAAAAATTACAATAATGCACCGATTTTGACAGCTGATATCTCAAATGGGACTAAATATAAAAACTTGAAATTTTCACATATTAAAGATCAAACAGCACTTTATACGTGCTATTAATTTCATTTTGTGTTTTTAATCTAGAGAAAAAATATTAACATCGGATATAGTATATCCACATTATAAGCTATCATTACATGGTAGTTTTGTTTTATACTAATTTTTATACTAGGGACTAAGAACAAGAATGATATTAGGTTATTATTTTTAGGTCAAAAATCTCTAAAACGGAAAAAAGTTCATGATGACAGTAGTGGAAGTGGAAGCAATGATTGTGATGAAGATGAAAATAAAATGGTCGGAACATCAAAATCGGAATCTATTTTTGAAGGAGGCTCAAGTAGTTCTTCAAATCTACATGAAGCTGTCTCTGGAACTGGGACCTCTAAACAAACTGAAGAACGCGATGGCTACCATGAAAATGACATTGGTCGTTATGTTAGTTGTGCCAATAACTTGCCTTCTGAAAAAAAGAAGGAATTGTTGACAAACCCTTGGGTTCCATCATCCAATTACGATTTTGCTTCTGATGCCATTCACTTGAAAAGAAAATTTAACCATCGCTGGTTAGATCAATATACTCCATGGCTGGTGTACTCAAGTCGTTTGAAAGATGCTCTATGTTTGTATTGTGTTTTATTTCCGCCAAGAATTGCTACAGTTAAAGGAGTTTTGGGGTCATTTATGGTAAGGCCTTACATGAAGTTTAAGGATATACATGAAGATTGTAGAAAGCACGTTGGCAGCCATTACCACAAATCTTCAACAGCTGCTGCAAAAGCATTTCTTGAAAATGCTCCTGTTGATGTGCAGTTGCAAATAGGGCACCATAAGACGATTGAAGAAAATAAACAAATATTGTCAGCAATTATTTCATGCATAATATTTTGTGGAATTCATGATTTGCCGCTTAGAGGAAAACAAGAAAATGAGGGAGTTTTCTTTGACCTTTTAAATTTGAGTATTGACTCTGGTGATGATAAGCTAAAGAGCTACTTGGATAAATGTCAAAAAAACGCAGTCTATACCTCACCAACAATTCAAAATGAGATCATACAATTATGCGATGAAGTTATCAAAGAAAAAATAATCGAAGACTGTAAACGGGCAAAAGCTTATGCTGTAATGGCTGATGAAACAGCAGATATCGCTGGAAAAGAGCAGCTTTCTATTGGATTAAGGTTCTATGATGAAAGCCAAAAATAATCAGGGAGGAATTTGTAGGCTACATTGAGTTAAAATGTCAAGATGCTTCTACAATCGCTAGCGCAATTCAAAGTTTTTAGAAGATAATAATTTTCCGCCGATAATTGTATGGGATTCGGATTTGACGGTGTTCCACGATGGCCAGCAAAGAAGGTGGTGAACAGGCCATTCACAAGAAAATCTGCCTACCAATTGCACTATGCAGTTACTAAACCAATATTCATCTCAGGCTTAAACATAATTGCAAGATACTCTGCAATTTTGGAACCCGTTGTAAACGTTTTACAAGGTAAAAGTATGAATTTGGTTATGGTGAAGAAACATATTGATGATATTCTAGATGTAATCAAAGAAGATCGACAAGATGTCGAAAATGTTTCTTATGAATTATTTAAAAAATCACTTGATATCGCAGAGAAAGTAGGGGTTGAGTTGTCAGTACCACGAGTCACTCAAAAGCAAGTACACAGAAGTAATCCACCATTTGAATCTGCAGTTGAATACTGGAAGCGGTCAATAATCATCCCTATCTTGATTCTTTAACTTCGTCTTTGGATGCTAGATTCTCCAACGAAAATACACCTGCTTTTGCTTTAACTTATCTTCATCCTTCAAGCATGCTCAAAATGGCTTCAAAAGATTTCAAAAATAATGCAGAATCTTTCATGGAATTTTATAAGTTGGGTGATGTCTCTGCAGAATTAGATTTGTGGTACAATATGTGGAAGAAAAAGAATTTAGCAGAAGACAAATTAAAGGACATTGAAGTGGCTGGACTTTTGGAGGAAGCTAATGTTTTTTTCCCTGCAACAAGGCACGCACTGCTAATATTAAGTGCTTTCCCATCCACTACTGCTACCGTGGAAAGATCGTTCAGTACCCTGCGAAGGGTAAAAACCTGGCTCAGGAGTACAATGGGTGATGACAGACTCACTGGGTTGTGTTTGATGAGTGTGCATCGAAAATTTTTGAAGGAAAATCAGGACTGCATAGTGAAGAAAGTTTTGGATAAATTTAGTTTAAACCCAAGAAAAATGTTATTAGTTTAATTTAAGTATAATTAAAATCTCAAAGTTTTGTTTTCATTTGCCTTTTCTTTTTATCCTAAAATTTTACATTTTGAACGACCATAGACCATGGTTTGCCCCCCCCCCCCGTTATAAATCCTGGCTACGCCCTTGCCTGTTTTAATATAATGTCAATCCGCACTGTGGGCTAAAGCTTAGACCGTGCTTGTCTCAATCTCGTATATCCAGATAAAAAACCAACACCCAGTTAAAAATTGTACTGCTTTAAAATGACCAACGAATATAAAATTTGAAAAGAAATTATATCCTCTTAATGTTTAAATTGTTTAAAATATTGTGTGTAAATTATTATTTATATTTTTGGAAAATCAAATTTAATATTGAGACACTAATTAGTCAAATTCTCTAACACCTATTTCTAGAACGAAAAACAATTTTTGAAATTATTTCAAATACAGTTTCAACAAGGTAACGCGTGATAAGTGTGGATCAAAGTTTAAAAGTTGACATTTTCAAAATATTTATACCTTGATAAAAGTAATATTATGGCGACTTTTGGTGCAATTCGCATTTGTGCGTAAAAAATTACTGTTCCACTCAACGTCTAATGTACTATATACTCTACATTTTGCTTTTTCAAGTTAAACTATCTTAATTTAAGCACTACTATCCTTCAAATTTAAAACAGTGAAATATTTTTTTGTAACTAAAATTATCAGTACTAATAACTATAACGTGAGAGTATTAAAAATAATTAGACAAATTCATATATTTAGTTCAAACACGTGAACAGATCTATAGTAAATACGTTTATCAACACAAATAGAAGCTGTAAACAAATATTCCTGGAAATAATCGCTTGAGATTATTCCCAGTATAATAATAACAGGATTGGTTCTAATGTAGACGTGTGATTAAATAACACATTTCATTGGCTTTAAAAAGTATCAAAATAGAATTTCTTATAATATACCAAGTATCTTCTTTATGCCGGTAAAATATTCTGGAAAGATTGTTGATGTGGTAACATCCCGAAACCAAATCCAGAACCGTTTTAGTTTTATGACGTTGGCTCATAAGATTTTTTTCATCTGAAATAAAAAATAATATAAATTAGAACGCAGATAAGTTCTGTAAAAAGGCAATGTCGGACACTGCAGTTATTTTTGGGAAAACAATCATGTGTACATTTCAAACTTCAATTTCACAGTTTTGCATCTTTTGCGATGTCCGGTAGCCAAAAATATTCCTCCTTTTCAACACAAGACCAAGGATGTTTCGCTATGTCTAACTTAGTAGAGTTATTGACGTTTACAATCACTCATACAGAAACAGTCACTCATTTGGACACGATTGCCTCCCAGTATCCGGCATCAATTTGAAAGCCAGACTGGCTGAAATGCACCAAAGTAGTTTCACTTATCGTATCGCTTTAGGCAGTTGTTTATTGTATTTCCATCAACGTCAGAAAATGACGTATATAAATGTATCCAAAATCAACCATTAATAACCCCTATTAATGCTCAATTTTTTTATTAATGCTCCACTGTTATTAGAGCTGTCATTTCGCGATTTTGTACGGTTGTTTGTGTGATGGATTCCGATAGGGGTGATGAATTCAGTTTAACGCGACCGACCATAGCGGAAGCAGCAAATTCGGCGGCACTAAGTTTATTGCCTCAACAAAGTGGAAAATTGTATGAAAAAACTTAACGCCGAATTTTTGTCGTGGAGTAGCGAATGGCGTAATTAATATATTTTAGTATGATTACATACAATACTTCTCTACAGGTTGCGCTGATTTTTTGGAATAGCGGGTGCTTTGCGTAAAGACGAGTTGTTAAAATTGAAAACTACTGATGTTCAAGAATTTTAAAAACGATTCAATCACCTAAAACTCTTACACGAAGGATATATACAATTATAGAAAATGAAGAACGCACTTTATAAACATATAAGACACTATATACCTTTGTGACCTGCGCATACGAAGCGCAATCGATTTTTTATTTATTATAAAAATAACAAGTGTTCTACCCAGCCTGTAGGCACAAATACATTTTATAAAATGCTATCTATTATTGCTACATTTCTAAAATTAGAGAAACCTACATTTTATACTGGACATTGTTTCAGACGCTCTTCTGCCTCAATTGTGTCTGACACTGGAGCAGATTTTTCAGCAATTAAACGATTTGGTGGTTGGAAATCAACCTCAGTTGCGGAAGGGTATAACGAGAAAGAATTCTATTCAATATAAATACAATACCGCTGAAAAATTACTTTGTAACAGTACTGTTACATGTACGGAAACTAGTAGTAATAATTCAGACGATGATGTAAATTTTAATTTAAATTCATTATGTACTTTAAATAATGTATCTCTTCCATGCCTTAATTTTTATAATTGTACTATTGCTAATATAAGTATTACCTCTAAATCAAGAAATATCATTGATTAATTAAAATAAAAACAGTTCATTATTATATTTGTTATCTTTTTTATTGAGAACACCGACAAAAAATTATGTAACGATCTTGTGCACTTGTGCGTTAAATAACTATTATTATGTAAATTTGAAATCTTTACATAACTTGGCTTACATTTTCTTGAATATAATGATATATAGAAAATACCTGCTTCACGTTATTATGACCCATCTCCAATGACCAGATGTTCAGAACGGATGCTTGACGTTTTAGCTCAAAACGTGTAATTTTTGCTGTTGTGTGATTTTGTGCCTTCGAAAAATAAGTTCTACCTTAGTAGCATTGTTCACCTACTAAATACACGGAAAATCCATCTACAAAGATTAATGAAATCAGAAAATAAGCTACGAGTCTATAGTTATTAAACAGGTGCAGGACCCCACTATTACCCTTAGAAGTGGGTTACTGCAGCGAGGAAATTCACACATCGAGTTAAACATACCAGAGTATTATAGAAGAGACTGTTTAGCAGACACATATGCAATAAAACAGCAGGTCACTCATTGAAATGAAAATTCACAGATTTTCAGGATTTTGTTCCTTTATAATAGTGGTTAACTGATATTAGCGATAGGATTTGTGAACGTTTGGGAAACAGGGAACGGGTAAACGTAGGAATAATTGTAGATAGAATATGCAATATCAATAAATCAAACGATGCTAGTTGAAGGTATAAACAATGTCCGTTGAAGTAAAGAATGCTCTGTCAGAATGAACATAGAATGTGTGCGCACGCGCTTTTATAATAACGGTTACAGGAAAGGGGACAGGTGTGGAAGGTAGTTCCAGTAAAGTGAACTTGTCTACATTCATTGAAACAAAGAAAGAGACGAATTAAATCTAGCGAATTTACCACCTTGTCACCATTAATGGAGGCGTATATATTTTTTTACCTAACTATGTGAGTTTATAACTCAGTTTTTAAAATGCCTTCTTCAGAATAGAGTTTCATATATACGTATATTATACACGAGAGCGAATTTAAGGAGCAAAATAAATTATGCATGTAAGTGCACACACGATCTCATGGATAACATTTCTAATTTGTGTTTTTTGTAAAATCCTTCCTAATACATGATGAAATTGTAGAAGGAATTTTTAGTATCTAAAACAACGAATGGTATATTTTATCAATGAAACAGTAGCTGTATGTCGATTGTCACTGGCTTCATCTTTCAGTTGTTAACCAGAATTTCTTACAATGTGATACATTGTAACAGTTGCCACAGGAAAATTTGAAGTGAACCGACTAAACTCAACGGGATGATCATGGGTCGTTAAGTTTTTGCGGTCATTATAAAATTCGGCATTTCAAGACCTGATTAAATAAGTATGGCGACACCTTAGCTTAAAATACGCACACTGCAAATATATATATATATATATATATATATATATATATATATATATATATATATATATATATATATATATATATATATATTCCTTCCTTACCTGTTACATCCGAGTCTAATGTAATTTTCGCCCGTAACTGTGTGCATGTGTGTGGGTTTGTGTCTGTGTCTGCCTGCTGTCCGTGTCCTTGTTTGTGTGTGTGTGTGTGTGTGTGTGTGTGTGTGTGTGTTCATGCGTGCGTGCGTGTGTGTGTGTGGTGTATGCATGTGTGTGCTGTATAGGTGTGGTGTCTGTAGGCGCGTGTGTGTGTGAGTGTGTGTATGTGTGTGTGTGTGTGTGTGTGTGTGTGTGTGTGTGTGTGTGTGTGTGTGTGTGTGTGTGTGTGTGTGTGTGTGAGTGTGTGAGTGTGGTGTGAGTGTGAGTGTGTGTGTGTGTGTGTGTGTGTTTACGTGTGTGTGTGTGTTTTCGTGCGTGCGTGCGTGCACAAACTCACGGATATAATAATAGGACAAGCTCTTTGCCAGAATTTTATATAGTTTGAATTGAGCGTAACCACACATCGCAGCTTCTTCATGGGTACATAATGTATGACCATTTACA
>JARFJB010000591.1:92500-124715 GCA_036346205.1 Vesta saturnalis | reverse complement strand
ATAAGTGGACTCATTGGGCAACCGGAAGGAAGGACGCCGTTCACCAGCAGAACGTCCAGTGGTTTGTTAGTATTACGTTTAGGTTAAGTTGAGATAGAATAGCATATATATTAGATTTGTAATTATAGGAAATATATTATTTTAAACCATTCTCTTTTTAATTATTTTATGTGGACAGTGTAGAGCTAAGATTAAAGTTACCGACGAACCCACCCCCTCTTTAGTTAAATACAAAGACCGATTGCAGTTTAGCCGGGGCAAATATAAAAAATTGTAATAAAGGACCTTACACCATGAATCCGTATCGATTTCTTCTTCTTAAGATGATCATATTTTTGCTGTATAGCTTTACGAACTTAAATTATACGTTTCGTCAATGCTAATCTCTTGTTATACATCGTTGCAGATCAACAATAAAACATATAAACAGGTCTAACAGGTAAATAAACAGCTCTTTATTTATGCTGTTTGCTTTCTGTTTGATTCCAAATGATATTACAACGACACCGTTAGGGTATTACATACTGATCGGCCTTTCCTAAAACGACCGTTTTGTACTTTAGCGTCCTTATTTATTACCATGAATCCGTATCGATTTCGCCAAGTCTCTGAGCACATGTCACGAAACAATTGCATGCTTACTATTGGGGCGACATGGTCTTCATATACGTGACGCAAATTCAAATCATCCTGTTCGAAAAGCACTATAAAATTGGCGTTGTCTCTAATCAACTGTTTGGGGATTTTAGTATGGTTTGACCCAAGTAGAAGCAGTCAATGTTATTGTGACGACCCATTGAAAAGTACGCTCTAATATGATTCTGTTTTTCGCAAGCGATATCGTCAAAGATAAACACTGAATTGGGTTTTGCCACGCTCGGTTCCATAATATCAGCATTATCGCTGAAGCAATAATAACCAAAATCTTCCATGGGATCTAGAATTTCGCCCAAGAGTCGATATTTTTCCTGATTGAACGATTTCGAATAGACATACACGTGTTTGAAACGAAGACCGTTCGATTCAGTTAGGAGACTGAGCATGTTGTTTGTTTTCCCACAATTGGGAGGATCACAAATTATACCGCGTACGCTGTTTGGAAGTAACTTCCCATGCCGTTGTATCTCCCTATTTCCAGCTCGGGTCAAATCATCGAGATTTGCAATAGGTAGTTTTTGAGTTTGAACCACTGCTCTCATGTTTGATGTTGTTGTTGGTGAGCGTCAATTAAAGCTGCACGACTTATCAATATGATTCTTTATTTATACACCTAATATTACATCTTCGTTTAGTTTAAAAATTTTCATGTGTATACAATTCCGTTGGGCACCTTTATTTCATTTTCATTTTACATATTACAAACACAAAGGTAATATTTGTTTAAATAATACGGTATACACCACTTCACAAATTCTAATAAACGACAAGTTTTCAGGACTATTAAATTTGAAAATTAGGGCAAACAATATTACAACAGTTTACAAGAATAAATAACAATTTCTTTCTAAAATAAGGTATTTCAAATCTATTCAAATTTTACTAATAGATCATAAGTTTTTAACTTTTGATTTTAGTTCTGCCAGTGTAACACGAAACACATCAATGTCTAGATTGTTAGCAATTTTACAATCATGCATTAATAACAAGACTTTAGTTTAATCTTGCTTTTTTCAGCATACGCTGCACTTCATATAACTCCAAATCATATTTTAACTTCGTTATTTTGCGTATCAGGTCTTCTATTTGTTCCATTTTTGGAGACCTCTAACAAATTGCTCCTGATGTATTTAAACATTCATTTAGAACTGTTAAAAACAAAAAAGCATAAAAAACTTGTCTTGTTTAAAATTTAAAACACTGTATTCTTTGCAGCCCTGTCCCTAGCATACCCTAAGTAAACTCGATCTGAATCACTTGTGGTTAAATACCAAGTGGTATGGTGTACGTATGGTATGCACTAAGATTTTTTGTCGTAAGTATACTTTGCAGGCTGAATTACGTTGCATTAACTTATTACATCAAATAAGGCTTTTTGACCATTTTGGGTAAGGAAAACGGTACCTAATACTTTAAAACAATAATGTACTCAAAACTCAAATGTTTAAACTTAGAACACGGGAATTTCGACATTAGTGTCATCAATGGAACCATCTTATACCCTGGCAAATATCTTCTTAAGACAAGTATTTTTGAGGTGACGTTTTAATTATGTCCTTTTCGAATACGGGGTGTTTCCTTAGTAACGAAATATTGTTGTTGGAATATAGGCATCATTATTAATTTTTTCCTAGAAATGCGTGTGAACATTTTGTTTTATCTTCTAGATTCTTCTGATACTCATTCGCAAATAGTAAGGCCGGGATCAGAATATTGTCCGGACAGTGATAATGAAAGTAGTGATACAGAATATGATTTATCTCCGAGATCTGACCATAACTGTGTCTTCAAAGTTGAAGTTGAAGGTTGAACTTTTGGTATTAGTAATAATATTACGGAAACGATACAACAAGTCGAGAACAACGACGAAAATACAGAAAACGAAGATCCATCAAACAAAAGATTAAAAATTAAGAAAGTTATGAAACGCACTTTAGTAGCTTGGACTGGCCAACAAAAGAAATTAACAGAAGAATTTTTCAAGCAGCATATAAAGAAAAAACCCCAAGAAACAAAAGTGAGGAAAAATAAAATGCATACTTAATGAATTTATAATAAAAGTTAAATTAAAACTGTATTTGGCGTTACAAAATACAATTAATTTTTCCAGTTGTCTGTGACTTAAGCCGTCGCGATGAGTTTTAAATCGTTTCAAGGTTGTAAGTCATCGCAATTAGTTAAATCGTCGCAATAAGTTGCAAGTCGTCGCGCCGTTGTAAATCGTTCGGTTTAAGTTAACAGTTGTAAATCGTCGAAACGAGTTTAAGTCGTCGCAACGAGTTGTAAGTCGTCCAACGAGTTGTGTCGCAACGAGTTGTAACGTCGCAACGAGCTGTAAGTCGTCGCAACGAGTTTAAGTCGTCGCACCAGTTATGAGGATATGAATCACAAAATATTAAAAAACATCCATAAACTTTTACTATTTCAGTTTTTTAGCTCCTCGTTGAGATAAATACGCCATAATATAATTGGGATATATAATTAGCTATATTGTTGTCAGAAATCTAAATGTCAGTACTGTTGCTAAATAGAAAGGAGGTGGTTTGTACTTTAAAATCCATTCCTTTGAAGGTTTTTGATTAAATATATTCAGATAGGGATATGATTCTTGAGAAGCTCTCAAAAAGTATTTCAATCTAGGATTAACAGTCTGAAATACTTTATATCTGAAAGATATTAGTGGGATAAATATTTCTCAAAGTACTTTGAATTCTGGCAAAACTGAATTGTATTGAAAAAACTATTCAAACACTGAAGGTGAGATACGTTATATTCAATCAGAAGTTGACAAATCTGGTCGACAACATGGCGACAGGTGGATGCATTTAAAATGCATTCAAAATGGTTTTGTAGTTACACAAAACATTGTAACGGGAAATATTGTCCTTCTTGGATCCGAGTGGAGTTGAATACCGACAAAGGAAGGGACTCATAGGAAGACAATATTACAATAAAGGCCCAAACTACATGTGGCATATGAACAAGCTACAGCGGTATATGTATAAGTGGTTGCATCGATGGATTTTCACGGCATATTGTTTGGTTGCGAGCAGCAAGAACTTCAAGTGATCCTAAAGTAATACCAGTTACTTTGATACAATTAAAAGATGAACGGCTTTCCGAAAACAATAAAAGATCTAGGAACAGAAAATAAGTCTGTGGAAAAATAAAATCTTTAATAACTTTTTAAACAAGAAATTGGGGATATATCTGCCAGGCCATCATTTTTTATAGTAATACCCAACCAGCGAATAGAACATGGGGTCAATATAATACATGAGCCAAAGGTGGCCAGGGTTTCTAAGGTTATGCCAACAGGCGCATTAAATAAGTAAATAATCAAAGATGTTGTCACATGTATCAACCAAATCCCTGCCAGTAGGTACACCGATTATTGTATTCCTACGGCAGTTTGTAATTCGTTCAAGAAATGTTTTAACCCAGTGTTACAATTTTATGGTATGTAAAAAATTTATTAGTGTTCAAAAACTTGTAGTTATTATTTTGCATTCATCGATTTTTGCAAGTTACCTTTATGCGTTAGCTTTAATTTTACATAAATTCAAAATTATTACGAATAATTGCACTTTTTAAACAATAGATTTTAAGGTGGTCCATGGAAATGTACAATCAATTTTATTTCTATTGAAACATGTTTTATTTTACGTATACGTAAAATGTCGAATAAAGGCAAAAACTTGGTGAGTTGGACCCAAGATGATCTCGGTAGAGCGATGGATGCCTTCAGAACAATAGCGTCAGTTAAAGCATCAGAACCTTTTCATATTTAACCAGAAACCATCAGTCGCTGGAAGTCGATTTAAGATTAAAGGTAGGAGAAGTTATTGACCACTGGTCAAGAATCTGAAATATGCAGAAGGATACATGACTTGCAGATGTAGATTGTCTATTACCCGTGGCTAATTCGAACAATTTTTTTGCACCCTAATAAGATCAGTATCCATTTAATGATGCTTCGGTATGGCTGGAAGAAAGTGGTTGAAAACTATTTCCATAGACATGATTTTTAAAAAACAAAATCTCCCCAAGCCAAAAGCTAAAGGTTTATAGTTGAAGATCATTTCAAAAATTGTTAGATGTTATGAATGAAATAAATGTGACGCAAAAGCAGGAATCAATTTACAACGTTGATGAAAAGGGGTCAATTTTGTCTCCAAGCAACTCTGGCTGAAAAGACGTGTACATCACCAGCGCCGGAACTGTAGGAAAGACAACTAATTTAACATTTCTGTAAAAAAAAAATAATTATATCTATTATAATTGTTTGAAATAAATTATATATTTTTATTGCAAAAAAAAGTCTTTATTTTTGATTAAATGAAGAGAGTTGCATTTAGAGACTAAAAAATGTAGCGTAAATATGGTGTCCAAGGTTTTATATATTGGCTAAGCTCTTCAAGGTTAAAATTTATTGGTATCATATTAAATTCATACAAAAAATTTTCAAGGTTAAATTATTGACAAGGTATTGAGAAGGTATCATATTCAGTTCTTATGTTGTCTTCAAGGTTCTTAGAAATAGCAAAATAAGCATTCTTAACCAAGACTCATGTAACTAGGGTGAGTAATGCATGTGGTATTGCTGGTCTCGTGGAGTCTACCCATCTATATAAGTTGAAATTTTTAATCACATATCATTCGCTTCGACATCATGTTTTTCTAAAATTATCTATGTAAAGCACTGTTTTGCCAGTAAAACCACGTATTTACTATTGTAATAGTGTGTAAACCTAATCAGAAAATCAGTTATATTTTTTAAATGTAGCATGTAGAAATACTGCACGATTGCATAGTTTATACAACGCGCTAACCAAGACAAGACAAATATAGAAAAGTAATGGTTGTTATAATTGATGTGCAAGATTCAAAACAGCAAAAATATATTTACCTAAGGAACTAGCGATATATAATGAGAATTGCTCATTATGTATTCAAGCCTCATTTCCAAGAACCTTGGATAGTGAATTTCAAAAACAAGGTAATGGTTAATTCACATCCCCACTTTATCAAGTGGGAATATGGATATACTCCACATCTATTCCTCGTATACTTAGTGATTTCATATCCAACAGATGAGGTGTACGTTAAAGGACGAGAGAAAGCTGATTATATTCAAAATTTTTAAAACAACGTATTAGGGTGTTTAAAAACAACTTTACCTAACTTTTTTCATAAAAACACTTGTCACTTGTATATCATTAAAAAACTAATAAATAATTTATTAATAAATATATATATATATATATATATATATATATATATATATATATATGTATATATAATATATATATATATATATATATATATATATATTTTTCACAAGTATTACCTCAGCGCTTTTATGAGTATTTCAAAGAAGAACTGGATCACTTTTCCCAAATATACAGATAGCTGTAATTTTAGAAACAAAAAAAATGATTGGAGTTGTTGGAGAGAGTCATGAAACACCATCACTTTTTTCAAAAACTTAAAAGATTTGCCATTAGCAGGGTGGCGCAACTCATTTTACACAAATGCTTATCCTTACATAACATTTTTTGATTGTATACTCATAATACATCAAATATATTTTGGCCTCCTGAAACGTAAAATTGACATTAAATCTTGTGAACGTCAAGGTAACTTCATTTTGCGTATATTGTAAAACATACAATGCGGTAAAATGCTCAGTAAATTTGCTTTCAGAAACATAGAAAAATATAAGTATAAAATAATAAAATATGTTTAAAAACTTTACTTTACATTTTCTGATGAAAAATTAAAACAACGTTATTTTTTTTAGTTAATTGAGTATCGCCATTCTCGATAACTTAAACAGTGATGACGATAATTGACAGGATTGGGAGTTAGTAAAATTTGACATTTTAGCAATTTATTAATGTTGGTTATGTTTAGTGATATCACCAGTTGTTGAATTTAAAAAAATAATTTGATATGGTTTTATTCGATAATTAAACGGAACATTGTTAAGGACAGTTCATTTTTTGACATAATTACATGTTTTTCATTTTTAAGCAGTACCTATACTTAAAAGTTTCAATTTATGTGGTTTAATAAAATATCCTTATTTTACTAATTAATTAAGACAAATTCAATTTTAGTATAGCGAAAATTTGGAATGTTTATGCAGTGAGTTGGTGAAGCCAACAACAATTTTAAATTGTTCGGCATTGTAAACATCGAAAATTGAATAGTACAAACTTTGATAAATCAGCTCAAAAAAAATACCTGTTTTCCAACAACAGCCAGAAACAGCTCAAAACAGCTCAAAACAGGTAACCGTTTCCCAAGAACGTTTAAGAAAACTAAAACTGAAAGCAGTTTAAGTTCTCATTATCCAAAAAAAATTTTACTATAGCTAAAAAAAATTGAGTGCTAGTTAAATTTGCGATAGAAGATGAAATGATCTACGCTAAAAAAAATTGAAATCATCTGGAAGTCTGACTTAGTCATGTACCTGTATAAATTTCTAATCAAAGTAAACAGTTATTTTTTGCAAATTTTAAGTGTTTTGTTACAAATTTATTTATTGTAAAATATCATGCAAATAAAAAAGGTGAAAATATTTGGTTAAAAGTGAAAAAATTTGTTAAATAAAATAAAACAGTTCCCAAAAACGTAAATCTGAAAAAATTTAAGGTATTTATGCAATACAAATGACAACATTATACATTTGCAAATCCCGTTTTAAAACAATGTGCATTGGGACGTAAGATAAATATAGAATGTTCATTCCACATGCATAAATGGTTTCAAAGCAAAATAACTGCGTTCATTATCCTACAATTCTTGAAGCAGTAATATTCCTCCATCAAAATTGTAAATTTGGAGTCATAATCAAACTAAATAAAAAAAACAAGTAGTGTTTTAAGTGCTGTTTGTTGTTTCAAAATTGAATTGGTAAATTTAAGGGCCATTTTGGTACATTTATACATGAAATGGATAAATTGCATGCATGTGTTTCTTCTGAGCTTACGTAAGTACGAAAAGTTATATTTTAAGTGCTCTTCGTTGTTTCAAAATGGAATTGGTTAATTCAAGAGTCGTTTTTTCATATTTTGATAAATTTATACATCAAGTGGATAAATTGACACTTATAAAACACAACTGCGTTGAAAAAAAAATTTTTTAAGAGAATTAGGAGCAAATTTTAAATTTTCAGGAGCGCATCTTTTGTAGGACTTTATTTATGCTCTCCCCTGTATCCCCACCTACACCCTGAGAAAACGGACCTCCACATCCAGTCGTCTCTTATCTCTTTCCATAGATATGCACATATATCTTTACTTTTATCACACACCTTCAAACATACATCACTTTTATAGTTCAAGTACACGTCTATCGTTTACACAACAATAATTGCAATTATACATTTCATTCTAGAACAATGCTTGTATTTCAAGTTAAATATAATATTACAATTCATACTGATAATACTATATGGTCAATGCATTTTGCAGTTGCAAGTTTTTGCTCATTCCGAGTACAATCCATTTAAAATGGGTTGTACTTGTGTGTATATTGCAGCAGTCTTTTTCTGGAATTTTCTCATCTGTGGGATACAATTTTAGTTTCACCGGTCGCATTTAATAGAATATGTAAATATCATTAATTAGTTTTAGGAGTTAGGAATAGTAAACAACATAATTGTCCATTCTTTAATTATAATTTCAACATTCAAACAGTAAATACAAATTACCTAGCAATGTGTGTTGCCTACACTCATCTTCAATTTATAAATTAGTAAATATTTGAAAGATCAATCCAAAAGGTCACAACTTTCCAGCCTTATCATTTTGTTAAAAATTCCTTGGTTTCTGATAAATCATTTTGCTTAATAAAAATTCATTTTGTTCTGCACTTGGTTGTTGAATAAAGACTAAATTTTATTAAAATTCTTCCGTTAAGTGAAAATTAACAACCAGTGAAACTATTACGGTTGTTACAGTCGAATTATTTTTGGAATCGGTATTCAACCGTTACCCTTTGGGGAAATAAAAAAGAACAGATTGCACATATAGTTAGTATCTGTCTGTATATTGTATATAGTTGTTAAACTTAAAATATTCATCATACTTATATTCTTCGCACTCATTAATTAAGCTAGGTAAGACATTAATTTTTCATAATTATGTAAAATACTCAAGGAAATCTTATAGCTGGAAAATCTTGTTATATTGGATATAGTAATTGACCTCCGAGTACTCATAGTATTTCTATTCGTCTCATATATTAGTCAAGCTATAACAGCTAGGTAAGGCATTAAATTTTCACCATTATATACCATACTTACGGAAACCTGTCAGCTTTAAAAATGTTGGTTGTAAAGTTTATATAAACAGTTACATTCCTAATAGTACGTGGGAGTTATTACGTCCTATCGAAAGGCACCATCCTCGGTTCTGGACCTGAACTTTATGGCAATCAAGTCGAACATTGTAACATCCCAAGTCTTTGGCTCATTTTCCTAGAAAAAAAAACAAGCTTAGAGAGTATTATTTTCATAAAAAAAAAGGTCAGGCTACTTTAGTTTATATCTTTTTCTTACCTCTCGTACATTCAAAGTTACAATCTTTGTAAAGATACGGTCGTGCAACTTTGAGTTATTAATGAAATTTTACTTGGAACTTCACCTAGTAACAGCTTCCTGATTATTCACTTTAACAATTATTGTAGATATGTCTATGACAAGTTTTTTTTAACGTTCACATTTATTATCAGGAAACTGTGACTACGGTACCGAAATTATTGGCGTGTACATGTATAGGGTGCGAAACAATTACACGACGTATGACCAAATAACAGACTAGCTTACCTTGGCCAAAGTAACCCTTTACTTCTGTTACCCTGTACTCGTTGCAGTCAAATATCATCGCCTAAACAAAGACGCACTTCAAGTTTTAACAATCAATAATTATATTAGAATCAAACCTACACGATTGGATCTAAGTTTTCACCTTTGTGACTTCGCTTATGGAAGCCAGTTATTGCACTCTATAAGAAAATTGTTGAGTCAATTAGATTAATCCGTAGCTTGTAAAGTAACATAATACTCAATTATTCGGGTCTTAATTAGGGTGTTGTTAAGTTCAGAACGATTGTTCTTTAGTGCCTTGAAATTCAGGTCACCCTTTTCACTTGCCACCTTTAGTGGTGTAGTTTAAGAATTGTGTCTTGGCTACTTTTGTATATATATATATATATATATATATATATATATATATATATATGTTATAATAAAATCAAACTTATAGTGACGTTATGTTTATCTGGTATTTATGCGCATGGTGGAACTACTAGTTCATTTGACCTAATGAACGGTTCACTAGGTAGGTCTGGCGCCCACAAATGTAAATAGGGTTAACGGTGCAGAGCCGAACCCGCTCCGTTTCCTTCACCATCCAACGTTAGCCGAGCACACGTATCATCTCCACCTGCATAGATTTATTTGATATCGCGCCACGGTTGCCGCAATATATATATATATATATATATATATATATATATATATATATAGTAAAATGTCCGAAAGATATATAGTGAGAGTTAGGATAACTGTGTTTCAAAAAAAACGTTAGAATTTTTTTAGAAAAAACATTTTACAAATACTTTACAAATACATTAAACATTTATTATATTACATCACATTTACTATTAATACTCAATTCATTTGGAAAATATTAAACATGTCAAGATAAATTTACGTTTTATATCGAATTGTGATGTATAATATTTTACAGTTAATGAAGGCCTTCTTTAATAAAAAAATCGTTTTTTTTTTTAGATAAACAACATATTACAAATATTTCCCAAATAAATAAAGAATTTTATTTTACATCAGTATTTATCTTAATAATTTATTGATTTTGTACATCATTAAAATGTAAATATAAATTTACTCAAAATATCAACACTTATTTGTAATGCAACATGCACTTAAAATTTGCAAAAAATAACTGCTTTACTTTGATGTAGAAATTTATACATGAGTATATGAGTAAGTCAGACTTTCAGATGTTTTCAATTTTTTTCTTACCGTAGATCATTTCACTTTTCTAGCGCAAATTAAACTATCACTCACATTTTTTTTTAGCTATAGTAAATTTTTATTTGGATAATGAGAACTTAAACTGCTTTCAGTCTGCTCTGTTGAGCTTTTCTGTGGAATACAGTTACCGCTTCTGGGTAGCGGCTACCTATTTTTCGAAAACGGGTACCTGTTTTGAGCTGTTTCTGCCTGTTGCTGGAAAAACAGGTATCAGTTTGTAACATCCAAAAATTCATTTGTGCATAACTCTGTTAATTGCTATACAATTATCTATTTTAACTTCTTGTCGAATGCATAATTCGTACACTCAGTGTTGAAAAACATTGCATTAATTTACATGTCTTCAGTTGTGTAATTTAACAAAAATCCGGTTAATGTTAATAATTTTTACCAAAAGTAAATAGGTATGACATCTGTGGGCGTCTAGCCAATGCAATGGTTGTAAACACCAATACTTTAGGTTAATTCTCTTAAGAGGGCGATGTTTAATGTATCAAATAGCCAATGGGAAAATCGTTTATTGAATATACATCTAATAGATCACAAATTCGATTTTGATAAAAAATTTTTTTCACTTTCTTCTCCGCCATATTGGAGACGCTACGAAAATTCTGTGATTTCGTTTACACTTTCTCTAATAAACGGAATTGTTTCGGATACTAGTAAAAGATTTCAAAACAATAGGAATTCCTACCAAAATTTCTATTCCTATTGATCGCAAGCTTTGCGTATTTTAAACAAAATTTAATCGTGACCAATAAGGGGTAAGAATTACAGTTTTTCTCATTTGGTCCTAATTTAAAATCTTCCTTCTTAGGGAACGGAACCCATACAATCCACAAGTATAAAGCCTTAGATTCAAACCTAGCAGGCTCGTTTGCGCATTTATCGCACGCCTTACAACTTAGTGGTAAGCTCGTAAACCTCTCTCATCTTAGTGCTCACCTACCCTTCCTTTTTTTAAGCGGTTATCAATCGATTTGGGGAGTTAGAAGGAAAAATTATTCTTCTTACGAACCTACTATCCTTCATGTGTAACATTACGGTAACTTAAATGGGAAGTTTGATTGGCTACCCTAGAACAAACCATTGGACATATCATACCGGGAGTGCTGCACCTGATTTGGTTGCGACCCCACCGTTAGGGTAAGAACTCTCGTCATCCAATAACGTCAGAGAGTTTATCTGTATTATTTTGTTTACTACTTCCATTACTGTATATGAATTAAGGTATAGAATTCTGTTAGGGTTAACGACCGTATAAATGCTCACCTTAACTAAATGTTATCTACAAATATGATTAATAACCTCTAGTTAACAGCTGTTCCTATGGTTGATTTAATATCGTACTACCTTCTTACGCCTATACTCTGCCATTAAGGGAGTTTCATTATCTGATTGAGGTGATATTTACAGCCCTACTTATTAATCGGTTTACGTATTGGGCTTCACACTACCATTTATTTTAAATGTAAATGCTAGCTGCGCAACAGACGAGTTTTATTATTTAAGTATGGGCGTCACGAGAATTTAGGAAAATGGAAGTGGCTACATGGTATCATTGACGTTAAATTACATGTGTAGAAATTATTACTTTTACTGTATATATTTGAATATTTCTTTTTCTCATAAAATATATTTTTTTAATCAAAATTAGTTTGCGAGGAAGATTTAGTGACTCAATGATTTATTTCTGCCTCCTTTTCTTTCTAAATATTTGGTTAATGAATTAGTTTTCTCAGAAATAAGTAACGCGGGCCAACCGAATCGCTCCTCTTTTCTTTATTGTCACCACTTTAAATTAAATTTAATTAAATAATAATTATGCAATTGTAACGAAACTATAATTTCCATTACCGAACAACCGTATAAGTTGTTAAATAATGATGTATTAACCGCCCGGTATACTTGTGATTTTCATGATAATTCATAAATTCACAATTTATAAAATATAAACATTTCCATTTCACATAGAAATATTTCAGATTAAAATACGAGTTTTCTTATCTAATACGTCAAACGCAACATGTTTCGGACTATTCCAAAACTTGAATAGTATTATTATTGAGATATACGAGTTTTGAAGTGAAGTGCGTGTGGTGCCCTGATCTATAAGAGTAAGTTTGTTGATTAAAAATTAATTTGATTTACCTACTGCTGTTGATGGGATAAATTACCGTCCGCTACTTTTAATAACGAGATACAAGTAGTAAATCTTATCTTTTAGATATTTTGTTTACGGAAAATATATTTAAATATGTATATAAAAGTATCTGCACGGTGTAATTATTCGATAAGCGTGTTATCGAGGTTCTTTGTTTAGCAACGTAGCGTTACCGTCTTATTTAATTCAGTATTTCTATTAACACTAAGTCATTTATCTGTACATTAATGCATTTTTATACTTTAATAGTTGAACATAAAATTGTTTTCAAGTCACAAATCAATTGCACTTTAAGTTTGCCCTAAGCATTTACAGGCACGTAATTTTTTAGTTTAATTGGAATGTGGATAACCACCGATTACAGGTTAAATTCAAGTTTGACAACGACCGTTTGCGAATAATTTTTCCCTCATTCCATTTGATTGCATTTTATAATTAGGATTTGTTTGTTCTCTAAAGATAATTTTAGGTTTGACTCGAGCATCTCCTGAATACCATATTGTTGCTACAGTAATTCAACTGATTGATTTTGTTTAGTCCGAATTTGCTGGCACACATAAATCCGTTATACAGCCGCCTTTATTAGTTTATAGCCTGATTAACAAATACGATTTTTTAGGTTTGTATTGGTTTCACAATTGAATTTTACTTTTACACAAGTCGACAACCGTGTATAACCGGTTACTCTTAGTATTTTAAGCACTGTAGTTGTTAATTTTATTTTAACTAGTACAATTTTTTACAACGATTACTGACTCGTTTGTGAAGTTAATCAAATTTACGTTTCGCTTTATTTTTAGATTACATGGATCGCCTTATCTGTTAAGTTGTTAAATTACAACAATTTTTTTATATTCGTATCCGTACAGACGATTAAAGAGTTAATTGTTTTAGTTTTTCCTCCTTTATTAATTCTAGCCTGTTTAGGCGAGCACGATTTTATATTTTTTATTTTAGGATTTAGGTATTATTTTTTTTCCGCCACCGTTGGCGAAAAATTATTTTATTAAGTGATATCGCCAAGCACTATAGTGTGTTTTTCTTTTCAGCTGCCCGAATAAATTAGAGGTGAGTCCTTACACCGTGACCACCCAATTTTTTGCAGTATTGTTTTTGTACCGAGACATATTAATTTAATTTTTTTTCACTTACCCGCGATAACAAAATTAATTTCTTTACTGTGACCGAGAGTTTGGTTTATTTTTTTTTTGTTTGACGAATCGTTCTGTTATTTAATTTCAAACTTATAAAATTAATTTTTTTATTTATCCGACACTGAAAACATTTGTTCCGACCTCCGTATTAAGTTTTATTTTTTTGGTAATTGAATTTATTTTGGGATCACAATACCGAGACCGCGCATTTCTGACTCAACAACGACACAAGTTTTAAATACCGGCACCGATTTAAATCTTCCGAAACCCTGGTAGGCCGACGTCTTCACTGACGCTACTTGGACCGCTTTTACCCTTTAATTCTCCGCGAAGAGGAATCTAGGCCTCTATAAACCAGTTACCTAGATTGGCGCTCGAGTAACCCGATTATACCGCGATAGTCCAACCGCAGTTCACCGCTTTGATAATAACTAACCGTCCACCGAAGGTAAAAGCGTTATAAATTTGGCGCCCGAGCATATTTAGAAGATTTATACCGGTGTTTAAATAAACATAATTCTTTTTGTTAAGAATTTTTTTTTACGAAAATGCTCACCAGAAGCCCACCACCATATAGACCTGCGACAACGTCTGCCGATCGCGAAATAGACGCGACGATATTACCGGGCGAAACAAACGCGGATAGCGAACAAGTATATGAACTCCCAGTTGAAGAGGCAGCGTACAACCCCTACGCAGAAGACGAACGCGTTAGCTGGATATACCGCCTGCGTAAACCCGAACTCCGAGGGGAGTTAGCCAAGTTCGGTTTGTCCGTAGAAGGCAACCAAGCAGAATTACGTCGTCGCCTGAGCCAGTACATCCGAAGTGGGACTCGCCCACCGACCGTGATCGCTACCACTGTCCCGTTTATACCGGTAACCACATCAAGCATAACATCGTTTTTAATGCAACCGCCGGTTACGACTCATCCGCTGACCACGCTAACAACGGTTTATTGCACAAATACCATAACGCATGCGCCGGTATCGACATTACCGCATACGGTTTGGTCAATTCAACGCCAATTCAACTGCCGGCATTTCAACATCCGCCGGTATCGCAACAACCGTTATGCAACAACCCTGGTGCAACAACAGCCGCCACCTGTACCACCACCGAGAATCGAAACTCGGGGATGGAACGTCGAGTTTGACGGTACCACCGATCCAGTCTCGTTCTTAGAACGAATGGGAAATCAGCGAACGGTACGATATCTCGCTGAATGATTTAATCATAGTTTTACCGGACTTACTTACCGGTAACGCGCTGTCCTGGTACCGCAACAATAAATACCGCTGGCAGGACTGGAACACGTTCTTGGACGATTTTCATAATTGTTTTCTTCCGATTGACTACCATATCAACCTGGAAGCCGAAATCAACGCCGCGAATCAGCGCAACGAACCGGTAATGACATTCATTAACGAGTTGCAAACCTAATCCGGCGACATGGCCACATGTCTGCCGAGCAAGAATTATACTGGTTACACCGAAATTTATTACCGGAATACCGCATGTACGTACGCCGCTCCGATTTCCAGTCTGTTGCCGAGTTGATACAAATAGTGCGCAATCACGAACAACTTCAAATGGAATTGCAAACTCACGACGTTTTCGGTTTCCGTTCAGAACGTCCAACGACCGACAAATTACACGCCCGCCCGAATCTCCGACATACAGGCCCCAATTTTCAAGACCGGAACACTTAACAAATAGTGCACCTCGGTTTGAGGCCCCAAATCGCCAAAGTTCTGGCAGGCCAACGTACAATACTCCGTCACCTAGGGCACCAGATAATAACCGGCAGAACCCACAACGATCTGCCCCCGTTTCAACTCCGATACCACCACTTCATGAGTCGACCGCCGCTTCAAAGGCCGACTCGACACCACCACTCCACCGCGTCGTACTGACGCACCCGTCCGACCTAACCAAAGGGAAGCGGCAAGCGCCCCTTCTACCGACACCGACCCTGAATGCTGGAGGTGTGGCCAGAGAGGTCATTACCGTACCCAGTGCCGTAATCGTTCAGTGCTTTTCTGTTCCCGTTGTGGCAGGCGTAACATTTTGTCACGTGACTGTCCATGCGACCGGCCGGGAAACGACCAGTGAGAGCTTCCGCTGGGAGGCCTGAAGCTCTCTCCCACAACCGCCTCCACCGCTAACGACCCCCGCCCATTTGTTACCGTTTATATCGCCGAACAACCCTTTACAGCGTTAGTTGATACCGGATCCGCTATTACCTTTGTTGGTGACAAACCTGCTTCTTTATTGGCCGACTGCCCAACTTCCAAAGTACACCAAAGCAACTGGTTCCTAACCAGTCCGTCATTATTCGGCAAGCCTTCTATTCAACCATTAAAATCTTGGATACCGAAATCCGGCATTATAACATCATGTTCCGTCGCTATGTTACGACGTGCTCTTGGTGATGGACTTTTTAGCAAGGACATTTTAATATGAAATCCGGAAACCTTTTCCTTGAAAACCGACTTGTCCCTAAGACCACAAAACCAACATCGACGAGTAGCAACTGTCACGCCATCACCCTTTGACAGCTATTGAAGAAAACCAGCTGCACAGATTCCTAAATACCGAACTCCCGAGATTCCAAACAATACAAGGCACTACCGATTGGGTAGAACATGATATCCGTCTCACTACCCTTACTCCCATCAAGCAACGATACCGTCCCCTCAACCCGAAAATGCAAAACCTCGGAAACGAAGAGGTCGACCGTATTATAAAGTAAAATATAATTGAACCCGCGGACAGCCCGTGGAGCTCACCGATCGTCATTGCAAAAAAAAAGATGGCAAAGCACGTTTTTGCATCGACTTCCGAAAAATTATTGAAATATCCGTCAAAGATGCCTACCCATTACCTTTTATCCATCACATCCTGGACCGACTACGTCACGCGCGATACATTTCCAGCATCGACTTGAAGGATGGCTATTGGCTAATCCCGTTAACATCCGAATCCCGACCGATCACGGCATTTACCATTGCCGGCCGTGATGTATTCCAATTTAAAGTGATGCCGTTTGGCCTTCACTCCGCACCCGCTACCTTTCAGCGGCTATTAGACCGCATTATAGGCCCTAAAATGGAACCGTACGCTTTTGCGTACCTGGAAGACATTATTGTGTTGGGGGAAACTTTTTACGAACACTTAGTAAATTTAAAACAAGTGTTTCGCAGGCTAAGAGCAGCTAACCTCCGTATAAACGCGGACAAATGTCAGTTTTGCCGTAAGGCATTAAAATATTTGGGTCACGTCGTCAGTGACGGCGGAATACAAACAGACCCTGACAAAGTTGCTGCTATCATCGAAATGCCACCCCCACACAACGTCCGAAGTCTACGAAGGTTCCTAGGGATGTCATCCTGGTACCGCCGTTTTATCCCGAACTTTTCTAAAACTGTACTGCCTCTAACTAAGCTCCTCCTCAAAGACGTTCGCTGGAAATGGTCAAACGAGCAGACTACTGCTTTCGAACAACTAAAGACCGCTTTAGTTAATTCCCCCATCACCTGCCCGAATTTCAATGTTCCTTTGTCCTTCAAACCGATGCATCCGAAAGTGGGTTAGGTGCTGCCCTAACTCAAACCATAAATGGCGAAGATCATGTAATTGCGTATGCCAGCCGAACGTTGAGCTCCTCGGAACGTAATTATTCGGTAACGGAAAAAGAGTGCCTTGCCATAGTTTTCGGCATTGAAAAAATGAGGCCACATCTCGACGGATATCGCTTCACAGTTATAACCGACCATCAATCCTTAACCTGCCTCCATTCCATAAAAAGTCCAGCTGGCCGCCTTGCAAGGTGAAGTATTTTCCTGCAACAATTTGACTTCGAAATTAAATACCGAAAGGGGGTGATGAACCGTGTGGTCGATTTTTTATCCCGTGACCCGCTCCCTACTATCGAAAATGAAATCTTTGCTATAGAGCTCCCCAAGTGCAATTGGTATACTCAAAAACTGTATGAAGTTACACATCATCCCGACCGACTGCCGGATTACTGTATCAGAGAAGGCCGACTTTACCGTCATTTAAATACAAATGAATTAAAGGGCGAATTAATTACCGACCCCTGGAAACTTTGTGTGGCAAAACCGTACCGCCCCCGTGTTTTCAAGGAGAATCACGATTCTCCCACTGCTGGTCATTTAGGAGTCACTAAAACCACCAACCGTATTCTAGAACGGTATTATTGGCCAGGGATGGTCAGAGATATCAACACCTATGTCCGAAACTGTCCACTCTGCCAAAAGTACAAAGTATCACAACAGAAAACCGCGGGTCAGATGCAACAATATCCGAACCGTTTACCTTGGGACATAGTTAGCTCCGACATCATAGGACCACTACCCCGATCATCCAAGGGTCATTCTTATCTAGCCGTTTTCAAGACCGTTTTACAAAGTGGGTAGTTGCCAAACCTCTAAGGAAAGCTACCGCCACTACCATCTCAGAAGCTTTATACGCCGATGTTATTACCAAGTTCGGTACACCACGTGTGGTACTAATCGATAATGGCCCACAGTATGATAGCCGTGCTTTCAACCACTTGCTATCAGAACTCGGCATCCACCACCGTTATACCCCGCTGTACACTCCGCAAGCGAACTCCGTCGAAAGGGCGAACCGCACGCTGAAAACCATGATCGCCCAGTTTTGCGATAACAATCACCGCGATTGGGACCGTCACCTTCCCGCCCTAACTTTCGCGATGAACACGGCCGTACAGGAATCGACCAGATTTACTCCCGCTTTCTTGAATTTCGGTCGCGAACTGGAACTTCCGGGAACCTTGCGACGCGAAACCGACCCGTCACCAAACTCTGACGAGATAACCCCCGAAAACATTGTACCCGCTCATAGCCGCCGACTAGGTCAATTAGAAGACATATTTAGACCGCGCATACACTAAACAGGAAGGCCACTACAATCTACGACGCCGCGAATGGAAACCGCACCTGGAAGACCGTGTCCTATGTAAGGAACATCCGTTATCCTCTGCCGCACAGGGCGTCGCCGCCAAGCTTGCGCCGAAATACTCCGGACCGTATATCATTACTAAGATTGTGTCCCCCGTCGTCTTTAACTTAAAACATGCCGCCGACAACCACAAATTAATCCGGATACACGTCAAGGACCTAAAACCCTACCTTTCGAACGAGTCAACCGCGCAAGGGGCGAGGAACACCGCTTAGTGAGAAACGAAAAGACCGCTAATAAAAAAAAACTTTGTTACAGGACTATGAACCGAGGGAATAGCGAACAAGAGGAGGGGAGACAAATCGGAGGACGCGTCGGCTCTGGTGGCTGAGGCCTCCGAGGGGGCCAACGGCTGGCCAGGATACCCACGAACCAATCCGCCGACCGCACATGGTAGATAGAGCCACCTCGCCTGGACCGACCCCTTGGCCGGTCCAGGTCGAGAGAGGCACAAACACGGTTGGGGGAGCCAGGTCCACAGCAACCGTGACGCCGCCGAATATCACCGCCGCACCCCTTATAGCGGCCGCCCGTTCCCCGACTCGTGCCGCCGACTTGTGTTGGAGATGCGGGGAGACGGGACACCGGCGGGAGTCTTGTTTGGGCCGCGCCCGTTTGTTCTGCTCACGCTGCGGGACTTTGGGGGTCCTCTTGAGACAATGCCCGTGCGGCCCTCGCAAATGAAAAAGTTGGTATATTTTTTTTTGTACAGAGAGACTACCTTCAGTTACAGAATTTTTTGTTTAAGTTCATTGAAAATATATTTACGTGAAAAAAAAAGAGAGTAAATAATTTTGCCTGCCTCACGCCGACTCTCCTGACGCCGTCAGCTCACAGAAAAAGCTACGCTTTTTCTTCCAAAGAACGAGGGGTGTGTAACGAAACTATAATTTCCATTACCGAACAACCATATAAGTTGTTAAATAATGATGTATTAACCGCCCGGTATACTTGTGATTTTCATGATAATTCATAAATTCACAATTTATAAAATATAAACATTTCCATTTCACATAGAAATATTTCAGATTAAAATACGAGTTTTCTTATCTAATACGTCAAACGCAACATGTTTCGGACTATTCCAAAACTTGAATAGTATTATTATTGAGATATACGAGTTTTGAAGTGAAGTGCGTGTGGTGCCCTGATGTATAAGAGTAAGTTTGTTGATTAAGCAAATTAATTTGATTTACCTACTACTGTTGATGTGGTGATAAATTACCGTCCGCTACCTTTACATAACGAGATACAAGTAGTAAATCTTATCTTTGTAGATATTTTGTTTACGGAAAATATATTTAAATATGTATATAAAAGTATCTGCACGGGTGTAATTATTCGATAAGCGTGTTATCGAGGTTCTTTAAGTTTAGCAACTGCGTTACCGTATTATTTAATTCAGTATTTCTATTAACACTAAGTCATTTATCTGTACATTAATGCATTTTTTTATACTTTAATAGTTGAACATAAAATTGTTTTCAAGTCACAAATCAATTGCACATTAAGTTTGCCCTAAGCATTTACAGGCACGTAATTTTTTAGTTTAATTGGAATGTGGATAACCACCGATTACAGGTTAAATTCAAGTTTGACAACGACCGTTTGCGGGAATAATTTTTTCCCCTCATTCCATTTGATTGCATTTTATAATTAGGATTTGTTTGTTCTCTAAAAGATAATTTTAGGTTTGACTCCGAGCATCTCCTGGAATACCATATTGTTAGGCTACAGTAATTCGCAACTGATTGATTTTGGTCGAATTTGCTGGCACATAAATCCGTTATACAGCCGCCTTTATTAGTTTATAGCCTGATTAGACAAATACGATTTTTTTAGGTTTGTATTGGTTTCACGAATTGAATTTTACTTTTACACCAAAGTCGACAACCGTGTATATACCGGTTACTCTTAGTATTTTAAGCACTGTAGTTGTTAATTTTATTTTAACTAGTACAATTTTTTTTACAACGATTAGCTGACTCGTTTGTGAAAGTTAATCACCCCAATTTACGTTATCGCCTTATTTTTTTAGATCCCGTACATGGATCGCCTTATCTGTTAAGTTGTTAAATTACAACAATTATTTTGGCTATATATTCGTATCCGTACAGACGGATTAAAAGAGTTAATTGTTTTAGTTTTTATGCACTCGCTTTATTAATTCGTAGCCTGTTTAGGCGAGCACGATTTTTGGATATTTTTTTATTTTAGGACTTAAGGTATTATTTTTTTTTTCCGCCACCGTTGGCGAAAAATTATTTTATTAAGTGATATCGCCAAGCACTATAGTGTGTTTTTTTTTCTTTTCAGCTGCCCGAATAAATTAGAGGTTGAGTCCTTACACCGTGACCACCCAATTTTTTGCGAGTATTGTTTTTTGTACCGAGACATATTAATTTAATTTTTTTTCACTTACCCGCGATAACAAAATTAATTTCTTTACTGTGACCGAGAGTTTGGTTTATATTTTTTTTTGTTTGACGAATCGTTCTGTTATTTAATTTCAAACTTATAAAATTAATTTTTTTATTATTTATCCGACACTGAAAACATTTGCTTCCGACCTCCGTATTAGGAGTTTTATTTTTTTGGTAATTGAATTTATTTTGGAGTCACAATACCGAGACCGCGCATTTCTGACTCAACAACGACACAAGTTTTAAATACCGGCACCGATTTAAATCTTCCGAAACCCTGGTGGGCCGACGTCTTCACTGACGCTACTTGGACCGCTTTTACCCCTTTAATTCTCCGCGAAGAGGAATCTAGGCCTCTATATAACCAGTTACCTAGATTGGCGCTCGAGTAACCCGATTATACCACGATAGTCCAACCGCAGTTCACCGCTTTGACAATAACTAACCGTCCACCGAAGGTAAAAGCGTTATACAATAATAATTACTTATCTGTATGATAATTTCAGGGAATAATTATACTATCTGTGTAAGCTGCAGCAAGTGTTAGTCACTATTCTGTGTTTCATTTTTTTTTTTCGTGGGTTATCTAAAACGCTTGTGGTAGCGAGAATGTATGTTTTCTTTCAGTGCACACAATGAAAGGTCTTTTACTAAGCAAAGGAAACGTTTCCAGCTAATTAATTAAATTTACTCTAGGATTAATTGGTTTTGGGTTGCGTATAGTTACCCAGCAACTTGCTAAAGTACTATAAACATTGGTTTTTATTTATTTGGTATATGGGTCAACTTTGGGGTTATTTTGAATCGTAATAATATTACTTCGGCTCTTAGTAGCATTTATAGAAATGTTAATCTATTTTTTTTTTGTTTTGTGAGAATAAGTTCGACACAGTTTTGAAAAAGTAATCAAAGATTACTATTAAATTTACATTTACTACACTACTGTAGTTGTTTTGTTTGGTGTTGTTTTCTTCCTCCCTTTTTCCTATAGTTCCTTACTCATCCACTGCACCACTGTGTATTCAGAAGTCGGGATAACGGTGCGGGCTACCGTTGGGGGGCGATTCCTGGCGCCCAAAATTACTTTAAACTTTTATTCCCCCTACGCACGATCCGTTCTGAGCAAAACGGCCGTTTAAATAGCTACGGTTGAGTCACTGTCTCGATCGTTTAATAATAACACCCACGCATCCAGTGCCTCCGGCGAACTGAGCCCCGGCATTCTTTAATTTGTTGCGTCTGCCTCGACACGTAACAGAAATTGGCACCACAACGTGCAGGGCCTCGATTTTATTTATCGAACGTGTCTATTAAATTATATGTACGAGTAATTATTGCTAAATTTTTTTTGTCTTTTTCTTTTTTCTTCATACATTATTATGGCATTCTGGAAACTATACATGTACACTGTCTTAAACAGGCTCAACTTCGGTATGAACTTCTTTGTCGAGGAGTCGACTCAGATATTAATGTAGAAAGATTGCGGAAGTCTGTTCGTAACGTTCTCAAATTGGAAACTGACCAATCGTTTACCAATGTCTCACATGCTATAGGATGAAGAACTCGCTCCAATTACACCTCGAGATTCGGAAACAGATGCACCTAAAGCTTCTCCTACACTTGCTTCTGTTTGTTTGTCTTACAATAAGACACACCTAGTTTCTAAATGGAAGTTCTCGGGTACCGATTCTAACTCACTTATTGAATTTCTTCTACGGGTGGACGAATTGGCTACGGCTAAGGGTATTCCGCGCTCGCAATTATTCGCCGCTACTCCTGACTTAGTTACAGGCAAAGCCTTGCTTTTATTTCGTGCTAGGAAATCATCTCTAAATTCTTGGCAGGAAGTGGTTGAGTTACTAAAAACAGAGTTTCAACCCAGCAATTACGATGAGCTTTTGTTCGAAGAAATTAAACAAAGAACTATGGGGGCGACAGAAAGTGTTAATGGTTTTGTAGCCGCAATGGAAGGTCTTTTCGGTCGACTTACTGTCCCGGTACCTGAACCGGAAAAACTCCGGATAATACTGAGGAACCTTAGTCCCTTCTATCAAACTCACTTCGCTTTAGCTCCGATACACTCGATTAGAGAATTACCGACTATGGGGCGTAAACTAGAATTGAGTTAATATTGATAACTTTAAACCCCCTCCTTCACGAAAGAGCACTCGTTTACTAGAACCAGATCTTGCTGATCTTGAACTATCTTCTACTTCTTCTTCTAATAGTGATGCTTCTAGGACTCGCGGATTAACTAGATCTATTACCAGTTGCGCTTCGGTCACTACTACTGCTGCTACTCGTTCTTTACGCTGGTGGAATTGTGGCGATTCGGGTCATTGGTCTCCAAAATGTCCTAAACCTCAGAGTAGACACTGTTATGGTTGCGGTAAACCTAATGTAACCAGATTGACTTGTCCTCAATGCACTTCGCGTTCGGGAAACTGCTGAGTGAGTCTGATGTCCGAGAATCCGACTCTTCTTCACTTTTCTCGGAAAAACAATTCGACGGGTTGGGAGACAAACAACGATGAACGTCCGTACCTGGATGTCTCAATATTTGGTTATACCTTCAAGGGACTCCATGACTGGTGCGTCCCGTACTATAATTGCAGGTGCGGATTGGGAAATACTGCAATTTTTGGGTCTCAAACCTCACAAGACTACTCTCTCTTCGTGTACTTTGGCCAATGGTGACCAATGTACAATCTTGGGTGCTTTGACTCTGCCTCTGTCGGTAGACACTAAGACAATTTTTCTTGAAGTCCTCATCATACCTACTCTCTCGCAACAATTGATCTTGGGAATCGACTTGTGGAAAGCCTAGACTTCGTCCCAGATTTTCGTAATGGGAAATGGTTCTTCGGTATACCAACCTTTTTGGAATCCGTTTCAATACCTTATTTGAACTTATTTCCAGACCCACCGTTCGCTCAACAAGATGCCTTACGGTTACTCGTGGACCGTTCCTTCACCAATACTTCTTCTCTAGGCTGTTTGGTAGAGTACCAAATTCGCACTACTGCCGATCCAATCAAACAACGTTACTACCCGTTGTCTCCGGCAAGTGGTTAATAAGGAACTTGACGATATGTTGGCTTTAGGAGTGGTCGAACCATCGACTAGTCCTTGGCCCAGTCCAGTAGTTGTAGTGACGAAAAAAGATAACAGCTATCGGTTCTGCATAGATTTTCGCAAGGGTAATACCGCCACTGAACGGGATTCTTACCCTCTTCCAAATATGAGTTCTATATTAGACCGCTTAAGGGATGCTAGATACTTGTCTAGTCTAGACATTCACTCCGCCTACTGGCAAATACCTTTATCAGAGGAATCCAAACCCGTTACTGTCTTTACGGTCTCGGGTAGGGGCTTATTTCAATTTACGCGGATGCCTTTTGGGCTGCATTTAGAGCCTTACTGTTCTGCCTACTTGGATGACATTATCTTAGCTACTCCTACCTTTGAGAAACATCTGGATACTCTGGAAAAAAATTTCATACGGCAGGTCTTCCTCTAAAGAAGGAAAAATGTCAACTGTGCCGCCATGAACTAGCATGAACGGCTACGTGGTAAATAAACGAGGATTGTTGGTGAACCTTGATAAAGTTTCAGCCATTCTTTCTATCCCTATTCCTTCTAATGTACGGGATATTCGACGTTTTGTAGGAACAGTGAGTTGGTACCGTCGTTTTATTCGCGGATTCGCTACGGTAACGTCTCCTCATACCCAACTGACTCGCAAAAATGCTCGCTTTGAGTGGTCCTCCGATTGTCAGAAAAGTTTTCGATGAGCTGAAACAACAACTAGTTTCTGCGCCTATCCTTTCTTGCCCGAATTTTGCGCTTCCTTTCGTTATCCAAACTAATGCTTCTGATTTTGGGTACTTGGAGCTGTTTTGAGTCAATCTAACGAGGACGGTGAAAACGTGATTAGCTATATTAGTTACTCTTTGAGGGCAAAACTTTTGTCAATAAATATATATATATATATATATATATATATATATATATTGACAAAAGTTTTGCCCATTTTTCAGAATCAAAGTGACTACCTTATCTTTCTTGATTTTTTTTTATGTATTATATTGCTCAGTGCTAAATAAATGAGGTTTGAAGTTACTGATAGGCGTTGGTATTAACGGGTTTCTGACTGCTCTTGATATTAATATTTCACCAGGGGAACTGCTTCCAAACAAAGGTGTATTTCTTAATTGTAGAAGAGATAAATAGAAGTCTCTCCCATCTGCTAGCGCTTTTTTGACTAAATTTTCAACTATGAAAATGTAAACTTTCACCAAAATCACACATAATAAAATACTTATCTTTTTTTGGGATTTTTAATGGTGTATTTTAAATTATACAATCTAAACGTTTCGATAACACTTACAGTTATCTTCGTCTGTAGTAATATTCACTCATCACTCTAATTTAAACCAAGATAAGAGCGGAATCTCGTGATTTTTTAGAGGTTCTGCAATCTGTGAACCTCTGTATTTTTGACAAGTAGCGCATCCCTCAATCAGTAATTTCATTTAATTTCTTATGGTTGGCCAAAAAACTGATTCTTCCGCTAACTTTACGCATGTATTATATCCTAAATGACTGTAGTGAATTTTCCTTAAAATCTCTTTTCTTAATCTAGTGGGTATAACACAACTATTATTTCTGTAAATGATTCCACTTTCTACAATTAATTCGCTTTTATAGCGTTGATATGGCCCTACTAAAGAATTTATTGAATTATTGTTTTTTGGCCATCCGTTCAGAATAATTCGTGAGAGCTCCTGTAATTCAGAGTCATTTATTGTTTCGATTTTAACTTTTTCTGCATATTCCTCGGAAATTTTTGGTTCTTCAACAACACATATTTGATCATTGAAATCTAAGTCAATACGATCATTTGAATTTTGTGTACACGCACGCGACAAAGTGTCAGATTATTAAATACTTTCCCGGTTAGTAAACCAAATGAAATTGATATCTCTGTAACGATAATATAATACGCTGTAAACGTGCAGGAGCCTTATTTAATGGTTTTTTTGAACAAGGATAACAGTGGTTTATGATCTGTCTCCACTGTCACTTCTCGAGCAAAAACACAATTATTAAATTTTGACAAATCAAACCAAACGGCTAATAATTCTTTAGAAATTTGAGGTTTATTGATTTGACTTAGCGTTAACGCTTTTGATGCATAACAAATAGGCTTATTTTCTTGTAGCAAACATGCACCTAGTCCGTTTTGACTTGCATCCACAGAAACTATAATTGGTTTGTGTGTATCAAAGAAATTTAGTAGGGTAAAGTGGGGTAAGTGCACCCTCAAAAAACAATAGTTTGTGTTTAACTATTTATTATTACCACATCGTACAACCCAGTTATTTGCAGTTTTGACTATAGATTCTGTACTGTATATAGACATAAAATCTAAAATGAAATTAATATAGAGTGCATTTTTCATTAAATGTCATCATTTTTTTTAAATATGTTGACTGGTGCACTTGTCCCATACAAGTGGGGCAAATGCATCACCAGGTGACAAAACTTGTATACTATTATATTTTTCAATGATGGGGTAAGTGCATTATTATAGTGTAAGTTTAGTATAACTAGTACAGAAATTTAATTCTCTACCTTCACGTTTTTGTGGAAATAATACACCAATGTATAAGAGAACCGGTGAAATAAAAAACCTTTAGAAATTATGAATGAACTGAAATATTGTTTTATTCAAAGAAATTTATAAAAAAAACATTACAAAGATACTTAATAACTAATACACATCAGAACTGCATTTAAAATATATTTAGATTTACATTTAAAACGACGTTTTGTCACAACGTAAAAATTTAATTTCATAATCATCTGAGTCGATTTTTGTAACCTGACCTATGTAGTAGCGTACACTTCTTTGCATCGGAAACTGCACTTAATCCCCTTCTTCTACACTACTTACTAAATCAGATTCTTCGTTTTCTTTTTTCGGAGTGCTGGTTCAACCTGGAAAAACTCAAATAGAAGAGCGAAACAACTGTTGAAGTAGTAGATCCTTACCTGTTTAACTTTTGAATTTTGTTGTAAATTAGATAGATCTTTGTGTGTAAGCACCTCTGCAGTCTTTACGTTGTTTTGGAGCAGGTGAATTAGAAATATTTAGCCGAAAAGCTTCAACAATTAAATTTGTAAAAGATATTACACGAATTTCTGCAATCTCCGTTGTACTATGGTATAATTTTCGATGTACTAGGTACATTTCTCCTATTACTCGGTACATTTTGATTGGTGCTTGCACAGGGCTCAAAGTTTCCTGGTTGGGTGTTGTTTCGGTTGGTTCCTCATGTTCTTCATTTGATGTATTATTATTGGCATCAAGAGCTTTAGCACCCTGTTTATTTTTATATGCATTGTAAGCTTGAAGATCTCTTTCTGAATAGTGTGTTGTCGAAATGATGGTATAGTTTTCGATGTACTAGCTACATTTTGATTGGTGCTTGCTACAGGGCTCAAAGTTTCCTGGTTGGGCGTTGTTTTGGTTGGTTCCTCATGTTCTTCATTTGATGTATTATTTTTGGCATCAAGAGCTTTAGCTCCCTGTTTATTTTTATATGCATTGTAAGCTTGAAGATCTCTTTCTGAATAGTGTGTCGAAATGATTTTTCTGTTTACGTTTGTGTCATTTAATATGTTAGCATCGTGAATACCCATGCATTTGAAACCACTTTTTATATTTTTCTTAGTCAATCCTATCCAAGCGGCTCCAATCAACTTGGCTAAATTTGACTTACTGGCTTTCTGTCAAGGATTAGTACGTTGCCAAGCAACCAAATTTTGACCCCACTTAACTTTTAAGCCTTTAAAACATACCGCATCCAGCGGCTGGAGTAAATGTGTTGTGTGGGCCGGCAACTTTAGTAGTGTTATCTTTTCATTTTCGGCTTTGGAGATTACTTCTGCGCTTACATGGGTAACATGGCCATCAAAAAATAATGGGTGGGTGGGTGGTTGCGTGCGTGCGTGCGTGCGTGCGTGCGTGAGTGCGTGAGTGCGTGCGTGCGTGCGTGGGTGTGTGTGTCCGAAATAGGAAATTTATAAAACCCTCTGTGTTAAGAGCTGAGAGTAATAGAAACTCAGGTGGTTCTTTAAGTAATAACAAAAGATTTTCGTGGTTGGAAAGTTTAGATTCCTAAAAGGGGAAGAAAGAGAAGTAGGAAAAAGAGAGGATAGAGTAGATAGGTATAGTTTAATGAATTTAGAATTAAGACATTTATCTGGTATGTGTGACAGTGACGGAGAGATAAATAATGATGATGAGGAAAATCTTAGTAATAGACAAAATTCAAAAACAGCTTATACTAGTATAGTAAGAACTCGTAGCGGCGGTGGAGTAAAGCCAACTCAACGTCTTATTGATGTGTAAGATAGGATAGGATATTTTTAAGGCATTTTGGCAGAATAGATAAGTTAATTTTAAGAAATTCATTCTAAGGAAAAAAAAGTTAAAGGGAAAGACGTGGAGTGGAACTCGCTTGAGGTACAGGTCTGGGAGACACAAGTTGTCGATAACACAGAACACTGTAATACTGGCAGTTAATAAATATGTAAGCTGGAGCATTATTATTCGACTATTCCTAAACTTAAACAATCTAAGTAAACTTTATAAAATATAACATAACACTGTTGCAGACCGAAAAAGAAATGCTAGTACTTACAGACCACACGAACGCCACATTCGGTATACCGTAAACTGTTTGTTCAAGAGTTTGTAGCTTTTAGTACTAAAAGCACATTATTTTTTGCAGGTACGTCAAAACACATATCCTTATGTGGTATGTAGGGCTTTTTTCACAAGCTATTTGAAATTATACCTCGAAGAATTTTATGTGTTGCAAAGAAAATTCAGAAGGGATAAGTGTCTGTGTTAATAGCGGCGGTGACACTAGATCCCACAAGCAAATTGCCAAAATTAAAAAAAGCTACGGAATTTATTGGACGATTTAGAGCGCAGGAAAGTCATTATAATCCAGAAAAATCTAAAAGGTTGTATTTGCATTCCTCTTTAACTATGGGGAAAATGCATAACAGTGAAGCAGCCGTTGAGTTCCATGTGGTTTACGGTTATTTTCATAAAGTATTCAGCACTGCGTTCAATCTTGGATTTGGATCACCTGCCACGGATGTATGTAGCTATTGTGAACGTATCAAAAATACAATTAAGAGTACCATAGCGGACGACAAAGTAAAGCTTGAAGCGAAACGTGATCTTCAGGTTGATGAAGTAAAGGCCAAACAATTTAACATGTTAATGAAAGAAAGACGAGACAATGAGGTTTCATACTGTTTTGATCTTCAGCAAGTTCAAAACCTGCTAAAAATTCCTATTCAGGAAGCGTTTTATTCCGTTCTACTCTATTTTTATTGCATGTGTGTGGTTTATTTACAAGCAAAGAAACCAAACTTCTTTGTTTTGACCGAAGCTGTTGGACATGGGTCAAATGAAGTTGGCTCTGCTGTAATTGACTTTCTGAGAAACTCCCAATTAGTTGAATCAACAACAACAATCCGTTTATTTTGTGATGGATGTGGGGGTCAAAATAGGAATAGTCATGTCATGAACGCATTAATTTTACGAAAGTTACGAAAATAGTCACCGAAGAATATAGATAAGATTCAGATAATCGTTCCGATACGTAGCCATTCTTATTTACCTGCAGATCTGGTTTTCAGGCGAGTTGAAAAAGAGTTAACCCGGAATGATCGAATTGTTCTACCTTCAGCGTATTATGAAATTTATAAGAAATTTGGAGATGTCTTTGAATTAGGCAAAGATTGGACCGTTTACAACCTAAAAGAGCTACTTACTGTTTTTACTAAAGTCGATGGAATACACGAACTAAAAATAATTACCTTAGAGAAAACTCAAAACCCAAAAATTAAAAAGTGTCAGGTAACACTATGCTCCCAGATTTTCTATAGAAGTACGGATCCTTCAAAAAAACCAAAAACTTTGTTGAAAAACGGAGTATCTTAGCAAACAAGAAACCTATCACGAAATAGCACAAAATTACTTCCGATAAAGGAAAACCGGTTAATAAGCTCCTGATTGCTGCTTTTGAAAAGGAATGGATTAGGGATGAAAACTTGCAATGGTACTATGAAGTGTTGATCAGCGACTTACAAACCGGGCTAGACGCTGGAGCTGGACAGAACGAAACTGCAATTGTCTCCATGAAGAACTGGAGATTAAAACATAAAATGTATTAAAAATAAGTAAAACATACTAAAAATAAAATTGTGGTGTTAATTTTTCATCTGTTAACGTTAAAATTTTTGAATCAAAACGTAACTGATCTTATTTTTTTTTCAAAGTGAAACAAGTCCATTACAACATTGAGCACATCAATTTAAGACATTGATTTTGATTTACAAAAAAAGAGTTTTTAAATACTTATACAACACGGCATTCAAACAGAAATAGTTTCTCTCAGTTGGTTTTGTAGAAATAGTAGAAATAGTTAAAAAATGTACTTCTTGCACTTTGAAATTGAGCTCCTCATCTATGCTTGATTTTTTTCCCTAAATATTCATATAGAGTAAGGCTGCAATTAAGAAATTATTGCAATAGATCAGTAAAATTAATATTTTGTGTTTGCGCACATACCGTCATTTTCAATGTTATCCCGTGGAGGTCCCTTAATTTCCGTGGTAACTCCGGCAATAGTCTCCCCTTCATCATTGTGCCACCTTCTTCGGACAAAATTAAACTATTAGAATCATATTATCACATCCTTTATCAATATCATTAGGTGTAATGTTTTTTTTTTGTTGCAGATTTCCAAAAATGCTAACGAATGGAAAATTGTAGCTGACAAGTTTAACAAGGACTGGAATTTTCCCCACTGCATGGGTTTCCCGCGATGGAAAGCATATTACGATACAAGCGCCTACTAATTCTGGATCTGAATTATACAATTATATAATTTCAGTACAGTATTGATGGCTTTAGTGGATGCTGAGTATTGTTTCATGTTTGCTGACTGTGGATGCCAAGGCCAACTTAGTGATGGAGCAGTATTCCAAAATATTCGCTTTCTTCAAAAAATTGAGGGAAATGAATCGCACGGCCCTCCGTCAGAGCCACTGATTAGGAAAAAATAAAGAAGTGCCTTATGTATTTGTTGGGGACGACGCATTTGGATTAACAGACAAAATTATGAAACCATTCCTAGGCAAAGCAAGAATATTTAACTATCGGACTATTGGCTAATGTATTTAGAGTACTTTAGAAGCCAATGTTGCTTCAACCTCATAGTATTAGTTGTTACGGCCTGTGTTGTTTTTCACAATTTTTTAGAAGAAGTAAGGCATCCCGGTCCCTCTATTTTCCAAATGGTACCTTTGACTATGAAGAAGATGGAAACATTACAGAGGGCGCGTGGCGTCAATCAAATAAATTCTTAAAGGATGAATAAATTTATTTATTTTATTAAATATAATAATTACCTACTTCTGTATTTATTGTCTTCCTTGGAAGATCCTTATCCCGCAGGAATGTGGCCATTTTTTCATAGACGGTAGAGTGTAAATTTCATCGGTCCCTTCTCCGATTTTCAACCTTTCTTTCACTTTATCTAAACAGGCTCGAAAGGATGCCATGAATGTATCCTTTTTCTTGTTTAACTCAGTGACGGTGTCTTTCTGACCCATCTTAACCTCTATTAGTTTCCAAGCATCATAA
>JARFJB010000591.1:0-87500 GCA_036346205.1 Vesta saturnalis | reverse complement strand
TTGAGAAAATCGATATCGTACTTAGACTTTAGTAACTCTGGAGCGCTGAAGCAAGGATGTCCTCCTCTCGGGAAATAATACACGCGAAAGGCGCGTAGGCAAACGCGAGATCTCGGGCCGGTCTTTCTCTAATTATAACCGGTTTAATGTAGGTAATTAGATTATTTATCTAACTAAATTAATTACTGATCTCTATACTAAGTTTAATTATTTATAATTAATCAAGGGATCAAAACTACTTAATATTAAAACTACTCTAATCGGTTTACGTAAAGATAGAAAATCTACGTACTCTCTAATTTATTTACAAACGTTCGTGCACCAGGTATTTACGATGGTTCGGTGGACGACAAATTTATTATACTATAGATTATGGAGGTACTCTTCTGCGATTCACAGACATTGTGTATGGTTATTGTGTTTGTCTGTAGGTAGTGTATGAGTTTCGAGCGGATTTCAGTAATGCCCAGAAGACGTAGGCGACGGCCTGTCTTTACTGGATATACTAAGAGAAAGGTCGTAGGTCTTTACAGCCTGTAACAACCTTCACCCTCAAGTCTTTGCGAGATACGGCGGGGCTACCCTGCGTGACTCTAGGTGTACTTTGTAGTGGCGAGTGACGACGGATCTACCATTCGTGGCACTCCAGGTGCTAGTGTACTTGGTATTACGTCGGGGGTTACCCCTGCGTGCTACTCTAGGTGCTAGTGTACTTTGTATCTGCGAGTTACGTCGGGATCTACCCTGCGTGACTCTAGGTGTATTTGGTATAACTCCTGGAGGCTCAGCCCGGAATTATTTACGGTCTGTAGTGTTTGAGTGTAAATTGTTAGATTGTATAACTTTACAACTTACGTGTCTATCAATAGCAGTACAGAATTGAACTTTAGGTTGCCCGGTGCGTCGTGGTGCGCGTTATCGCCAGATCGCGAAGGACTCTTCGTCGGTGAACAACAGGTCGGTGCGTACACTAAGCAAACGGAGCGGCTGCGGCTACTGGTTTCTGGAACGGCTTGACTTGAATCTACGGAGATTCATCGATTCTTATGCGCGTCGTGAGTTTATAAAGGTGCATCTGTGGGCGGCTTCGCGGCTACCGTGCGGGGAAGGCCGTTATGTGATTGGTTAAAATCGTTCTGACGTGCAGAAACTTACGGTTTCTTAGAAATACACGTCAGCGGTGATGAATAAATTATTCGTTGTGCAATATCGCGTAAACTTATGAAATCTTACATACAGGATGGTCCGCACCTAATTTATTCTAAAACACATACGTACAGGACGCTGGTTCTTTACAAATAAACTTTACATTTTTTAAAGATTTATTTAAAACGCGATTTCCCGAAACTCAACAATTTTGAATTATGATGGTCTTCCACAGAAGTAGCGATATAGTTTAACAGAATTTACTTTCTCCGTCGAGAACATTTATTATAAAATGTCATCCCATCATAATACACCCAGATAGTATTGACACTTTCCGAACCTGAAGTCTTTAACCGTTTTTCTCTTGTATACCGGTCCTTCAGGTTCTTCCATAGTCTCATACAATCTTCCATTAACCTCTAAATCATCAAGACCGTCTACAGAAGTTCATCACTAAAATTTAATTCAATTCAAATTCAAAAATTGTCGCGCTTTAACCACTAAGGTCGTTTTTGGTCGGTAAAATTCCGTACCGAAGACTACAGGTTTGAACACGCTCAACCGCGTAGTTTGTTTGTTATGGTCTTTCTGTTGCGACTTTCGGGTGAACGGACGTGATAATATTTTATGATTGCGGTGCAAATTCAAATTACAGAAATAATACATTCCAACAGCTCAATTGACTTGGGATTTTTTGTGGTAAGTTGTTTGATCTGATAATTTGATATGTTTGATTTAAAAAAAGTTTTTTCTTGTTCGAAACGAGTATTTTATGAACACTTTCTACAGACGGTGTTAGTGGTTTGGCTGAAAAAATCCCTCTATTTTACCTTTATGCAATTTTCCCTTCATCTATTTTTATGCTATTTTAACGTTTTTTCTTGCACATTTTTTGCATATTCTTGATTTTGTAAAATGTCACGACAAAACGGTACACAGAGAAGGTACAACCTCCCTTCAATGAGTGATGAGCAAATTAAAATTTTAATGGATTCAGTTGAAACTGATGATGAAAGCGAAGATTTTGACGACAGTTTCTAAGATCCAGATTATCATTACGATGATCTTCAACCTGAAGATAATACAATAATAACTGTTTGCAACTAATGGACTCCTCATCGCTTACAAATGCACTTAAGTCTTCAATGAATGTTGGCAATTTCAGCTTGAGTGAAATTAATGAAATAGAACACTACAGAATAAAGTTGTTATTCCAGCATTTCAACACCCACAAACAGAAGCGACAAGGTCAACGCCACAGGGTGAAGTTGCAGTTCAAGCACCACGACTGCAAACTGAAGCAAAAACGTCATTTAAGCCAAAGGAAAGAGCTCGATCACCATTACCAAGTGTAGACGCTTCAGGGCCACATGTAACACCATCAGCTGATGGATTCACTGGAGTTAGCTTGGTGAATAACGGCAAAAACTCAAATGAGTTCAATGGAACTATGTGGCGTAAAAAGTGCATACAGTTGCACGTCAATGAAGTTGTATTTAGTGGTAAATACAGATATACCACCTGAAGTGAAAAAACTGCAAATACCGTTGGATTTTTTAAATTATTTTTTTACCGACGATCTAGTCGCGTTGATAAGTTTGGAAACACGCTGAACTGCAATTGCAGAAAACATTAGCAATTCAAAATTGTCAAATTCGGAATTCGTCGATACATTGGAGTTTTGATTTTTACGTCAGTTTACCGTTACCCATACATTGAAGATTATTGGTGTTTCGACACATACCAGAGAGTATGCCAACAATAGATTTGAACAGATAAAAAAATATTTATCGTTCAACGATGAATCAAAACGGGTCATATTTGCTTGAGCACTTTGATGCAATTCCTAAAAATGCACGATTATCAATTGACGAACAAATGTGTTCCACTAAAATGGTTCATCATTTACGCCAGTATTTACCAAACAAACCTTATAAATGGGGCGTAGAATTCTTTGTTTTGTGTGACAGCAATGGCTACTCATACCGCTTTGAAATATATACTGGAGTCGAAATGAGGACATGGTTCTGCCTGATACACCAAACATTGGAGCAACAGGAAATGTTATCACGTTGTCGCAAACAGTGCCAAATTTTGTGAATCATATATTGTATTTTGACAATTTCTACACATCTCCGCCGCTTATGGTGTATCTTAAAGCATGTGGCATTTATAGTCTTGGCACTGTGATAGCAAATCGTATTCCCAACTGTAAACGTCCTACTGACGAACAACTGAAAAAAGCACAACGAGATTATTCGACAGAATTTATTGGATCGGCTTATGGTGTCGACTTCGCCATAGTTTGTGGAATGATACGAAGAATGCCAGACTGTACTCAACTTATGTTGGCACTAAGCCTTTCCAAAGAAATAATACAGAGAGTCAACCATAAAAAATAGCTGCATACAATAAAAAGGAAAGGTCATATGATGAAATTGATTGTCCACAAATTATCCGAAAATACAACGCACATATGGGCGGTGTCGATTTAATGGACTCTTATTTGGGTCGCAATGGACTCAAAATTAAAACTCAGGACATGGCAACCAGGATCTTCTACCATCTTTTGGACATGACTAACAAATGCGGTATAGAAGACTCAACGTTGAAAAGAATCAAACTGCGGATAGTGACGATAAAATAAAAGACATGACGATCAAGGCATTTTGCGTGAGCATTGCTAAAGCTCAGTTGGCCGCCCATCTGCTACACAACCAACTACCAGCAATTGTGGTAGTAAAAAAGCAGCTCATCCAGTGGCGAGTGTGAGATTCGATGGAATGAATCATTTGTCTGAATGGGGATCAAAAAAACGTGCAAATTTTGTAAAAGATCAGATACACACACATTTTGCATTAAATGCAACCTCCACTTGTGCTTTTTTAAAGCTAAAAACTGTTTCAAAAAGTATCATGTAAAGGAATAATTCATTTTCTTTTCAATAAATAAATAAATAAATTTTTTTCCGGCATTTTATTGATCATTCAAACTGAATAAAAATATTTATTTTACATAAATTATGAAGCACATAGTTTTTTTTTAAGCGAGCCCACTAAGACCGTCTACGATGACGATCTTTCACCTGTTTCACCTGGCGCTCTCAGGTAAATATTTTATCACAAATGGACTTCACATTCGTGTCTGTCAGGCTAGAATCATACTAGAACCAAAATTTTCATGAAATAATTCCTCACATTTACTTCACAAATGTACGTACCACTTGAGTTTGTGATTTCGGAAATTTCAAGCCATCTTTCCTTTTAGAATTTTTATACTCTGTGTGGCTGAGGTCATACAAAAACTCATACTGTTGGATTACGTCAATAAGCACGTTTTTTGTGTAAAAAGTACAAATTAAATCTGAATTGAAGACATAAGTGGATAAAGGTGTCATGTCACATTTTTAAAGTTTTGAGTAAATTAACAAAACGCGTTATGAATTGGAACTTTTTTATTTTGCTTTTGATTTAAATGAGTAATACCTCAAAAAATTAATAATTTTAGGCTATTCTCTTTTGGTTATTACAATATTTAAAAAAAAAACATGATTGTGTGAAACTAGAATTTTGTGTACATAATAAGAAAATTCAATCTGATATGTTTTCTCATGGATAAAGAAGTCATGTAACTTATAACTCAAATTTATTTTAATATAATATAAGCAATACAAACTCATACAATGAAGAAAATGTAATTAATGTTTTGTTTAAATTTAACTAAGCAACATTATACAAAAACAATACCTATGCTAACATGTCTTTCTCTTTTTCTGTTTCGGATTTTCAACATTTTCTTCTAAAACCTCGTTATAGAACCATCTGTAGTCAGGGTCAATAAATTTCATTTGCTCTCTTAAGTTGGACATTTTTTCAACCGTTAAACCACCACATTTGTGTAGTACACTTGGGGCAATTTCCTCAGCTACCACTTCTCTAGCACCTTTTTTATGTAAATCGACTTGTAAAAATGGAGTAAAAGGATCTAGGTTAGTTTTATAAAAATAAAATCCAAATTGATCTACTCTAATCCATCGGGCGTTACCTCGTAGATTAATTTTTTCATTAATGGTATTATTCACCTTCTTGTATAAATGAAGTTTAGTTGGAAGCTCTTTAAAGTTATAAAAGAATTGTTCCATATTCAAACACACCCTATTTTTAGTACTTGCGGATTTAATGATTTCTCTGTATTGCTCTGGTATATAAATGTTTTGATGTTTCCTGAGTACTTTTTCGATGCGTCCAAAGTCTCTGTCAGAATCAAGAAAGCTGTGTCCAACCAGGGAAATTTGTGCTCAACAACTTTAAAAAAATTATTCAGTACTAAGTATTGATAAAGGCAAAGCATATAAAAGTTTTTATTTTGTCCTCCACACGAGTCGGGCCAAATTATTAAATGGTCAATTTCAGGATCCTCTTCTTTAAGTAATTTGGAAAATCGTAACAGACAGCTCGCTATTTCATTACTACCTCTATTGGCAACATTTTCAGTCCAGTTAAAAAAATATGACTTGTGGCCTGAATGGTTGACACAGTGTATACCAACGTTATAAAGCCACATTTGCCTTAAATAAAAGGCCTTAGATGTGGATAACTTCGGCAATGGCATGGTCTGTTGTAGATCCATTGTCACATAACATGTTTTCCTGTCAACGGAAGATATTTCTGTTACTTGGGAATGAAAAGCAAATTTCCAGTTTTCGTTATGCTCTTCCGAATTATCTCCAGCATCGCAAATTGTGCATGTATCACTTTTCGGGTTACCAAAAGACAAATTGAACTTTGTTTCGAAAATGTGTCTATAGAAAGACACCTTAACCATGTATTTGGCATCAAGGTTTTTTTCTTTACACTGCTCTATATAAAGCCGGTGAAGTATGTTCACATTAAGTAATGGAGACATATATTTTTTATTATGGTTTTTGTTTCTCGAATAGTGCGATGTTTCTGCAGGAAATTGGTTAATGTGACTGACAATGCAGTTAATAACTTCATCACTTATCTTGTGTGGGCGATTCTTGTGACGTCCTTGCTTATTAGGTGATGGAAGTGACTGACCATGTTTTAATAATTTTTGCGATATTTCAACTTTTTTCGGTCAATTCCATATAGAGAGCACAAAGCATCTCTACACACCGGTATGACTTGTTTATCATATGTGATTGTATATTTAAACGTGTATTGTTTTGACGATCTCCTACTAGATCTATGCCGACGAACTGGAAAAATTTGAATACTTTTAAAAATTAAAGTATTTTTGGCATTTATATCTAATGCATAAAATTTCTTAATTCTTGAACAGTGTTTGTCTTCCTTCGTTATTAAATTTTTCAGTACACTTTATCCGACAATTCACCTTGCAGAGCACTTCAGTTTTTATTTCTTTCTTTTTCATAACTTTTCCTGTTTGTGATATATATTCTTCTCCTTTGCTCCTTAAAATTGCCGCTTTCTTACGTTTCCACTTGTCTGGCTGTCGTGATCGTTTTTTAGACACTTTATGTTGGTATTCAAATATTTTATGTTTTCCTGTTACACCTTCAGCAGTGACATGCTGTACAACAATTCCGTCTTCTTTATTATTTGAAGAAATATTCAGATCTTCTCTTTCGGTCTCACTAGTTTCATTTTCTTCAATATTTTCTGCTATTAGTGTCTCTTCCTGAATGTATTTCTTAACATTGTCTGCTGTCTCAGAAAACACTTTACGTTTCACCTTCTCAATATTTTGGTTGTAAACTATTTGCTGGTGACTTAGTGACGTATCAAAATCTTCTTCTTCGCTAGAAGGAAAATATTCGCTACCAGATGTCACATCGTCATCACTACTACTCTCTACAAGGCCTGAAAATGAAATGGTAATGGTCAGACATTGGCAAGAATCAGTACAAATGCAAGATATGGAGAAATGCGAGGGAAATAGTGAATTTTGTTTAAAACCTTCGTACCTACCTAATGTTGTGAGAAAACTTAGATACTGAATAACAATGTCATATTAACAATAATAATATTAACACTTACATTTCGTAGTCGTTTGCTTTTGGGGCTCATTAGTACTCGAGGGTTGAGTAATATCTCGAATTACATCAACATTTTGATAAGTCTGTTGAGTTGGGAATGGTATGTCATTATCTGTATGCGTTTATGTCTTGGCTTGAAATAAGCTCTGAAATTACTTCTAAAAACAAAAACCCTTCAATATGCACCAACTCGAACTTTTACAACAAAAAAATAATATTAAAATAACTTACCGTGTTTGGAAGAACATGGCTTCTCGTCTTTTAATAATAATTTTAGAATTCGTTTACCTCTAGATTCCATTATGATTTATTTTTATATTATTAAAACTGTTTTTTATAATGGAATAAACACATTAACCACTGTTTGTAGGTGCACTGTACAAGAGTAAACACAATAGAAACATAACCTTAAAATGTGACATAACATTCATATGCTTCATATTTCCACAAAACTTTGCGAATTCCTTAGTGGATAAAGGTGTTATGTATCAAAAATGCAACATAACACCTTTATCCACTAAAAATATTCATTGTATATGTAACATGGCGTCTGTTATCATCAAAAGATTTCTTTAGGATTTAATATTTTTGGGAGGTTAGAATCTACACCAGAGAAGTTCAAAAATTGCAAAAAGTCATTTTTTCAAAAAATTTTACATGACACCTTTATCCACTTATGTCTTCAATTGTAAAATGTGGACAACACATTATCTAAAACTTCCTCCGATTCTTACTGCAAAATTTAATTTTTCTTAACCTTAAAAGTAGACGGACTGGACAGAAGTCTATCCCGGATAAGTTCGCACTAAAGTAAACCACGAAATGCATGAACCGTATTTCTTTTTACTTAGGTAGGAGTAGGTCATAGGGTTTCAATTTTATAATCCCTGTTCTTGTTTGAATGTCGAACGGCAGCGGCAAAAGTTAATAGTAGGTTATCTATCGAACTACATGAACGTCTCTTGAGTTTGAGATTTCTGAAATTTCAAGCCATCTTTCCTTTTAGTATTTTTATAGTCTTTGTGGCTGTCATACAAAAACTCATACTGTTGGATTACGTCAATAAGCACGTCAACGTTTTTTGTGTAAAAAGTACAAATTAAATCTGAATTGTAAAATGTGGACAACACATTATCTAAAATTTCCTCCGATTCTTAGTGCAAAATTTAATTTTTCTTAACCTTTAAGTAGATGGACTGGACTGAAATCTATCCCGGATAAGTTCGCACTAACGTAAACAAAGAAATGCACGAACCGTATTTATTTTTACTTAGGTAGAAGTAGGTCACAGGGTTTCAATTTTATAAGCCCTGCTCTTGTTTGAATGTCGAATGGCAGCGGCAAAAGTTAATAGTAGGTTATCTATCGAACTACATGAACGTCTGTGGGGAAGTACTCCAAACAGCAGTGGCAAGTTTGTCTTTTTCCCACTAAGGAGGATGAAACCCAGAAATGATACTTTTACCTCTACTTTCCTGTTGTCAATTTTAACATATCTCACAACTTGACTCATCTATTCTACTGCTGTCGAACTGTATTCTATAGTAGTTTGCTTTCTTGATTTCATATATTACTTATTTTTTTTTACAGCGTTACCCAAGATAAAAATAAACTCATTTTGCATTGCTGGCGATAAGTAGGTGACTGGAATCATTCCCGCTTATAAACTTCATATTTTTAACTGAACTTTGTATACGCGCACCGAACTAGTGAGTCTATGCTTAGCATTCGGGAAGTAATGGGTTTGATTCCCGTTACCGTTTATTCCGTATGCTGTTTTTTTCAGGGGGTTTCCCTCATTTACATATACTGGCATAATCACTGCGTATACAATCATAATATGCAGCTATTTAGGCGAATTCTGGGGTAGTATCTTCCCCATGAGAACCCTAACTTCGTTCCTTTCGATCCTACCCTGGCCGCACGTCTCCTTAATCCCACCATGCATACATACTTAATGTACACGTACGAATACATTTTGGGAATCCATGACTGTGGTTGAAGGCGCTCGGAAAGCTTAAGCAACCCGCCCACCTCTTTTTAGAGAGAATAAAACACGTTGCCTTTTCCTTTCATTTTTCCTTGTATACGCGCGTTATCATTTTCCAATTGTTGACTCTAGTTTTCATCATTAACCCTTTGCCTATCGGGTTTTGAAGTGTATACATTATTCCAGCGGTACTTTAAAGTACCAGAATCTTTAAATGCATATACAGTTAGTTGAAACTGTGTTAGGTCCCTTTAATACCAAAGGCACTTTAAAGTCCTGGTCTTAGCTAATTACTATGGAGGTGGCGCCAAGCAGAAACGCTGCATTTCGCGGTTATTTCTTATTTCGTTGGTGACTGCGACAGGTACTTGACCGTGCAGTTCTGGTAGTTACAAAAATACGTGTGTTTTTCGAAATAGTTCACAATTTTATGGAGTGGTTAAGGATTTTGATGCATTATTAGGTAAGTATTAACATAGAAATAATAAGTAAGTTTAATTTTATCAAAATAATAGTTTTTGTGAAAATGATTGGAATAGCGATTTGTACATTAGAACATATTTGAACATACTATAATGTATAGAGCATATTTTTAGCTTTTTATGGTATTTAGCAGCAGGAAGATGGACGTAGATGGTAAATTTTCAAAAGAAGAATTAAAAAGACTTCTTACAGGTGAATAGTTGTTATCTATAATATATAACGACTTGTTTTATGAACTAGAACTTGTTAATAATCCGACCTTGAATCAGATTAAGAATTAGAAATGGAAGAAACCGATGGCACGGAAGAAACTTCAATACCTCGTCTGCAAAGATATGAACCAGAGGAAACCATTGAAGAGCGAAAAACTGCCGCATATGGATGAAATAGAAAACTCTGAAAATCAAGAAGTGGAAGACGAAAATGAACAATAAGAGAATAAAGAAAATGCAGAACTAGAAAGAAAATGGTTGAAAAAACATAAAACAACTTCCTTACCCAATTATTTTAAACTTCAAGGGGCCTATATAGAAGCTTTTCAAGATTCTCCAACAGCTCTTCATATTTTTTTAGAACTTCTAGGATGAATAGTCGAATATATATGCAGTCCAAAGGAGTAAAAAATTAAATATAACTAAAGACGAACTTCTAGTTTTTACAGGAATAAATTTTGTTATGGGATACCATCGCCTTCCCAATATAACTAGTTACTGGTCAACCGCTCCAGACCTCAATGTTTCGTTGGTTTTAGAAAGTATGTCAAGAAATAGATTTCAACAAATCTTCAGCACCTACATGTCAATGATATTAGTTTACTTACTAAAGAGAACACCTACAAATTATATAAAGTAAGACCTTTATTAGATACACTAAATGCACAATTTTCATCTCATTACTACGGCACTAAGGAACTTAGTGTTGATCAATACATTATAGTTATTAATGATACTAGTTCGATATGAACTTCATAATGAAACGCGTGTAAAGTTAAACCACGAGGCGTTAGCCGAGTGGTTTATTTACACAAGTTTCATTACGAAGTTCATATCGAACGTGTATCATTCAAAATTTAATCTACGCCAGTCCAAATAGATTTTCTTTGCATAGATTGGATTTGTTTACAATATCAGGAACGGTTTTGTAAATAAAAATTCAAAATTATTAAGTGCCCATATTAATCGATGTTATAGTAACCGCGCTTGTTGATTGTTGCAATTTTTACGTTGACAACGTCATTATTTGCGTTCAATTTTGTGCTTTACATGAGTTTCATGCACTGATGGACTGAATTTAACAAATTGTACAGACTTTATAATTAATGTTTACAATAAATAAATGTTGGTAAAGATTTTATAATGAAGTAAAAGTTGTAACTAACTTTCTTTTTGCCTGTTTTTTATTTTAAAATTTGCGTGTTATTATGAGTTCATAATGGCACTGGGTGCTATTATGAAGGCCATAATGACACCCAAATGAAGATGATAAATATGTCATAATGACACTGGCGTAGATTATAAAATTTAAGGGGAGAAGCTCATTAAAACAATATAACCCCATGAAGCCAGTAAAAAGGGGTTTTAAAGTTTGATGTCTGTGTGATCAAGATGGTTTCGTAAATAAATTTAGTATACCAGGGAAAAAATCAAGAAATACAGACAAAATTTGCTGGTTATAACTTAGGAGAACATGTAGTACTTTTTCTGGTGGAAAATGAATGGGGTAAAGACCGAATCATATATTTCGATAATTATTTCATTTCCGTCAAATTGTTGGAGAAACTTAAAACTGAAGACACATTAGCCTGTGGAACCATAAGAAATAACAGAGTAGGGAGTCCGAAAAAATTACAAGGTGATATAAAGTTTGAGAGAGTAGAGTATGACTGGAGGGTTTCAAATACCGATATAATTTTTTTTTAATGGGAGGATAATAAGATAATTGCCGTTGCATCCAATTTCCACGGCACAGCGGAAACAACTGCTTCACGAAAAAATAAAGAAGGCAAGAAAGTATCAGTAAAAGCACCAGCTGTTATTAAAGATTATAATACATACATGGGTGACGTAGATCACCACGATCAGTTGCGTGCTACTTATGTTGTTGACCGCAAATCAAAAAAGTGGTGGCATAGATTATTTTTTGGGGCTCTTGAAATAATTTTTACAAATGCCTATGTCATAGCCAAAAGCAGTTATAACTTAGATGAAGCCACGAATTTGTTAACATTTCGTCGTGAAGTAGCAATGGGCTTGATTAGTTTGAAAGCATCAGAACGCAGAAATCGTTCTTTTGAAGCAAACGAGCCTATAAAAAGAAGGCAATACAACTATAGTGTTCCTTCAAGTAATCGGTTAGGAAACCTAGGTAGTCATTGAATTACATTTGCACGAGGAAGATGCGAAATGTGCAGTTTGAAGGCAATCCAGTCGAAGCCCTATTCTAAATGCTCGAAATGAGGAGTGTTCTTATGCTGCAACAAGGAAAAGAACTGTTGTGCAGAGTATCACGATATAGCTATCTAAGAAGTAGCTATTGTTTTTTATATGTTGCGTTCATTATTTTGTTTTACTTATATTCTGAAAAAATGAAAATGTAAAATGTTTTATAAACAATTAGCATTTTTTGTATTTACATATTCTAATGTTTATTTATACAGAGTTAGTATAAAGTATGGAACCCCTGAGTATCTTCTCAACGGTTTATTATTTTTTTAAAAAATTGGGCACCCCCTTCTAAAAAGATCCAAGGAATCCAAAAATGCAATCAGGGTTACTGTATCATTTCCGGTCAGACCGAAAATAAATATCAACTTTGTCATTTTAAATGGAACACCTTGTATATGTTTACATTTTTAAATTCCTTATTTAATTTTGGATGCAATGAACCTCTACATTCATATTTTTATTGCCCGGCAACATGCTTTCGAGAAGTGTTGCAAAATTATTTCGATTATCGATGTTCTTGGGTTATTACTAATGAAAACAAATCTTGAAAACTCCGAAGCTTAACAATTTCTTAATTTTAACAAAAATTACAAAAATTATAATAAATGTTCAAAATTACGCCCTTCTGCTATCTGACAATATCCTAAACGGTCTTCAAATTCTTGCGAAGAATTTTGCGAAGATTCGTTCGGCATTTGTAGGAATAAGTTTCTTATGCGCAACTGTAACTCATTTAAATTTGTAGGTCTACTTCTGTATGCTTTACTTTTCAAATAACTCCACAGAAAAAAAAGAGCGGTGTTAGATCAATTTTATTTAAAAATAATAAACCGTTGAGGAGATACTCAGGGGGCTCCATACTTATACTACTACTAAAATAAAGTTACAATTTTCATTGTATGTATCTACTTCTCAATTTTGAAAATGTTAGATACTTACTGAAAAAAATCACTTTTATTATTTTAGATAAGATCTATCACTGACCAAAGGTACTTAGAAGTACCGCCTCTAAAAAACCCTGAAAAATATGTTTTTGGAGAAAAAAATTATTTTTTACTCTATACTGTAGTCCTTTTATGAACAAAAATAGAGAAACAATAAGTTTTACATGAATATTTCTTTGCTTGGTACTTTGGGGTATTAAGGAAAGGAGGTACTTAAAAGTACCATCGGTATACAAAGGGTTAAACTAGAATATGCAAGAATGTCGGTGAATACTGCTATCAAGGCAACGAGTGCCAGTCAATGCTGTGTTGATATTAACTGTAAAACACAAAGTAAAATTAAAATACTTATCTTTTTTAGGATTTTTTAATGGTGTACTTTAAATTATACAATCTAAACGTTTCGATAACACTTACAGTTATCTTCGTCAGTAGTAATGTTTGTTAAAAATTGTTAAAGATGTAGTAAACAATTTTGTCAAATTTGAAAAATTCAAACATAAACATAAGCCTGCTATTAATATAACAGTTTGAGAAACGTATAAGCCAACTATAAAATTGTAGTAAAGAATAACTAGGTCATTAAAATTAAATATTGTTAAACTGCCTCAAAGATGACAAACCAGAACATTCTCTACGACGAAAGCTAACAATGAAATTTGTCAGCCAAAAAACACATTTAACAAAATTTAATCGAGTTATGATGTAAGTGTAAAGTTGTGAAAAACTTCAATTTTAAAATGATAGAAGCATTCACAAATCCAAACATTACATCAAAAAATAACCCAGTTAAATCTAACAAAGAGATATCTTTATCAATAATTGGAAGTGTTATTAACAATGAAAAGCACAATGCAGAACGTTCTTTGTAATTTTAATTTCAATTTAATTTCAACTACTTATGTTAAATTATAGTGCTGTGGAAATTTAACATATAATTGGTAAAGCATTTGCTTCAAGGTCTAGGAAAAACACAGCAAAAACCTAGACATACCAAAAGTTGAAAACAAATTAAAATCAAGGCGTATCATTATGCTCTTTTTAATTATAAGATGCCAAAACCTATTTAAACGGAGATTTTCTTCTTGTCTATTAAAATTATTCGGGTGTTTATATATTTCAATAGCTTCACGTTGCAAACGAACATAATAATGGTTTGTCTTGACAATATTTTCATATTGTCAAATTGAATGTCATGATTTAGATTATTCAGGGCATGGTCAGCCACAGCAGACCTCTCTGGTTGACCCAATCTACAAAATCTCATATGTTCTTTGCGTCTTGTATCAAAGCTACGTTTTGTGGTCCCGATGTATACTTTTCCACATGAACAAGATAACTTATACACTCCGGAAGATGATAAAGGGTTTGACACATCTTTAGGTGATCTTAAATGTTCTTTAATTTTTCTTGTAGGTTTAAAAATAGTCCTAATGCCATATTTGATTAGGATTTTTCAATTCTATTTGTAACATTAGCTATAAAAGGAAGAAAAGCAGTACCAACATTAAGAACTGGTTTTTCTTTAAGGTTACGCCTAGAAGGTGTAATAACATTATTAATATCTGTAAGTGAATATCCATTATCTTGTAAGGATTTTCTTAAATATTTATATTCATCATTCAAAATTCAGGGTCACAAATTCGTTTTGCTCGATCTACTAAAGATTTAATTACACTAATTTTTGACGTGGATGGTGGTTGGATAATTTATGAAGGTATCTATCAGTGTTGTCGGCTTTCTGTAAACCTTAAAAGATAGTGAATTATTATTTTTAGATATTAATATGTCAAGAAATGGTAAACTTCCATTAGTTTCTTTTTCCATGGTAAACTGAATACTAGGATGTATACCATTTATAAAAACCAAAACTCATGCAGTGCTTCTTCTCCATGTCTCCAAATAACAAATGTGTCATCTACATATCTATACCAAACTGAAGGTTTTTTAGGTGTATTTTGTAACGTTAATGTTTCAAATTTTTCCATATAAAAATTAGCTATAACAGGACTAAGGGGACTACCCATTGCTACACCTTCAATCTGTTCATAAAATTTACTATTCCACTGAAAATAAGTTGTAGTAAGACAGTGCTGAAAAAGAATGGTTATGTCCTTTGGAAAAAGATGATCTATGTATTCAATAGTTTCTTTTAGAGGTACTTTTGTAAAAGTGAAATAACATCAAAACTAACCATTATATCACCCTCTTCAATTTTGAAACTATGCATTTTTTCAACAAAGTCGGCAGAATTTTTAATGTAATGGGGTGTTTTTCCTATATGAGGTTGTAATAACAATGTAAGATGTTTTGCAAGGTGATATGTAGGAGAACCAATTGCACTAACAATAGGCCTTAAAGGAATATTAGGTTTATGAATTTTGGTAAACCATATAGTTTTGGTGAAATAGCTTCAGAGTTAGATAGTTTCTTCTTTATTTCTTCAGGAATAGATGATAATTTAATCAGCTCTTTAGTTTTTAAAAGAAACTTTTTGTTGGATCTTTGGTATTTGGTCCCAACAGTTGTTCTATCTTAGTGTTATAATCGTTCATATTTAATATAACAGTTGCATTACCTTTATCTGATTTTAATATTATAATACTTTCATTGCGTTTAAGATCAAGTAAAGCATGTCGTTGACGAAAGGATAAGTTGCTCTTTGGAGGTTTTGTTTTACGTAATATGTTAACGGTGTTATATCTAACTTCATTAGCAGCATCAAAAGGTAATAATCTAATGGAGTTTTCGATGTTGGAAATTATATCTTCAAAAGGTATTACTCTTGGTGTTATCGCAAAATTTCCTCCTTTAGAAAGCGCTTCAATAGCATAATCTGAAACAACATTATCAGAAAGGTTTATAACTGTTTTTCTACAATCAATAGATGGTCTATTATTTTGTTGTTTGTATAATTTATTAAATTTTTTCTTTTGACGTTGACATGAGATGTCAAAATTTATTTCCATAGATTTAAACGTTATAGAATCAATTTTATCCCAATCTTCTTTATTCAAAATAGATGAAATTTCTAAATGTAAATATAAAAGATTTTTATCGGTGTTATCCAGTAACTTCCTAGTAATATGTATTTGATTACGTAGAAGAGCATTTTCAGTTCTTCTGTAAATATTATTCGCTTGCTTGTTATTAAAATTTCTTTTAATATAGATAAAATTTGGGATAATCTTTTGGTCTCGGCATCGTAATAAAAAGTGAGTGACGATAATAATTGTGCTTTACTTTCCTTAATTTTTCAAATTGTCTGATAAAACGATAAGTTTTTTTACAAAGTAAAATTAGCTAGAGTTACGGTTTTCACATTTCCAGTGAACGATAGCGTGCGGTTGTAATATGTAGATTACAAACACCGGTAATGTGTTGTTATTTGATGTTGCTGGCGATAAATTAAAAAAATTTACGTTGTCTTGCATTTTAAATATAATATGGAAATCGTACATAATGCTTCAGTAAGTCTGATACCCTCAGATTCCCAATTAGTAATAGTTTAAATACGATAAAAAATATAACACAGTAAACAATCATGACCTAGAACTTAAGCAAGGCATACATGTAGGAATCCGTACCTCGTTTCTGCGGTATGTTCGTATATTGTCGGAAAAACAATTTTAAAATAAAGAGTTTAATACATTGCCTTGGCCTTTAATCTTATTTTATATCTCGTACGTACATAACTGTCGACTGTCGTGTGATAATGCCTATTATGTATACAGCCTCATTGTGAAAGGATGTTTTTCTACAAAGCAACTTAAAAAGTACAAATGCATGGAAGGGTGTACTGCAGCTTTTAAATTTAATAATAATTTGCGTAATCACTTATTTCATGCATACTATCTGCAAGAGTATAAATAATTCACTATAACAACATTTCAAAGTTACACTGGTATGCGACTTTCATCTATAATTCAACCATTACATATGTCTTGATTTCTTTTAGATTTTAAATCATGGTAGAAAATGAGAGTAAATTGTTATACGTGCAATATACTATAAAGATACTGTAACTAAATATTCATAAGGCACCTGGAGAAAATTACTTTGAGTGTGTACGATCAGGTAATTTCTACTTGTTTCAAAAATCAATTTCATACATGTTGTATTTATATATTATATATAATATAATTTATGTATAAGTATATTATACGCTTTTATGCTGGCTCATGTTCTTGCTACAAATCGAAAAAGATCACAATCAGTCAAGGCAGTCGGAAGCTAAACTATGGTTACACAAGTCAGATTATCGTTACACAAAGAATCAGTAGTGAGGAATGCATCGCTAAGTAATTTAATCCTATATCGCATTCTGTTCTCTTTGAGGACACTATGCTTCAAAAATTCGTCAAGACTGAATTTTGGATAGTATATGCTTTAACTGCATATGTTTCCCATTTGAAGGCGCTCTTTTTCAAATTACGCGACTGAACTACAGGTGGCAGCGCATTCATAACCGAAAATACTTGAACAGGTGATTATACCAAGCGCGTTTAAGGTAGTTATTTCTTAAATAGTTCGATTGTCTGTAGACATGCACAATACCCTAATAAAGGGATGCACACTTTTGATTTTTGTTAAAGTATGAATATTTGTTTATAAATTGTGACGTAGATACGTTGGACTGTTTGGAAACACCGTGCACTTGGGACATACGCTGTAAGGTGGACGAATGTTGAACCAAGCCCTTCAACAACTTTTTATGGAAAAAAATGATGTTTATCAACTTAGAGATATTCCATCTGACAGTGAAGATTCCGTTCTGTCAGATGATGATGATGAAACGACGGAAAATCAGCATATAAATGAAAATGGAGAAAATTTCGACGACTTCGACTCTGAAGATTTGAGTAATTTCGTAACTGTCACACCATCTGCAAAATCTAAAGGTAAAAAACTATTGTGGAGAGAAGAAGTAACTTTCACAGAGAACAATAATGTACAGTTTTGTGATAACACTGATTTACCACAAGATGTTTTAAAATTAGTTGCACCTTATGCGGTATTCAAAAGATTTTTCTGTGACGACTTTCTGCAGATGATAGCAGATAAATCAATGCTATATTCTGTCTAGACTAACTGAACCGCCCTTTTGTCACTACAACCAACGAAATACAAAAAATTGGCATTTTATTGTGGATGTCAATAATAAGATTACCTAGTACAAGACAATATTGGTCTGCAGATACGCGAGTTTCCCAAGTTGCCGACGATATGACGGTGAACCGCTTTGAGGAAATAAAACGAAATCTGAATTTCTATAAAGACATATAATTCCAAAAACCTCATAAATGCGGTTATAAATTGTGGGTACTTTCTGAAGCCAGTGGATTTTCTTATGACTTTGAATTGTTTAATGGGAAAGTTGATCCATCTGCAGGGAGGAAAATTTTGGTTTTGCAAGGAAAGTTGTGTACCGCATGAGTAGTAATATACCCAAGAACATGCATCAAATTGTACCGTGACAATCATTTCACAAGTATTCCTTTGTATTCATATTTGTCACAGAATGGAATTGATTGCGTAGGAATTGTGAGAACAAACAGGTTAATGGGATGTAGCTTTCACAGAAATAACATGTGAACAAAAGGCCAGAGGTTCTTCTATGGAAAAGGAGCAAAATATAAAAAGTAACAGATGAAAGCTGTACAGTGGTATGACAATAACGCGGTTATACTGCTCTCCACTTTCGCTGGTAGTCGGTCATTGCATAAAGTGCAACAATTTTCTAAATCTGAAGGTACTAAAAAGAAATCAATTGTCCAGTCGTCCAGACTTTATACGATCCGCGTTAAGTTTAGGAAATGGTACTACATGTAGTGTTTCCATATGATAGATGTTATCTGCAGTTCATGGTTGCTGTTTAGAATTAGTATCACATTGTAAATCATATTTTGTTCATATTTAATTGAAGTAGTATGTTGTGTACTTTGTTAAAAAAATGAAAAAGTTGTTGATTTGCAATTGTAACATTATTATAAAAAAAAATTTGTCATATAAAAAATTGTGAATAGAAGTAATTTGGTAGAACTTTAGTTCTCAATAAAACAATTTTCATTAACTAAAAAATAGCGGGTAAGTCCCTAACATTGTGGTCCTTCGTCGAGCCGGATATTTGAATTGGAAATATATTGTGAGAAACATTTCTGTTCAAAGAAATATAATTGGTGTGGACAGAAAATAATGGTTTCGACATTTTGTTAAATATGGACTACCTACCAGTTGGTATCTAGTAAAACTACAACAGAAGTAGAAGCAGATATATATGCAAACATATTACTTTGGTTTATCACATTAAAAGCAAGGTTTGGTTAAGGCTATCAAGTAAGTTGACGCATCCTTTTATTTCAAAATATACGTTTCATTATTGTTATTTTACTTAAGAAAGCATTCAATTTTTATAAGTAACGTCATGAATCATGGATGATAATGTAGATATTACATTAAAACAATTAATTAAAAAACGGGGTGTTTTAAAAACACGACAAACAAATTTTAATAAATACGTTCAACAACTTTCTAATAACTACAACGAAAATAAAAATTTGGATCAATTTTTAATTACTGAATTTAAAAGAAGATTAAAAAGGTGGAAAATTTGTTGGATGAATTTAATAATGTTCAAACTGAAATTGAAATAATTACTAGTGAATTTAAGGATGAATATAATAAACAATTATCAAAAGAACATTGTTTGAAAATTCATATTATGAGTTTGTCTCTATTTGCACTGTTATGGTGGTTCTACCAAGTTTAGTAGTGATAGCATAAGAGCAATAATTTAAACAACCATTTAGCGGATAACTCTTTGGCTCAAACTGGGCCTAAGTTGCCTTCTATACCGATTCCAAAATTTAATGGCATTTCAGAAAATTGGTTAATATTTAGAGATGCATTTTGCTCTTTAGTACATAATAATAAATCGATCGGCAATCTTGAAAAATTTTATTTTTGAAAGATGCACTTACAGGGAAACTCAACAAGTATTAAATTTGGTACATGTCGTGATAATTACATGATTGCTTGGGACAAACTATGTGAAAATTACAATGATAGAAGCATGTTAGTAAATGAACATGTAAAACTTCTATTTTCTATTCCCAATCTTTCTAAAGAATCAGCATCGGATTTGCGTGATATGGTGAATAATATTACAAATAATTTGTATGCTTTAGAAAAACTAAATGTAGCTGTTGATCAGTGGGATCCTATGATTATTTATTTGGTATCTAGTAGATTAGATGGTGTTACTAAGAGAGTGTGGGAAGAAAGGAAACCCAGAAAACAATTGTCTACCTGGGAAGAATTTAAAGAATTTTTAAAATATAGGATTAACGTGTTAGCAAATTTAGAAAAACTAAGAAAGACGAGAAAAGGTATAATATTGATAAACATAAACAACCTTCAAAATCATTTGTAGCAACTGCTAATAGAATTTGTGTGTATTGTAGAAAGTCACACTATAATTAATTGTACTGAATTTTTAAAGCTAGCAGCTTCTGATAGATATAATGAAGTCAGACGTTTAGGCTTGTGTGCTAATTGTCTGAAGAAAGGAAACCATACAGGTAAATTTTGTAATGTAGGGTGTTGTAAAAATGTGGATCAAAACACCATACTTTATTACATTTTGGGACTTCTTTGGTGGATAATAAACATAAAGCCAGTGCAAGTAAACAACATGAACCAATTTCAAATACTCTATCCGATATAAATCATACAGGAAATGCTTCAGTTACAATCAATAATAACAGTTCTAATCCACAAAATTGTGATGATCAACAATTGATCAGTAATTCAATGCAAATGAATGTTTATAACAAGTCATCAACAAACGAAGTATTACTTTCTACAGCTCTTGTACAAGTAAGTGATAGAAACAGTGTCTTTCATACTTGTAGAGCATTGCTAGATAACGGATCTCAGTCTAATTTAATAACAAAAGAATTTTGTGATTTTCTAGGGCTGCAAAACAAAAAATTAACTTGTCGATTGTTGGTATAAATCAAATAGAAAGTAGGATTACAGAAAAATGTTACATAAATTTTATGTCACTGCATTATAATTTTAGTCAATTTGTTTCATGTTTAGTAGTTCCTTCAATCAGTAAATCTATTTCATCAAAAAATATAAATATTAGTCATCTTGTTGTACCTAGTCATCTAAAATTAGCTGACCCTGGATTTGCTACTGCTAGTGATGTCCAAATTTTTTAGGTGCTGACATATTTTATCCTTTACTGTGTGTTGGACAGGTAAAATTGGGTTACAGCGAGCCGATGTTGCAAAAACAGATTAGGTGGGTTATGACAGGATCAATTCAGGACACTGGGCGAAATATTTCATTATATCATTTTAGAAAAACTGCTGTCCAAAATCAATTAGAAAAGTTTTGGAAAATTGAAGAAATTCCCTCGATAAGTAATTGTTTGTCCTTTGACGAATTGCAATGTGAAAAGTTATTTTCAGAAAATACAAAGCGTGACCTTGACGGTAGATTTGTGGTAAAATTCCATTAATTCAACATCCCAATGATTTTGGTGACTCGAAAAATTGGCATTGAAACGACTGTTTGCGTTAGAACAAAATTTGAAAATAACCGCATTCTTAAAAAATGTATACAGATTTCATGAACGAATACGAGCAACTGGGACATATGTCAGTTTGTAATTCTTATAATTTTAATTCTTATTATTTACCACATAACGGTGTGTTAAAAGAATGTAATTCAACTACTAAACTAAGGGTTGTATTTAATGGTTCTGCAAAAACAACTACTGGTGTGTCTGTAAATGATTTGCAACATATTGGTCCTAAAGTTCAGGATGATCTTTTGGCATTCTTCTAAGATTTTGTATGCACAATGTAGTTGTTTGTGCAGATATATCTAAAATGTATAGGATGATCTCTGTAGATCCTAGTGATAGATACCTACAAAAATTCTTTCGCGTTCAGACCCTACAAAAGATGTCCAAGAATATACATTAAATACTGTTACCGGAACAAGATCAGCACCATATTTAGCTATTAGGTGTTTAAGACAATTAGGTATAGATAATCTTGAACGATATCCTGTTGCTTCTAGTACAATATTAAAAGATTTCTATGTAAATGATATGTTGAGTGGTGCATCAACCACAGATAATGTATTCAGTTATCTAAAGATGTTAGTCAAGTATTAAAATCTGGATGCATGCAATTAAGAAAATGGATATCTAATGATCCATGTGTTTTAGATGGTCTTCAAACTGCTGAATCCAATTCTATTGATGTATATTTCGGCGAAAAGATCAAAATAAAACACTCGGTTTATATTGGTCTTGTAAGCTAGATATTTTAAAATATAACATAATGTTTGGAAAGGATATTAAGAAATATACCAAAAGAATAATTTTATCAGAAGTATCAAAATTTATGATCGATTGGGATTAGTAGGACCTTGTATTATTTTAGCAAAAATTTTATTACAAAAACTTTGGTGTGAAAGATTAGTTGGGATGAAACAATTCCTATGGAATTGGAGTCAAGTTGGAGAAAATTTAGAAATCAATTATAATTTTTAAATAAGTTAGAGATTCCAAGACATTCACTTCTAAAAATCCATCTAGACTAGAAATTCACGGATTTTAGATGCTTCAACACAAGCATATGGCGCTTGTGTATTTACCAGGATTATTTCTGTACTGGAGATATAAAAGTATCATTGTTGTGTTCAAAAGTTAAAGTTGCTCCTTTAAAAGCAATATCGGTGCCACGTTTAGAATTGTGTGCAGCACATTTACTTTCAAAATTAGTGTCAAAAATAAAACAATTTTGTGAAAATCATTTTGATGCCACGTATTGTTGGTCTGATTCTACAGTAGTTCTTTGCTGGATTAAAACTTCTCCAAATCTTTTACAGACATTTGTTGCAAACAGAGCAACATTAATTCAAGATTTGAATCCAGCAGCATTATGGAATTATGTAAAATCTGAATATAATCCAGCAGATTTACTTTCCCGTGGTGTATATTCAGAAAAAATTTCTGATGACTGTAAGTGGTCCTAAGTGGCTTGAATTGGAATCACAATTATTGCCTAATTTAAGCCCTGCTATGTTAGAAACAGTACCTGAATTGAAATAAATTGATATAAATAGTGTAGGCCCAGCGAACATTTCAAAATGGTTTCCATTTGAGAGATTTAGTTCATTATTAAAACTTCATAAAACTGTTGCATATTGCATAAGGTTTCAATATATTGTTCGTAATAAGACCAAGAATAAGATACCAGGTATTTTGGAATTAAGACATGCACTGAATGTTCTTATAAAAATTATGTAAAATGATATGTATTGTCAAGAAATCAAATCTTTGCAACAAAATAAAGTTGTCAGATCAAGACCAATCATTTGAGTCCATTTATGGATGAACATAATATCAAACGAGTAGGTGGTAGATTACAAATGTCTGATCTTCCATATAATACCAAGCATCCTATTTTATCACATGGAAAGCATACGCTTACCAGATTAATTGTTGAGGCGGAACATAAAGTGTTTCTACATCCGGGTCCTAATTTTTGTTTAGTTCACTTCAAAAAATATTGGATAATCGGTGGGAGAAATTTGGTAAGAAAAGTCTTTTCAATGCATCAAGTGTTTCAGATCCGCTCCAAAACCATATACACAAATTATGGGTAACTTACCAAAAGAGAGAATTTGTCAATCTCCTACATTTTATAATGTAGGCGTAGACTACGGTGGTTACTTTTAATAAAAATAGGGATGGCAGGGGAGCTAAATTAATAAAATGTTATGTTTGTTTATTTGTCTGTCTATCTACTAAAGCTGTGCATTTAGAGATAGTTTCAGACCTAACATCTGACGCATTTATTGCTGCACTACGTAGATTTGTATCTCGGAGAAGAAAGTAATTTAGTAGAACTTTAGTTCTGAATAAAACAATTTTCATTAAGCAAAAATAGCGGGTAAGTCCCTAACAGTTGCTATATAGAAGAATAGCAGCACATCACAGCCAGGACCTACCTCAGGGCCACAAAGCAATGTCCATGTTGCGGTTCAAAATAGAACTAGCGAAAGTACTCACCACGACAGGGACAAATGAAAGTACAAGGAAACGTGGAAGGCCAAGTAGTTCTTCAGTTGAACCACAGCAGGCAAAAAGAAATGTGCAAGCGTTCAACCTTCATTTGAAACAAGGTCCGATGGTGTTGCTATCGGAACAACGCAACCGTTGTCGTTTAGAAGATTATACGGGAAAAAGCCGAATGTTCTGCAGTAAATGTAAAGTTTATTTATGTTTATACTAAAAGAAATGTTTTTATGATTACGACAATATGTAATAAGTTACCAATATATTTAACATCACCAACATCTATACTCTGCGTGCACATAGTTCCCAAATGGGGTCAAATTTTTTAAATATGTTTTTCATATTGTCATGACAAAATTTTTGCAATACAGAGTTAAGAATCTCTACCGTCACGAAAAGGATGCAACATTTAAAGCTTTAAGAATCACATCGCCGTAATATTGGCTAACAACCATGTGGCCATTTTTAAAAAGGCTGAAGGCTTCCAAATACTTCTCAGTAAAGGGAAGGGTAGGCGAAATTTCTTTTAAATTAGATAAAATGATCAGTTTTATGTTCTATAGTCTAACTGACAAATGTAGTGGTTGTTTATGGTAAGTCTTTAGGCGTCCCATGTCATAATGCAATAGTGTCAAAAAATATAATAATAAATAACAAAATATATTTAATTCTGTATTTTTAGAATTGTAAAATTAGAATGGTGACTGAAAAGTTACTCTTTAAATATCCTTCTAAAGTCCTTACGGTAATGTTAGTTTATTCACTGGTCCAAATTTTATTCATATCAGTGTTGTGTGATATATTTTCACTCTTGAAGTGGTTAAAAGCTCGATCCATTGTTTGTCAATAGAAACTTTATTTTTTGGCTGGTTGTATATTTTTAATGCGCACAATTTCATCAAAAGTTCCGGTATAATCTATATGAATATTAGGATGTTGTTTTGAAAAACAACACCTGACCACAGAGGTTTTTTTTAGCAATACCCAACGAACCGCTTGAATATTTATTTATTTTATTTCTCCAAATAGGATATACGAGTAGTATATAACATCATCACTGACGTTCTAAATTAAGATACGACTTCATTTACCAAAGCTACCAATATAGTGGTAAAGAGACTTCATTTTCCCGTTCTATTAATTGCTGCTTTAAATTTGATAGAACTATGTACACTTATATCATTGAAGATTTTTCAGATTCTATTTGGAGCACACATTATGAAATGTAGATTTGTAGAAGCTTGTGGATGATGAAATGATAACCAAAGTTCAAAAAATTGTTTTTAAAACTATGTATTAAGAATCAATGTGGGCCATATTGCTTGAGAGAGAAGGTGACTCTGTAACGGTTTGAACATTTTAATATTCTCTATATCGAACGTAACAACGCTAACCACATAGTCTTACTGTGTCCCAACAGTTTTGGTATTCAATATTAACAAACTCCCAAAATTCTTTTTAATTGTTCAATTCGAACAGTATAAATGTAGAAACAGTCACAGATTTTCACACTTCGGTGTCAATAGGCAAGCAGTTTGCTCATGTTTGAATACAGTTATGATGGATATGAGCAGCACACAGTTCACCCCAACTAAAGGTCTTTTAAGTAACTGATGAACTTTATGAAAGACGTTATTTTCGTCATGTCTTGCTGCCCTCCAAAATTGCAATTTGTGTTGTCAGCGCACATTGCCATTACTTTTGATGTTAATTCACATTTGTTAACCACTTTAATACTATATATTAGGATATGTCTGAAGTTTTGTAACGATCCAGATCCTTATCCCTAAAAATTCTAAGATCCAGATCCTACTCCTAATTAACTTTCCTTAATTAAATCCTATTATCCCGCAGTTGCATTTCTAAAATGTTTATATTCCGTCAATTGCGCACCTTTCCCACCAAAATACAACTTCCATGAACTAAATTCGCCGCAATTCTCCTTCCCCTCAAGTCATTCCTATAAAAACGCCCGTAATCCCGAATTCTTTCACTACTTCTCGCTTGGGAAACCATCACACCTGATCCTCTCTTCCCTCTGAGAAAACCACCCTCTCCTCTTATTATACCTGAATCGCACACAAAGAAACACAGCCAGTACGCGCTCACCCGCCTCCCGGTGCAAGCCTTGGAGACGACATACATTCAATTTACACGCCTCTTCCTGACCATTTACCCAAAGAAGCAGAATCATAAGTTTCAGAACCGTGCGTTTTTTTGACTCCTTCTCTGCAATCGTAAGTCAACTCACGTAGATCAGAATTCGATCCTAACCCACTTACATGCAAAACCGCCGGCCCTAACTCACCAACTGACACAGAGCTTATCGGTGTATAACCACTCAGTTTGACTCCGCTTCTAGGCGAAAGTCTCTGTAGACCGTTCCATTCAACCTGACTATTGCTCTCACTACACGTTTCAAACACGACTAACACACTGATTCATTCCATATATACCAGAAGACCATTTTATTTTTCCTGTTATTTCATTGAGTTCTTGATAACTTTCATTATTATAAAAACCCCAATTCTGTTTTCATTATTACAGGGTGGGGAATTGTTAAGACCATATTTGTTATTCAAATATAGTAAAATTTAATTAGACTAAACATAAACGAATTTAACTAGAATCACCAAGGTTTTTGTTAAGTTTTTATTATTGTTAAAATAAAATTTACTCTCTTTCAAAGAATAAAGATTACTGAATCGCATTTAAGTAGTTTGCAAATAAAAATATCACTTTAAAATATAATACACGTTTTTCCAATTCAATTCATTCATTTAAAAATATAAAGCTTTTAAGTAACATTATAATTGAAATAAAACCTACCTGTTGTGAATGAACCTTGTTTGGACTTGATAAATATTTACATCAAAAACAGATAGAGAATCTTCCATACACTATACAGATCGAGACCAGGAATGCATACTTGTACAGATAGGAACACACCTTTAACACGAACTATTTTTAAAAACACCATTAAAAGTAAAACACTTTGTTTTAGTAACCGGTGGTAAACAAGACCAGCCATTTTCTAAATCAACAGGTTGACAACAGAGTTACCTGTAGACGGTTTTACCTTCGCACATAGGTAGATTATTTAGTTTTATGCGGCCAAAATTATTTTAATAAAAAAACTACTTTGTGTTATAATTTAACTCATATTTATTATTTTCATATTAAAATTCTGATACATTGTCTTTTAATGTTATACATATGTACTCGTATATTGAACAAAAACGTTAATTAAGTAAAAAAATTAAAGCCAGTGAATACATTTGATTAATTAGCTGGTAATATTTTCACTGATTACAATGAAAGAAGATCCTCATCATCAGAAGATTCTTGTGTAACAGTTTTGTCTCGTATGGTGGGTAATGACATATCTAACGTTTCTTGACAAAATGATTTAGATATTTTTCTTCTCCATCTTTGTTTAATGCTCATACTGCTAATAAGCGGATCAGATCTTAATAACAGCCTGTTATAAATGTCGCGGTTACATTTCTCGCGGGAAAATTTTCTAGCATAATTTTCCCGCTACATGCGGAAGTGCTCATTTCGAGCCTCTTGCGCCTCTTCCGAAAATTGACCAATTGGTAGAAGTGAGTTTTCAATTATGGCGACACCATATATCAATACCTTGTGCAAGTGCCACGAATAATACTGCACATATATTTAGCGGTCTCGAGCGCATAGTATTCATATTTTTTACCGTCTATTTAGTATTCACTTGAAATGGTTCCCAATAAGACTTTAAGTCTATAAATTAAATCAATTAACCCCAGTAATGTCGGAAGCCAAATGTGGATTTTCGAAGAATCTCAGACTGGTATTCCCGTCATTGGTTTTACATAGTTGGCTTTTGGCATATCTGTCAGTAGCTCCGTTTCATTTTGAAACTTTTTTTGAATTTAAAGTTTAGCCTCATTTTCCAAATCGCGTTCTTCTGTTCTTTCCTTTTTGTCTATATTTTGAACTTGCAGTTTATAGTCCAGGTGGAAAATGGTTTCAAAAATTCTTATTTTGATAAGTAAGACAGACAAACCAAAATCTAAAGTCTCGGAACGATATCGTGCGTTTTGTCGATATCGTTCAAATCTTTCGAAGAATCTCAGACTGGTGTTCCCGTCATTCGTATTACCATAGTTGGTTTTGGCATATCTATCAGTAGCCGACGTTTCATTTTCAAACTTTTTTGAATTTTAAGTTTGGCTTCATTTTCCAAATCGCGTTCTTCTTTTGCTTCCTTTTTGTCTATATTTTTGAACTCCAGGTCCAGGTGAAAAATGGTTTCAAACATTCTTATTATGGTAAGTAAGACAGACAAACCAAAATCTAAAGTCTCGGAGCGATATCGTGCTTTTGTCGAGATCGTTAAAATCTTTCGATGTTACTTTACAAATAAAGAATCGACTAGTTGAGTTTGTATCGGTTGCGGCATTGCAAACTGTTCCATCTATCATGGTCATTCTGAAGATATGCTTAAGTAAATCTGATACCATTTATTTCAATTTCGGTAGGAACTAATTGGTTGGCTGATTCTTTGACGTAACTTATTTCCTCTTTGTAACATCTAGAGTTTCTTTTAAAACCTGAATCTTATGGGTCGACAATATCTGGGCGCAGATGGATTCTGCCAAATAACTTTTTCTACGACCGTGCTTAATTGGTCACTTTCCGCACGCATTTTATTTCCGGAAGTATCACTTTCACGCACTAGTGCGGGAAACTTACTTTCCCACACTACTTCCCGCACTAGTGCGGGAAAATAAATCTTGTTTTGTTCCTCACACTGGTGTTCCCGTCATTCGTATTACCATAGTTGGTTTTTGGCATATCTATCAGTAGCCGACGTTTCATTTTCAAACTTTTTTGAATTTTAAGTTTGGCTTCATTTTCCAAATCGCGTTCTTCTTTTGCTTCCTTTTTGTCTATATTTTTGAACTCCAGGTCCAGGTGAAAAATGGTTTCAAACATTCTTATTCTGGCATGTAAGACAGACAAACCAAATCTAAAGTCTCGGGAACGATATCGTGCTTTTTGTCGTGATCGTTAATATCTTTCGATGTTGCTTTACAAATAAAGCATCGACTAGTTAAGTTTGTATCGGTTGCGGCATTGCAATTTTCCATCTATCATGGTCATTTTGAAAATATGCATAAAGTAAATCTGATACAATTTATTTCAATTTCGGTAGGAACTCATTGGTTGGCTGATTCTTTGACGTAACTTATTTCCTCTTTTGTAACATCTACAGTTTCTTTTAAAAACCTGAATCTTATGGGTCGACAATATCTGGGCGCAGATGGATTCTGCCAAATAACTTTTTCTACGACCGTGCTTAATTGGTCACTTTCCGCACGCATTTTATTTCCGGAAAGTATCACTTTCACGCACTAGTGCGGGAAACTTACTTTCCACTACTTCCCGCACTAGTGCGGAAAATAAATCTTGTTTTGTTCCTCACATTATTTTAAATACAAGAATAAAATCAACTGAGTTACAGTTATATTATCTGTGTTTAATTACTTTGCAACTATTCAAATTTACGTGCATTCGACTAAATTATGTGCATAATAGTTTTAAATCTTGTTTTTTCATCACATTATTTTATATATAATAATAAAATCATCTGGGTTATAGTTATATCTGTCTTTAATTACTTTGCATTTATTCAATTCACGTGTGTTTAACATCATGTGCAAAGATTACTAGTTTATATGATGTTTTTATTAAACAATACTAATGTGGTTAAATCTCATTGAACAGTACCCATGACGGCCAAGATTTAATACATCAAATCAAGTGTCATCTTGTCACTTCCGATAAAATGTATCACCATAGCAATATAGTAATTATTATTGTGTCAGTCAAATCTGAATTTGCTAAAACACCTATAAGTTTTTGTGCCATTATTTTCAATGGACTCATCAGAGGAAGAATTACCAGAAGCTATTTTAGAATCTGCCGCTCTAGTAAGTTTAGACTTGTTACCTACAAAATCCAAAGATCGGTATAAAAACAATACGAACATTTTTTAAACTGGTGCAAGGATAAGGGAGTTAACAGCTTTAAAGAAGAAGTGTTTCTAGCGTACTTTTATGATCTGAGAAAAGTACTGAAGCCAAACACACTTTGGTCGCGTTATTCAATGATCAAGAGTTTAGTAAAATTAAAAAAAAAATTGATATAAGCAAGTTTTATAAGTTAACAACGTACTTAAAAAAACAAAATATTGGTTTTCGAGCAAACAAAGCAAAAATATTCACTAAAGAAGATATTGCCAAATTTATGGTAGCACCAGACGAGGTATATCTTATGATAAAAGTGGCTACCATCTTTGGTTTGGCTGGAGCTTGTCGCAGAGCAGAACTTACGAACATTACTCTTGATGACATTGAAGATAAGGGAAACCTAATCATTATCAAAATTAACGATTCCAAAAATTACTCTTCGAGATCATTTATTATTTCCGAAGAAATAAACAGCGGAAATTATTTAAAACTCTATAAAAAATATAGAAATTTGCGTCCCGTCAATACCCCACATAGGCGATTATTCATAAAATACCAAAACGGAAAGTGTTCAACACAATGCGTGGGAATTAACAAATTTGGAAAAATACCATCTGAAATCGCAGCCTTTTTGCAATTACCAAACCCAAAACTGTACACAGGACACAGCTTTCGGCGATCTTCTGCAACATTTCTTGCAGATTCCGGCGAAGGAATTACTAATATAAAGCGGTTAGGAGGATGGAAATCGACCTCCGTCGCCGAAGGTTACCTCGAGGAATCCGAAAGACAACAACCCAGATATGTGCAATAAAATTCTAACAATTGGTACTGTAACAACTTTACATCAGAAAGAACAAAATAATGCAACTGATGTAATTGTAGATAGTCAGTTAGCGTCAAATAACACGGCTAGTTCTTCCATATTAAAAATGCTACAAATTGCATCTTCACAATTAATATTAATAATAAGTAATAAAACTTGATATCTTGTTTGTTTATATATTGCATATTGTTAAAATTAAATCTCTGTTATCTATACAATTTTTTTAGTTGCATATACGGTCGTAGAAAAACCATGTTTCTAACACGTGCAAAAGTGTCTTCCGCACTTGACGGCAGTCGCGTGCGGGAAAGCACCACTTTCCGCACTAGTTAGGTAAATAATTATATTTTATTTTGCCAGAACATATTTGCAAAGTGACAATGAACTCAAAAAAATATTTGCGTCCGAATCAGAAATATTTTCAAATTTTTGTTTATATTTAGCTTGTTGCGAGCAGCATGAATTATAAGCGAATCTTCTACCTCCGAGCGAATGTTTTCAGTTTTTTTACGCTTGCTTCGTTCACTTGATTCTTCCATTGAGTAAAAATTTTCAGTCAACGATTCTTCAAATGATTTTGAAGGTCGCCCTGTTCGAGGTTAAACTTCGATTGGTATTTCGAAGGTCCCATTTAACCGAAACTTGTTAGATTTTAAGAAAACAGACACTGTCCTTTTCGCTTTCAACCATTTTTTATTTAAAGCAGTCTTGAAATAAGCAATATTTTGCTTTAGTTTGCTTATTTTGCCTTTTGAATCACCATAAGTAGACAATAGATAATTTTCTATATAAGCCAATGTTTCTTCCATATGTTTCAAGTTCTGGCTTTGCATTTTGTTGTAGAGATACTAGCGGGTGACTACTTTCGTTCTCGCAGAGCCAAGCCCACCTACGACAAAAAAGAAAAAATATAGTTTTTTTAGTACATAATTAAATACGGCCAATAGGGCCGGTTTATTATTATCTAGTTTATTGTTAAGCTCGAGGTGTAACATTTTGAATTTGAAGCAAATTCAAAAAATCAATTAGGGCCACATAAAACTTAAATATCTACTTATGTGCTTCGGTTAAAATTATAAAAAAATTTATTAAATTATTCAATTGTTAATTAACAAAAAGCACTAATAAACATCCCCAGTTTATTGTAGGGCAAACGTTGGGGTATATAAACTATTAATTCCTCTAATTAAAGCACGATTTCGAGACTTTTGGTGCCGCAACCTACCATACAGGGGAGCATCCGAAATTGCCTATCCAGGAGTGCAACTAAGTTTTCAGTGTAGAATTATATTTTAAGGCTCTACAGTACATCTGACAGAATTTTATTTTGCGCGTATCTTTACGCAATAAATCGTACACTGCTCAGGTAGATTTTTGTTTACCCGCCGTCTAGGATATGCATACTTTCTTTAGGGCAAAATAAATCGGATTATACACTAACTAAACAAGTATAGAAAAATGTTGTTCTAGTAACAAGTTGTAGACAAACGTAAATTTGCAAATGTAGAAATTTATATCCGTACATATAGGTAAATATATAAATAGATTAAATGTGTAATTTTCAAGTTTTCATAGAACAGCACAAATACTGCTTGAAATCCATTAATTGAATCTAACAAGTTTGATACCGCTATATTGCCATGTATGTACCTACCGAAAAAAATAATATTTATTTACAGTATCATAACTAATTTGCAAAAAAATACGAAAATCTTCCGTCAATCTTGAATGACTTCTGTCATCTTCACCTACATACCGTTCCACTATTATTGTTTGCAAACTTGTACATCTTGTCTTACGCTAATAGCAATAAGATTTGAACAAGTCTACCTGTTAAGAATCATAAAACTTGTTTGTTAGGTAAATAACTACATTAACCTTGATTGCTGATAACCAATAAGTATAAATAAATACAAACCCCTTGCGACACACTATTGTACATAGTTTAGTCAGTATCGATACTTCCTTTAGTTTTTGTACTAAACATAGTTCATTTTGTAACTTTTTTTGACTTCATATAAGTAGAAAATGAGACTGCATAGCCAAAAAAATTTAACTTCCGCCCGTAGAAAAAACAAAAAGAAGTTTTTGAAACAAATTAGTCGATCTCGATTTATAAGGTAAGCGAGTATTAATTTAATAAGTTTGAAAAATTTATTTGGTTACCCTTTGAGTTAAAATGGTCTATGAGCAATTTATAAAACCTGGTAACGTAGGCCTTGGGCTTGTTGTTTAAAATCTGTGTTGTTCTTATGAGGTTGTCGTCTGCTGTGATATTGCTGCTACGGTCAATTTATTTATTATTTCATCATAAATATAGTGCTAACAGTGTTGAAGTTTGAATAAACGTAAATTTTTGGTTAGGAATAATAAATACCAGGAAATTATGTAAGTATAGGTACCTATTTTTTCTTATATTGTTATATTAATCGTTCTACAATGTTTATCATCGACTTTTTCTTTTGCTTAAATTTTACATACTTAATAATAATAAATCACTTTACCGATTTAAATGTATTTCATTAACATATACCTTAATGTATTTGTTTTGTTACAGTAACAACAATGAAAAAGGAAGACATAAGATCGTTTTTTCAAATTCGTGTGCAAACATCAATCGATGCCGATTCTTCGGAAGTAGGCCCTATTTCTGGAACTTCGCGTGGGTCCGTAGAGAGCTACTCATTAAGTTCAGGCTTAGCTAATATTTCTTAGTCAGTGCTGAAGGTGCCAGTTTTAAAAACATGTGATGTTGAAAATGTTCCATCAACCTCTAGTACATCAGAAACTCATGAAAATGACAGTTTTAGGAACCTTGGATTCTGGTCCAGCACAACCAATTATAGACTTTCCTAAAACCGAGTTTAAAACACAGCGCCGAGCTTTTCAATGCAAATACTATAAAGTTTATAAATAGTTGGAGTATAGTATTAGAAGTGACAAAATATATTGTTACTACTGTCGGTTATTTGGTTATGAGCTAAAATATCAAAATTAAAGGTTCTCTCTTACCGAATACAATAAATGGAAAAAGTTTTCAGAGGATTTGTAAAAGCATAATCTCAAAATTATTGTAAATTGGTTGTAAAATATGCAATCTATAAAGCTTCTCTGCATATTAATGTGCAAGAAATGCTAAATATTCATCACAATACAGAGATTCAGGAAAATAAGGAATACGTGTTGAAATTATTTTATATCTCGCAAGACAAGGTAATTGAAGGGGTAAGAAGCAAAAGGGTATAAGCAACAATTTTCCTTAAAACCACTTATGTGTCAATTTACAAATTTAATACTACAATTTATTTGGTGGTAAAGAGATACAACTGATTTTCTGGTATTCAGAGACATCTACCGATGGATGAATAAACATGCCTAACGGAAATCTGTAAACAGTTGGAGGCAATGAGGTATAAAGTCACTTATACCTGTTTGGAGCAAAACATGTTCATTTGTTATTGTCACTTATACCGTTTACGATTTAAAATAAAATTATTGTGCCCAGGCTTTGTGATTATTTATAAGGGATTTAAGGTGTAAAACTACTAATCATGGATAGAAAACAAAGGGCAGAATCAGGTGAGCATTTATCCTACAAAATATAACTTATATAAATTAATTTCAACAGAACTGTGATAAAAAACTAAATTTTAACCTCAAAATTCTAGCTGGTACTAGTTACCCCTGCAATAATTTGAATATCAGCAGTGATTCAGAACCATATAAAACGGATGAAGACAGTGATTATGATCCAAATTCATCTGATGCCTCAGCACATAGTTCTTCTGAGAAAGCCGCGTGCAATACCAATCTTCAGGTGGTAAATTTAAGTGGCCAGTCTTCTGATGTATCCTCAAATCCGGAAGTACATGGTAAGGCAAATCTTTCATGTCGTATCTGTGTAGTATTCCTGACTCTAATTATTGTTACAGTTACACCTAAAAGAACAAGGAAAAGGAAAAGGAACATAACAGAGTGGAAAAGATCAAAAAATAAAGTATCTAGATTAAAAGGTAAAGAATATACAACTTCAAAGGGGAAACTGGTCCAAAATAAAGCTATACAGCTTTATGAAACATTGAAATCAATGAGATCAAATTACTGAGCAGGATAGAAATACATTATTTACAAAGTTTTACAAACTGAAATCATATGACTTACAAACAAATTTTATAGCATCTTGTATAAAAAAAGTGCCCCATCAAGAGACCAAAGAAAGAAGCTGCCTTCCAAAAAAAATTTTCCACTACAATACATCTTATGAATTTTAGAGTCTGCAAAAACTTCTTCTTAAAGACTTTACACATAACGAACAGAAGATTTACAGTTGTATGCAGAAAAAAAAAATGCTGATGGATTTGTAGAACCTGACCAGCGTGGAAATCATGTTCCGGTAAATAAAATTGATAATAACAGGCTACTCAATGTAATAAAGCATATTAAAATGTTCCCACGATATAAAAGTCACTACTCTAGATCTCAGAATACCAATACCAGATACTTACCCCAACATTTAAACATTAGGAAACTCTGTTTGCTGTACACTGAATGGTGTAAAGAGCAAAACAAACAACCGGTAAAGGAGTCATATTATAGGCATATATTCTGCACTGAGTTCAACTTAAAGTTTCATAGGCCTCATTCTGACACCTGCCATACATGCGATCGCCTGAACAACTTGATTAACAGTCTGAATGAAATAATAAGAAATAAAAGTAAAGCTGAGCTAGAATTGCATCACAAAAAAGTTGAGAGTGTCAAGAATACTAAAAAACAGGATATAGAATATGGGATCCAAAACCGAGAAAGGGTTCGTGTGGTTTGCTTTGATTTACAAAAAACTTTACCCACGCCAGTAGTAACGACAAACAATGTTTATTATTTGCGGCAGTTATGGACTTATAATTTTTGCATCCTTGACCTGGTTAGTGGGGAATCTTTCATGTATGTTTGGGATGAGACAGTCGCATCTCGAGGTTCGCAAGAAATAGGATCTTGTTTGCTAAAGGTAGGTTTAAAGTGAAGAGTAACATAGTGGTGCATTTATTGTTCTTTGTTTCTTTCAGTATATCAAGGATCTGCCACCCAGTGTCGATCATTTGGTGTGTTATAGTGATTCATGTGCCGGGCAGAATAAAAACAAAAACATCACAACGCTGTTCATGTTCCTTGTCCAATGTACAAATCTCAAAACTATTCATCATACATTTTCTGAATGCGGACACTCCTATATGGAATGTGATCGTGCATTTGGTCTTATAGAAAAAACCAAAAAACTTTCTCTTACAGTATTTGTACCTCAGAACTGGGTCGAGGTAATAAAAAAAGCATCATCAAAGAAATTTAAAGTCTATGAAATGAAGAAACATGACTTTTCATCGTTCGACCATCTATGTCTGATCCAAAAAAGAATGGCGACAAACAGAACATAAAGTGGCGTGAAATTGTATCTCAAACATACAAAAAAGAAGACTTTATGAAATTTTCATATCACATAACAAGGAGCGGCTTTTTTCCACCGTTAATATCTGAAAACTGCTCAGCTCTTAAAGCTGGGAGTCCGAAACTTCACCTACAAAATCTCAACAAGTGTTTGTATTCTGCTTCCTTGCCAATTACTTATGAAAAGTGGCAAAATTTAGTACAGCTGCTTCCATACATTCCACCTGTCTATCACGATTATTACAAAAATATGGCATGCAGACCAAAAACTAACCAACAGGAAGGAAAAGGGGTACAAAAACAAAAACACCAAAATCAAGATGATAAAGAAGAACAAAAACAGAATCAAGAAGAAGACTGGGATGACGATGATAGGATTGTGTCCGACTACGATGAATAAATTTCTAATTTACTTTTTTGCTGATTAATAAAATCAGAGATCTGACTTCATTTGTCCTGAATAAAGGAATTCATTTTGTTGCAATATATTTTTTATGCAGTCCTTATTTTTAACCATAATTTTTCCGAAGAATGCTGACAAGCAAAGGAGTATAAATAATATTTTTCAAAGATTGCTTACAAGCAAAGGGGTTTAAGTAACATTTTTCAAAAAATGCCTAACACTACTATGACAGTGTAATATTTAAAAAAATCTTTTGCTCCTATCCTATTACTTTTCAAAATATGACTATAAATAAATATCACAGATTTTTTAAAAACCAACAGACTTTGATGGCTCCTTTCTCAGTTTCTAAATTATGTTACTTATACCCTTTTGCTTCTTACCCCTTCAATTGTTTAAGAGGTCATCGAGAAGGTGATGATTCCAAGAACAAGGGCAATTGTGTGACTTATTCGCTAAATTTGACAAAAAATTTGCAATTTTTTTTACAAAAAAAGAAATACCTTACCCACAACATTCAAAACGAAATCATTTGTATATCATCAAATCTCATTTTAAAAAGAGAAATAGATGAAATTAATCAGTGTGGATTCTATTCCTTAATGGTTGATGAAGCTCGTTGCTACAAAAGTGAACAGTTGTCCGTTGTGGTCCGATACAGCAAAAGTTTGGAAATAGAAGAGCGGTTTCTAGGATTTATTGATTGTTCTTCATCTCGAGATGTTTCTGGTCTAGAAAATTTAATCATGGGTTTTCTGCAAGCATTGAAACTTGACTCCCCAATTGTTGCTCAATCGTATGCTCAAGCAATTTACACGCACTGCATGGCACACAGAACAAATTTATAGTAGTAGACACATGCAAATCTGTTGCGAGTGCGGCACAATTTTTCAATGTAGCTAAGGCTTTGTATTGCCACTACTCAAATCTAGGTGTACATAAGACATTTAGACTCATTTACCAAAAATTAGGTCTGAAGCCTACAGAAATTCAAAATCTGAGTACGACAAGATGGAGCTGTTATTTCCAAAATTGTGACAACCTAATTAAAAATTTTAGTGCTATTAAACGATGCCTACAACAAGAAATATCGGATGTCAAAGATCGCGACCCAGTTGAAGCCATGGGTATACTTTCACGTTTGTTAAGAGCTAAGTTTGTAGTATCCCTTTTTATATTTCATTTCATTTTAAGAATCACCTGAGTAAAGTTTTTCAAAATCCCAATGCTACGCTGGGAAAAGCTAGTCAAATAAATATCAACTATTTCGTTTTTAACAGATGAAAGGAACAGTTTTTCAAATGTTCAAATGTTTGGCCTAAAATAGGAAAATTTGCAGACGATAATGACATGCCTTGAACCAGTACGTATATCCAGAAAAAGAAAAACTCCACGGGCTTTATTAGATTTTGTAATAGAAAGATCTGCAGGTCATGAAGAAACAATGTTTAAGAACATTGGAGGGTAACTGTACTTTTACGGGCGGTGGATGCTGTAACAAATGCTTTTGTGGAAAGGTTTGGTGACTTAGACTTTGCAAAAAGTATTGATAGCTTTTTAAATCTCTCTTTGGAAGGTGGTAGTACCTTCATTCACCATTATGCGCAGCTCTTTAAAATTGATATACCACTTTTAGAAGCAGAAATTAAAATTACCAGACAAATGATTAAAAATGAGCCCATCCCAGAGTTTTCTATTTTGAAGAAATATTTGACGGCGGATATCCAACCCAGTTTATACAAACTGTTGCAGGTTGCAATAGCTATTCCTGTTCGTTCTGCCGGGTGTGACCGTACTTTTTCGGTTATGAGACGAATTAAAACGTGACTACGCTCTTGCATGGATCAAAATAGATTTTCGCAGCTTTCCATACTTCCACATCGAAAATGAGTTGGCTAAACAGGTTGACCATGAAAACAGAAAAATGGCCCTAATTTAGTTTTGAAAGTTTTTTTTTTTATATCTTAGACTAGTAAATATTATACGCATAACGTATTAAATTTATTTCACATCTGCGTAATTCATGTTTGATTTTTTAAATATTATGCATAGATTTTATATTGATTTTATTTTATGGAAGAATGCATTTTGAAAAGGGCTCAAGCCCTCCCCCAAGAAAAGGTATTCCGCCGCCAATGAAGCTAATGTTCTTTTTATTTGATCTTCGTTCCGACTTAAACTTCCAGAAATAACCCACCCCAGTTTAGTTTTATGGAGAGTCGGTTTACCTGTACCGAGTTGGTGTTACCCTACGCTTAATAATTCCCAAAAGTTACTTGCACCGATTAAAATATTTTACTTTGTTTATTATAAGTAGGATCCGCTAGGTATATTTAAAATGTTTACATTAAAGTTTGAGGACGGCAAGTAATTTTTGAAACCAAACATAATATTCTCATTGAATAATGATTACAACGTGAATAAATTTCGATTTGAGTGCGTGCCATTATTTTTATGGGAGTTTGACTGATTGCTATGATTGATACATCGGTTTCATGCCGTTTCAGATTTAATTTTTTACATAATTCTTCCGAAAAGAAATTGGATTATGATGTGGAATCTGATAGGGCTCTAGCTATAATTATGTGTCCAGTTTTATCTCTAACGTTTACACATGCAGTAGATAATAACACTTGCGACGGAGCTTTATTTTTGTTTAATGTACCGTAACTTGCTAAGGACGCCGATGGTTGAGATGATTCATTAATCGCCTGTACCTGCCACATCCAACACATCTCCCCTTTTTTCAATAAACAAAACAAACGTATACAAGCATATAAAATACTACATTTAACACTATTCAGCATATTTTATGGGTTTCCTAATAATACGACCTAATTTAGTTTTATAAGAAACAGTAAGTAAAACATTATTACTACTACTACTAAGCTCAACTCTGCACCATGGGACGGCATACTGGAAGAGCTGCAAAAGAGGAAAATTGCACCCTACGTGTACAATATTGTAGCAAGCTATTTGGAAGATAGGTTGCTATTTGTAGGTCCAAATAGTAAAATGCAAATGACGTGTGGCGTACCACAAGGGTCAGTGTTGGGACCCATGCTATGGAACATCTACTACGACGGTGTTCTAAGAATTCCAGCTCCACGCACGATACGGCTGATTGGATATGCGGACGATTTGGGAATCGTGGTGACCGGTAAAGATAAGGCAAGGTTGCAGGACACCTCAAACAAAGCTATGGCAGATGTAGCCGAATGGTTGAGAGGTAAACGGCTTAACATGGCGCCACAAAAAACAGAAGTTGTAGTACTCGCAGGGGGGGCGAACAGTGAAAGATATAGAAGTAAAAGCTGACAATCTGGCATTGAGGAGCCAGGAAAAACTTAAATACTTAGGAGTCTATCTAGACAGAAACATGCGAATGGGAGCACATGTCAGGAGCGTCGCAAAAAAAGCAACTAATGCCATCGGAAATATAAACCGATGACTACCAAATATTGGAGGCCCCACAGAAAAACATAGACGAATATTGCTTGCTGTAACCCAGTCCATCATTCTGTACGGTGCGGAAATATGGGGAAGAGCAATGAAAAGAAAAATATATAAGAACATATTGCTTAGTGTACAAAACAAAGCCGCAATTCGCATAGTGAGTGCCTACAGAACGGTCGCAACAAACGCACTCCTAGTAATTGCTAGAACACCTACAATACGTCTGCTGGTAGGAGAAAGGTGTGCCATACGAGATGGGGCAGGAAGAAATGGCAGAAATGTAACACAGATCGTGGTCTATGGACTAAAATGCTAATTCCCAATATAGAATCATGGGTCAAAAGAAAACATGGAGAAGTGACCTACCACATCACTCAGCTAATATCTAGGCATGGATGCTTCCAGGCCTATAGAAAGCGCTTTAAAGTAGCCGAGAGCGACCGTTGTGTTTATTGCCAAGACATAGATACGGTCGAACATACATTTTTCAAATGCAGCATGGGACGAGATCAGAAGCACGATACAAGATACTACTGGAGAATTAACACCTCATAATATAGTTGGCAAGATGTTAGAGACAGAAAACAACTGGGAATCTATTTGCAATCTGGCCAAAGTCATTATAGAGAACAAGGAAAAAGACGTCAGAAGGACGGAAAGAGACTAGAGGGTCAAACATCTATATCTTCCTTCTCCCAAAGTAATGCCAATAACAGTCCCAGGAGAAGATACGTAAAGATCGGGGGTGTTTTTAGTGGGTAACCCTTGTGGACTCCCACACTACCTTGCGCTATTGACCCTAGCGCAAGGTGTCCTTAACGGATTTTCACCTCCACCAAAAAAAAAAAAAACTACTAAGCTATGATTTATATCAGAATTTCTTTCAATCATCGTTTCATTTCTAACATTATTCAATACATCACTTGACTCACTTTTTAAGGAGTTGGGTTCAATATCATTATGCAAATGTAAATTTTCATAATTTGCAGTTCCCCTTACATTTGGAGACTGGCGAATAAACGAAGAGTTCCTTCTCAAAACACTGCCATAATTGTTTCGAACTAAACATGAACGAGGAGTCGTAGATTTCCATATTATATATTATCTCCTCTGGTACCCACTTTTTGGTTAATTCATTCCAAATTATGACGTTATCCCCCTCTTTAAAGCCTAAACGAACCTTTGCATGCTGATCATAGTATTTGTTTGAATTTTCACGTTTGTTATCAAGCTTATTAAAATCAAAATCGGGTTTTCTATTTAAAATATTATTTGTAACTGGTAAAGTTCAATGAAGCCATGCGCCTATTCAATAATTCTGAAGGAGACATATCAAATCCTGCCAGCGGTGTAGTTCTGTATTCTCATATTGCTTTAAAAACATCGGTTTCAGTTTCACTACATTTCCTTAAAATATTTTTACAAATTTCTACCGCTTTTTCAGAAAGACCGTTAGACTTGTGATATCTAGGGCTTAAAGTTACTAGATTAAATTCCCATTCTAACGCAAATCTTTTAAATTCAGCGCTATTAAAAAGGTTATATATCAGATACTACTATAACTGGTATTCCAAATCTAGCAAATATTTGCTTTAATTTATAAATTACTTCTAAAGTACCTTTGTTTTTTATAGGAACCACTTCTGTCCAATTAGAAAAATAGTTAACAAGGACTAGGTAATCTTTACCCCCATAATATATTTATTATTTTATTATTTATAAAAAGGAATGTTTGGTCTTTCATGCTGTATTAGAGGTTCTTTTCCAGGTACTCTCAAGAATTTTAAGCAATCATCGCATTTAGAAACAAAATTTTGTATGTCAGTAGACATTCTTGGCTAAAAGAATATTTTTGTTAGTGGCAGTTTTCAATTCATTTAAAGTCGTTTCTGATATTGGTAACTGTATGTCCATAGTATGTACAGTGTAAGTCATTTCCAGATTATCCGTTTCCCCAGACGTAAATGACCTAGAAAGAAAATCTGCAATAAACATATACCTTCCTGGTAAATATTCAATGTTAAATTTATATTTTAGAAGTTTTTATTTTAGTCTCTGTAATCTACCACTTTCTTTATAAAAATCTGTATTACAAATCGAAACCAAGGGTTTATGATCTGTTTTTATTAAAATCTTCCTTCCATATATTAAATTGTTAAACTTATTTAGCGTAAAGCATACACTAAGAAGTTCTTTGTCTATTTGTGGATATCTTGTTTCAGTTTCTATAAGGCTACGTGAACAAAACGCAACGGGTTGTCCATCTTGTAAAAGACACCCACCAATCCCAAATTGGCTAACGTCACATTGAATTTCAATTTGCTTTGCTGTATCAAGTATCTTTAGATGTGGTATTTTTGTTATTAAACTCTTAATATTATTAAAAACTTGATTATGATCTACAGTCCACATCCAAAGCGTATTATTTTTAATTAATTCCCTTAATGGGGCTATTAAATTTGAGAGACTAGGAATATACCTTAACCATGCCCATAAATGTTAATAGTCGTTTTTTATTCTCCGCATATTCAAGTTTTTGAATAGCTTTTACATATTCTGGATCAGGCTCTACCCCTTCAATTGAAAAAATCTGACCCAAATACTTAACTTCTTTTACTTTAAACTGAATTTTATTTACATTAAACTTAACATTATATTGTTTTTCACGCAGAAGAACCTAATTTGTAAAACACACTTAACGGCAAACAATTACAATTTGTTCCAGTATCCAGTTTAAATTTTACATCATTACTATTAATTTGTACATTAACAGTTCAACAATTATTCGATTCGCTTTTTACAGTATTTATAGTTAAATGGTCAATAAACAAATTTTCATCACCATTTTCATCATAATTTTCATTAACTTCATGTACTCGCCTACGCCCATTATTATACTTGTTAGTACCCCTACTTGTATTAAAATTTTTATACTTATTATTATTGCATTTTTATTCCTACTTAAACATCTTATTGCAAAATGCTTTGGTTTTAAACAAATGTTACATTTTTTTCCAAATGCTGTACAAAAATGCTGTACAATTAATTTTAGCATGTTTATGTCCACATTTTAAACAATCGTATTTTATTAAATCAAAAGTTTTATTACTACTAGCACTAGGTTCACCTACCTCATGTTTTTTACTGTACTTCACTACTTTTACCTCCTTGTCATTTCTTAAATCCTTTACCTGATGCCTACTCATTTCTTCAGTACGACATATGCTTTCTGTTCGGCCCTCTATTAAATCTGCAATTTGTAGTAACCGTTCTTGTATACCAAGGTCAATAATACCGCTTACAATCTTGTCCCTTATTAGAGAAGTTTCAAGACTCCCGAAATTGCGGTTCGCAGCCAACATTCTTACATCAGTTGGCAAATGGTCAAAATCTTCACCTTCTTGTTGCTTACGTGTAAAAAACTTGTATCGATCATAAGTCTCATATTTCAAGGGTTTGCAATAATTTTTAAAAGCAGTCACTACTTTATCAAAATTGTCTTCTTCGCTCAAATTGAATGTTTGAAATTTTGTTTGCGCTTCTTCTGATTGATTAAGCAAAATTGCAATCTTCCTTTGTCCATCTTTATTAATTAATCCAGTTGCCTTTAGATAGATATCAAGGCTTCTTAAAAAGTTTTCCAAATTTTCTTGAATGTTTTTATCAAATATTAAGCTTTTAGGTGGTTTAAAAGTTCCCTCCATTTTCAACCTCACTTCTTAACATGTGCTTCTTTATTACTTTCTGCTATTTTCTTATTTCTTTCACCTCCGTATTTAGGAATCACTATTAGTATTATATTACAATTTAAACCTGACACCATTAGTTTTGTGTGATTCCTCGTTATTTAAACAGCTTCTAATCTTAGTACTTTATTGATAACCTCATTCTTACAAAAGCCGTTGTTAATCTCCCGTGCAGTGTTGCCACATCCAACACAGTAAGTGTGTGCATTTATACATTGAAATGAATTATGACCTTTTTTAAAAGAATTTAAGCATAAATGTAATTCTTTGGTTCTTTCGACTCTTTTATTGACGGGGAGGTTCAAAAAATTCTCCCATTGATGCAAGTAGTGTTTACCGTTACAAGATACACAACTTACCGCTTCTGTTCGCTTGCGCTGAATGTCTTGATATTATTATCTGTTTTGTGTTTTTGAAAATATTTAAAATTGGCTGATGACGTCTGATTAATTGAAAGAGATTCCAACACACCCTGTCTATCATTTAAGAATTTTATAAATTAAATAATTCGTCTTTTGTTATTGTACCTATCTTGCAGCAAATTCCATACAACAGAATAATTTTTGTCGGATGTATCAAGGGAGCTAATTAAATTCTCAGGTTCATTTTTTAAAGCGGATCAGAGATAACAAAACTTTTGAACGTCCATTAAATCTGAATTATTATGTATAATGGTAACAAAGGTGTCATGAAAGGTGTGCCAATTAATGCCATCAAAGGATGGGATTCTAAGTTTAGGTAATTTAACGTTAGCTGATTTATTACTCGTAGTTTGGGAAACATTTGTTATTTTAGTTAGCGGTTTTTTAGGATTGAATCATTTCTAACCTCGAAATAATGAAAAATAATTGTTGTAAAATTGTTCCCTTCAAAATTTTCCTCACAATCTGGTTCAAATTGATCTGATTGATTTTGAATGTCTTCAAATTGATCATATATTAATTCAAATTGAATTAACCTTTGTTGCAAGTTAATGATGTCCGTTTCGCTAATTGTATCAGGAGATAAAGCATTAATAAATTTTTTAAATAAAGTTATTTTGGTCTTAAAATTACCGCGCTTGTAATGCAAGTCTTTGATTTTTTCGGTATTATTGGAATCGTTTATTATTATTGTTGGTCGAAGCCTTAAGGGTCCTATGCAGTGAAACTAAAATTGTAATTTTTTTATATGCAACACACAATACCTAAAATATTTAAAAATTGTTGACATGTTTCTCGCCACAGGAGGGCCTTGTAAACTACTCAGACCTTTATAATCCGATTACCGAAAATCAGTAGGTAAATAAATAAAGTGAAAATGTTTAAATGCATTTTAGAAGAACATGTTTAATTTTAATATGGATTACTGGTTAGGTACAAAATTAATGCGCACTACTTATGGTTATATAATTCAGTAATTCTATCTGCTGAATAATTATTACATTAATTTTTAATCGTATTTCTACCTATATAGTGATTTTTATCGATTTAAGCTTCGTTTGGATTCTTCTTTTCTGCCTCCTGCTCGATAGTGAGTCAAATTAGTGGAGTTTTAATGCATTATTTAAATATTGAGTAATGTTAGTAAATTAATAAATACTCCTTTTTTTGTTAGTTTTATAACAATGAAGCAATTTTATAACCACAACCACTTCAATCAATAAAAATCACCCCACATGTACCTATCTTATAATTTGTACTTATTGTCAAAGATACACAAATTTATGAAGGACGATATAAGTAATTAGAATAGTAACAATAATTACAACAAATGTTTCGAACATCAGCTATTCCGTAAGAGGTTATTTTAATTTAGTATACGCGATGATCACTTAGAAATGAATGTCACTTTTTTATTAGTTAGAAAAGTAAAATTGTAAACTTGCAGGGCCGGAGACACTTCACACAATAATAATAAGTGATAGTATTTTAATTTCTTCACAAATATATCGCCGCCTCACAATTCTCGAGTTAGTAGCAAATTATTAATACAAGGTATTTTAAAGATCTTTAGCAAAAATAATTCTGAGTTGTAGATTACGACTAATGCGAGAATCTATAATTTCTGGCAAAAGTGCGGAAAAGTAAAATTTTTCTAATTTTGAGCACATATCTTCCCAAAAACTACTATCTTGTGGTACATCTATACATACAAGGTCTTTAGAAGTGTATATAACAAAATAGCACAACGACCTCTGAGTCATTCGCAATTGCCCTTGTATTTGGTACATATAAGCATGATTCTTCTTTAATTTTATTTCATCATTTACGTCGACATATAGATAGGTAATTATTTTTTTATGAATTTCTTCACGAATTTCAATATCGCGAGCAGCGTATGGACATTTTACTTCTATTATAGCATTTTCACCTAATATTAGTCCATCAGGCGAAGCAGCTAAAAATGTATCGTTGTGGTCAATAAACAAACCACATGGTTGTACCGTTTTATTAAATTTGAAACAAAATTGTTTTATAGCTTTTGCTCATTTAAAACTCTACTCTAATGATTTAGCACCAATTTTGTTTGCATATAAAATAGCTTTGACAGTGGCAACAGTGGACGTCATCGGTCACATATTACATATTTTACCAAAATTGCTGGCAGTAAGACGAATAGATTTTCACGAAACCATTGCGGGTTTGAAGATTGTCCTCTTGTATTCATCTCCACATCTGCAATATCTACCGCATTTAGTTCAGACAAAAACTTTGTTTTCAAATTTTCGTATTCTTGACCACATTTATCTTCTACAACATCACATGTTCCATAGTCAGCATCCTCCAACGAAACTTCTCTCTGCCTTTTACAAGATTTTTTAGCAGGTGCAACAGTTTCAAAATGTTGAAAATACTTATTCGTATAGTAACCCACTGCATTTCTGTTTAATTGTCTTTGGATGTATAATACAAATGGTTTTTTATTATAATTTAAAGCAGCAGCATAACATCTGTACTCGTAACTCCCTTTGAGACTAAAATGTACTCTTTTACCCCCTATCGTTTTATTAACCTGGCTGTTAAAACTCTCTGCTGCGTTTGTATGAGAATTGATTAATACACTGGCCGCATGATTCGCAATTCTATGGACTATTCTGTCAAACTCGTCACTAATGCGCTTTCTACAAATAGCGGATATAAATTTTCTTCTCCACACTTAGGTCCTTTACAATAATACTTATATTGTCCTACTGAATTGACACACAGATCGTGACATCCCATAATATGTTTAGGACCATTTAAAATATCTTCTTTTAAATTTTCTATTTTTATATAATTACATGAATTTTCACACATTCTGTGTCTAGCGGCACTTACTATTGCTGTGCGGAAACGCAGAACATTATTTTTCAAAAAATATTTAATTTTTGGATTTAGTTTTGGAGTTTTTCCTAAATCTCTAATTCTAGTGCAGAAGTTTCGTAGTAAATGATTTTTACATTCGATCTTCTAGACAAAAAAGGTTGGTCCGTATGGTTTGGTGACACGAATGTTTCTAGTCACACTACTATCACCGTCCCCAACAATTTTAGCATACTTAACGCCATGTGTATTTAAGGAATTTTTTAGCCCATCTAAAATAATTACTGATTCCATCGAGGTTGACGTTCCACTCCAATTTTGGAAACATTTGTGATTTTTCAGTGCAACGTTCTCCTTATCTTTATTTTGCTGCTGGCATGTTCTGCAAAATTTATTTTTTACACCTATGTACCTTATTTTTTTGGTCTGCGCTCCAATAATGCATACGACACCAGAAGAAGCGTTGTAATTAGTTTTGTATGAACGCTTACTCCAAGCACCATCTACAATTGCGGCAATTAATGGAATACCGTTGTCATCAACATCTCCGTTTGCAATTGCTAATACTGCCTCTTCTTTACCAACTTGCACCATATCTTCAAGAATTGTTTGCTTAATGACGGATTGGACACGTTCTTCATGCGAGGCGAATGTATGTGGCGACATATATGGTATATCCATTGAGGCCAATAGCTTTGATAACTGCGTATAACCTATACCAATAGAGTATGCACCACACACGGAAGCCTTATTTATGTCTATTTCCTCTGTAGAGTGTGTTGAGAAGTTACTTTTGTAATTACATATTTGACACATTACGTAGAATGTGCTTGAAAGACCACTACGTTTTTCAGAAGTAATCTGGAGATCGTAAAAGTCACATCCAAAACCAGAGTGCTTCAGTCGCATTAAACCTTGCCACAAATGGTTAATATTTATTATGCGTCTTCCATATAAATTGTGTGTTGTCTCTGGAAAAGCTTCAAATTCTATCTGCAATTCAGGTAATTCTGGATCATCTACCCCTGACGTTGATGTGTTTCTGTTTGGTCTTTACTGTAAACATGTTAAATTGTAGAAATAAAAATAAAATTAATGTAACCAGGATCACTCAGAAAGAAATATACCTACTGAATTTTTTTCTTTTTAATTTGAATGATAAATGTAAATAGTACAATTAATTTTATCATAAGTGATATTTTTAAAACATTAATATTATCATGACTGATATACTTCATCATTAATTTTTTTATAAGTGATAATTTTAAAACATTAATTTTATAATGAGTGAAATTTTTAAAACGTCTCAGTTGACTATTAAAAATTAAAAACTCATGATAAAATTAATGTTTTAAAATTATCACTTATGAAAAAATTAATGATTAAATATATCAGTCGTGATAATATTAATTCATCTTTCTATTTAAAATTATCACTAGTGAAAATTTTAATTGTGATATGAGAAATTACCGCCACCCTACTTCCGAGTGAACTATATTCAATAAAGTAGTAACCAGTGTACTTTGTACTTTAGTGTAAGTCAATCGCTATCATTTCGATTATGATCCTTATTTACCTTCTGTCAATTGACAGAAGATTCCAGAATATTTAAAGGTAGGTATTTTTAGGTGCCCACTACTTTATTGAATAGAGTTCATTCTGCATTTAGTACCAAACACAAACGTGAGGGGCGGTAATTTCCGATATCATACGAATTAATTTTATCATGAGTAATATTTTTTTTACATTAATTTTATCATTACAGTGGACCCCCGATAATCCGGCCCCTGGCTTATCCGGCACCCCCTGTAATCCGACATGGTCGGATGCTAATGCATGTTTGAACAAGTTATAACTTGTACGCACCACCACGATTGTGCTCGACGCGTAGAGTATTGTTTTGATTCTGATTGCTTAGTTTGAATTTGACTACATGTGATGGAAGATAGCGGTGCGGTCTAGCGTGTGTTCATTGTTTAGTGTTTATTCATTGTGTATTACGTATTCGTACCTAGTAATGTCGTCACAAGCTCAGAAGCGAAAGCACAAAACACTGACAATTAAAGAAAAATGTGATATTTTAGACCGCCTAAATCGTAACGAATCTTTTAATAGTTTAGCAAGTGAATACGGCGTAGGCAGATCTACAATTTATGACATTAAAAAAAACACGAGAAGATTAAACAGTTCGTGTCAACTACGGACTGTGGGCCAGGCAAGAGACAGACACTCAAGAAATCTGAACAACCAGTAGTGGAAGAAGCCTTATACATGTGGTTTCTTCAGGAAAGAAATAGGCATACGCCCATTTCGGGACCCATGTTGGCCATGAAACCTAAAAATTTTTATAAGGAAATAATGAAAAAAGATGATTTTGTGGCTAGCAAGGGATGGCTAGAACGTTTCAAAAGTCGTCATGGCATACGTTTAATGACTATTACAGGAGAGAAACTTTCTAATGATGCCACCTGCATAGAGCCATTTAAATTAAGATTTTTGCAAAGGGTGAAAGATTTAAATCTTAACCCGTCACAGGTGTATAATGCAGACGAATCAGGGCTTTTTTGGCGTGTGTTGCCTAACAAAACTTTTGTTTCCTTGTAATGACTACTTTTGCTTACGCTAGCTCAGTCAGAATTTTGTACTTGCAAAATAAGGATCGGGGTTCGTTATTTGGGCTCTTGAACAACGTTGAACAAATAGATTACAAAGGTTCATATATACATATACTTTATTCCCTATTTATTTATATTTCTATATTATGTAACTTAAGATATAGATACAGGCAAATTTGTAACTCTTCCTTCTTCAGGTCGTCTTTAGGCGCCAGATGTAAACACTCTTCCTTCCTCGGGTGATCTGCAGTCAGGTGGTCCTCTGTAGTTTCTGTAATGTGACGTTAATAGAAGGGTTGGGGTTTTGACTTTTAGTTTTCGTCTTTGAACTGTTTCAATTTATATTAGTTAATTTCTAATATAAATAAATAAATAATTTTACCTGAATACGTCCCTGTATAGCATACAGAAGCAGGTAGTCAGATAACGCGATATAAACACGTGCGCGATAAGATGGGTTCAATACTCTGCCTTTAAAGAATAATCGATATTTTAAAGCGGTCGGTTATCAGTGTATAATTTTATACCTGCTTTTCTTACGAAAATAAACTCATTCCCATTTACATTCAATTTTGCTCTTTTAAATAAATGACAGCTTTTCTTATGAAAATAGCGTTTATACGGTAGCTGCGGAATTTATATTTCTTTTTACGATATTAATTATCTTATACCGGTTTTCTTATACTTTAAACAAAACAAAAATTAAAAGCTCTTGTTATGTTGGCCGTGTTTTAAAATATAAAACCTTCGTTTTCTATTTTAAAGTAAAATCCTTTCTTTCGCGTTTAACAATCACGATTTGGTTTATTTAACACAAGAAACTATCCGGTAGTCTCTGGTTTACGGGTAACAATCTTAATGCTTGTCAAAGGTGCAACTTACGTTCTGACGGTGGCGGCGGTGGTGATTTCGTTTACTTTACAGGTGGTTGTTTACTACTGACGGACACGTCTCGTGTTTACGGTTACGTTTCTATATTACTGGATTTACGGCATTAACGAGGTGTTCTACTCAATCTTCCGACGAGGTTTTAATTACAGGTATCTGGCGGTCGATGGTACGTTTGTCGAGGTGTATTGTGTGGTGGTGTCTGTGTAAATTTGTGTAGGTGGATCTCCTTTGTCAGTAATCTGGGCAAACCACCCGTTATACTAAACAGTAGGATCTCGTTCTGTCAAATGGAATGTCGGGCAACTACCCTTCAAACTCCACTGTGTTAGTGCGTGTATATGTGGATCTCCTTTGGTAGTAATCTGGGCAAACCACCAGTTATACTAAACAGTAGGATCTCGGTCTGTCAAATGGAATGTCGGGCAACTACCCTTCAAACTCCACTGTGTTAGTGCGTATGTCTAGTACTAGAAGAATACGTCTGGTGACAGAAGAGTACGTCGGGCTTACAACCCTGCATATCCTTATAACCAGGTATCTCAACTTACGTACTTTCAACGTTAGATTTCTGCAACTCTAACCTTTTAACTTCGGTGATGCTATCAAGTCGCGGAATCGCGGTTTCTACTCGGACGGCGGTTTCAGGCGGCTGGTTTACAACAGGTAGTAGTCGGCGCGAACGCGATTTATAGCACACGGTTTCGATTCGAATTCTTCTGTAAGATTTAGAAGCTTGAAGACAGCTCAGAAAACTAAACAAAAGAAAAAGGAAGCTCTCTCAGCAGCGCGTGCCGCGTTTTTATATATAATTCGCAAGGGTGGTTACTAAACTTTTTGGTGAGCTTCCGTAAGCCCGGATTGGTGGAAGATGCTCTGACGTATCCAAACTTTTAAACGTTTTGGGATTTTACGTCTGGAGGGAGGATGCATGATTAATTATTGTGCAATTATATGCAACGTTATGAAATCTGTTTAATTTTTACTAGAATTTCTACGAATCTTTATAATGTCTTGCACCTGTGCATTTAGCGCGTCACGTTATCTTACTAAATTCTGTGAATCAGTACTGGTATTTTACTTAGCAAATAATTAATCATGATCGGAAAATTTTATAAAGGACGGCGTCTTGTTAATAAACTTTGGGAACTAATTAAAAATAATAAAAAATCGGGATGTCTGACGGCGTCCCTTTACATCCTATAACGTAAAATCCGTACCTGGACGAAAAGTAAGTAAAGAACGTGTAACCATACTACCATGTGCTAACGCTGCGGGTACACACACGCTAAAGATGGTGGTCGTTGGAAAATCTAATAAACCACGTGCATTCAAAAACATTGATTTACCTGTACACTATTATGGACAAAAAAGTGCGTGGATGACAAGAGATCTTTTCAAAAAGTGGTTTGATGAATGCTTCGTACCAGAAGTTAGAAAATGGCTAAAAGAACATAATTTTCCTCAAAAAGCGTTATTGCTTCTTGATAACGCTCCTGGTCATCCGTCTGAAGAAGAACTGACAACTGAGGATAAATGCATCACTGCGATGTTTCTTCCGCCAAACTGCACTGCACTGATTCAACCCATGGATCAGTATATCATTCAGTTTGTAAAGCAAGATTATAAGAGAAACCTACTTCTGAAAGCCGTATCAAAAGACCAGCCAATAGAAAAAACATTAAAAGAATTTAATATGAAGGACTTGGTTTTTGCTCTTTGTCAATCGTGGAATGTATTACCTTCATCAACTATTACATCGTCTTGGAAAAAGTTATGGCCAGATATAGTCACCACTCCTACCAACGATCCACAAATCAGTGTACCTTCGGAAGTAATGGAGCAAATTGCTGCTGGAACACAGATAAGTCCAAATGATTTGGAAACCTGGTGCCGTGGAATGGATAAAGAGGAAAATATTTTTCATGAAATGTCTGACGAAGAGATTATAAAAGAGATTTCTAGTTATAAAACAATAAATGAGGAAGATGTCGACGAAGTAATTGCAACTACTCCACAAGTGACAGCAGAAGACGCGATTAACGCCTTTGAGCTGGGTTTGCAATGGGCTGAAGCAAATGGTGCATCTTACAACGAACTTCTACTTTTAAGAAGACTGAGGGACAAAGCTTTAATCTCGCGTTTCAACAACGTTAAACAAAAAAAAATTGATGAATATTTTCATGCGTGTTAAATCGATTGACTCATAATTTTTGATTACATATTTTAGTATGTACATTTGTTTGTACACAATTTGTATTTCCTAATGTAAAGTTATTGCTTATTTTTGTGAGTTATATAGCATTACTAACGTTAATTTTATAATAAAACGTCTCTCTATTGTGTTGTTTAATTTACTAAATTTGACATACATAATGAAGTATGATTTTTACTTCAGAGTACATACATACATATATATATATATATATATATATATATATATATATATATATATATATATATATATATATATATATATATATATATATATAACATGTAGAATCTTATCATTGGATCTGTCGGATTACAAGGTACTCTTTCGTAAAAAAATCCGGACTATAGGGGGTCTAAGGCAGTACTCTATAATCCGACAAATTCGCTAATCCGACACTGCCCTGCAAACTGTTTGTCGGATTACCGGGGGTCCACTGTATTGATATTTTTAATGATTAATTTTATCATGAGTGATATTTTTTTAAATAGTCAACAGAGACGTTTTAAAAATTTCACTCATGATAAAATTAATGTTCTAAAATTATAACTTATGAAAAATTAATAATTAAATTATCAGTCATGATTAAATGTTTAAAATATCACTCATGATAAAATTAATTGTACTATTTACATTTATCATGAGTGATATTTTAATAATTAATTTTATTATGAGTGATATTTTTAAAACATTACTTTTATCATGACAACATTTTTAACTAGTGAAAATTAGATTACAGTTGTATTTAAAGAAAGTCTGACAAAAGATGCATTAAAAAGTAAAACGGCGTTCCATAGAATACTACAATGTTTGTGTGTTTGTGTTGATCTATTTTTATTGTTAAAAACCAATTAAATAAATCTCGTCGATGAACTTCGGCACAACACTTTCTCGTATACTACTTCCCTACAAAAATTATTTTTTTCTTATTCACCCTGTATTTTGCAAATCACTGTATATTTTTACATATTTGGATAGCATGAGAAATTAACCTTGAAATATTTTAGATTTATGTTTAAAATATTGACACATATTAAAAAAATAAAAAAAAAATTTATTTTTAGGCTAAACCGGAAGCGCTAAAAATATTCCAATATAGCAGTTCGCTACCTATGTCTATTATGTAATCCCTTATTTTGTTATTAGAAGCATAGTTATTAGGGATTGAAATTTTGAAATTTGAAAATTCCTGTGACTATAAAATACTTTCTCTTAGTATACGTAGAGTACGAGAAAGTAAAAAATTAATTATTTAATTATTACTACTTTTTGAGTGACCCTCGTAGGTAATTCTTGTTTTGGAAAACCTACTTACCTTCGCTTCTTCCAGCGTTCTTTTGCCAGATTTTTTTTACTTTTTCGCTGTGCTCCACAGGTTTTGTTACTTTTACTATGAAGACCCATTTTATAACAAATTGTAAAGTATATATACCACCCAATTCGCTCGCGCACACATACTCATACAAAACTAATTAATTCAGGTCCTTTATAATATCAAAAACAAATATAAAGCGTAACTAATGAAATCGCGACTTTCTTACACAAAACGACTACTACGAATAAACATGCATAAATTCTATCTTGAACAAAATTGTGCACTTTTTGGGTCTTTCATTTAAATCTACCTGCGGTGAGTGGTGTAAAGTACTTCACTCAACGATTTTACTGGTATTATCGGCATCTATTGTTCTCTAAATAAGCTGTTGTAAATCATGCTAAAATGACGTGAACAAGACCCTGATTCTTCGTACTTTTGTAATGTTGCTTGCCTATTTTTAAATTTTAATTAATTAATTACAGCTCATATATACGTTTCAAAGGAAAATCTTTTTAACACCGTTTTAGAGTTTATTGTGTTTCACCTGATGCCAAAAATTCAATTTCAAAGAACGTTTCTTATAATCTTATTAGAAAGATTTATGGTTATTTAAAGGTTTTATCAAACTGATCAAATTAAACGTAAATCAGACATAATAGGGTGATAGAAAACAAAGTCGTGCATTACCTGCGTAATTTTTAGCTTTTTAAATGAAAAAACAAAGACACAATCTTATTGTAAAGTTAGCACGGTAATAGACATGACTGCATAGGACCCTTAAATGATTAAAAATGGGTAAATAAGGAATTTTTACTTTATGTGATGGCAAGCTCGCCAGGTAGAGGAACGGATGCACTTTCCTTTTCTTTATAGTTGGACGTTGTTACTCAACGACCGATTACTAATTTGCGTTCGATGAATAATTCGTAGTAATTTCACTGGTAATCACTCACGATTCGGGTTATTATAACTAAATTTTTTATGTTTGATAACAATTTTTAACCGTGTATCCGGCTCGAAGGACCAATGTTATTTAGCTAAATTAAATCAGTGCAGTACACTGCTGATTAAGCCACTTATCGAGTGCCTATTAAACTAAATAAATAATACTAGTTTTTGTAAACGTTTATTGCTACAGCGACTACGTTTCTTGCTATATTGACCGCTCTGTAGCAGGTTGAATTTTTACATAGTAAGAAGGGAGGGTTAACCAATAACAGTTCCATTAAGTTAAGTATTAACACATACTTACTAACAATCCCCCCGAAAAGTTCGGAGTCGGAAAGAGCAGTTTCAGCGGCAGGTTTGATTTGTACTAAAATTCGTTCATCCCTTAACGATGAAACTATTGACAGTTTGTGTTTCTTAAGGGCATACTTCAATAAAAATAGAATAAAATAAAATATTCTAATTGTTTTTATATTGAATATATTTATTTTGAGTATTTAGAGTTTATTTTCGTTACTCTGTTTGTTCATTTCAAGTTTTATAGTGCAATAAATAAAATTTGCGTTTTTTATTTCTTTTATAGTTTCAGCAGTAAAAAAGGTCAATACCGGGATCCCGGAATTCACATTGATTGAATACCAAAACCGGTTTTCAAAATTTCTTCGGTATTGCATATTCAGAAACTTGTTCAGCCAATAATAATTTATATTTGAATAAAAATATTGTAACCAAGGCACAAGGAATGGCTCAATCATGTTCAGCAAATACTGAAGAAAAAAAGAATATTTCCCATAAGAAAAAAAAATTTTTTGATGAATTAGTTCAATATCAGAAGGTGGTGAGGCATTTAGCCACACCGACCGTAATTGGTTGGAAGGCGTCGTACAATCACGACTCCTACCAAATGAAGTTGACATTGTTAAAGCATGGACTATAACATTTTAAATATTATTAATTGATTGAGTTAATTTTAGTATACTTTAGATCGTTTATTAGTGATTTAAGTTAATTAGGTACATTCAAATAATTTATATATTTAGTATATACAGAGGTTAAATCGTGTCGTCGATTTAATCTTGCGAACAGCGCGTTTCATTTTGCGAAACATTTTCTCAAGTGATTATTTTTCCTCTTACGAGGCAGATATTTTAACCCTTGCTTGCGTGGCCTATTACCATAGGAACCCCAACGAGGTGTAGAATTATCGGCAATCGACATTCTTCAGTCGATCAGCCAAAACTACGAGCACTACTCTCAACAGTGTTGAAGAGTTATAGAGATACCAAAACTGAGACATACTCCAAACCCATCGTTAGCTTTTGCTACGGTCACGTTCGGAACTTTGACATAATCAAAACAGCAGAGAACGAGCATGGAGGACCCAGCACTACAGCCAGAGCAACCACTTGCAAGAGCCAACCCACCTCAACTAATAGGCGGAAAGGCACAACCACCGATTCTAAGACCACCTCATCGGTATATTTAATGAATGCGTTTATTTTTAAAGTGAAATTATAAAGTTGTATAAATGCAATCCAGAGATGCTACGAATGATGCAGTCTCTTGACAGACCAACAAACAACACACTCGTTTACCTCACGAAGGTGCATCCGCACCATATCTATCGTGACTCAGGTTTACGTGATCCTTATGTTGAGGAAGCAATTAGAGAGCTTATCGGAAACGAAGCCCTAACGGAGTTTAAGGATTATACAAGATCATTTTATACTCTTGAAGGCCATTACCAAAATTTATGGTTTTATGACCGCGAGTATAAACCCCACCCGGTTGATTCGTGCTATAGTGAACCAGTTAGAATCGCCATACAAGCGTTTCGTCTTCCTGTAAGACCGAAATCAATTCCTTGGGATGAATTGGCAAGCGTGCCATACATCAGTAATTCTGGCGCAGGCAAGAAATATATAGGTAAGAAAGGGGATGGTAACAACCATCAACAAATATTTATTGGCCACGTCAAACCGCAAATGTTATGTGTAGACGAACAGATCGCACCGTCCAAAGGCAAATCCGCTTTGAAACAATATAATCCTAATAAACCCAACAGGTGGGGGTACAAGATATTTGTTTTGTGTGATAGTAATAGCCGTACGCACGATTTTGAAATATATACCGGAACATTCTTCCAGTCCCCGAAAGACAGGATATTGGCGCTAGTGGTAATATTGTCCTTCGTTTAGCGTCTTCAATATCTAACCATCAAAACCATTTACTATTTTTTGATAATTAGTTTACCTCCCTAAACTTAATGACAAGCATCTATAGAGAGGGTATAGCCAACTTAGGAACCGTTAGGAAAGACCGACTTCCTGGACTGCAGCTCAAAAGTGATAAGGTAATGAAAAAAGAAGGTAGAGGCACTTACGAGGAATACAAGACTATTATAGGAAACATCGAAATTCGTGCACTGAAGTGGTACGATAATAAAAGTGTGTATTGCTAGCACATTTTGTGGCCCTGAACCAGCTGATATGGTAGAACGGTTTGATCGTAAAACCTAGACCAGAATACAAGTTATTGGATGACTTGATATGTTATTACAAAATATGCCTCAAAAGTCAAAAATGGTACCTAAAGATATTTTTCCATTTCATAGACTTAGTAATGGTAAATGCATGGTTGAGATATAGGCAAGACATGATCAAAAAAGGATTCGATAAGAAGGACATCTTGGATTCACTCGGATTCAGAGGAGAGGTAGCTGAAGGACTTTCTTTGATGGGAAAAGCAATGAGAAACACAAGAAGGAGAGGTAGGCCTAGTAGTGGTGGGATCATTGAAAGAGAATATCAAGAAAAGAAAAAGAAAAATGCAACTAAACCTATTCCCCAAGTTGATGCACGGAGAGATAACGTGAGCCACTTTCCTGTCGGCAAATAAAAACGCCAAAGATGTCAGAAACCATCTACTTTTTGTGTGAAAATTTATAGTTTGTATTGACCATTGTTCCATTTTTGGTACATTTAAATATTTTTTGGTTGTTTTAATAAAGAAATTAGTTATTTATGTGTTAAGCATTAATTAATTACATGAAACCTGAAAACGTGTAATAAAAATTTATATTTACCCCAGAAGTTAATTCGGGCCATAAGAGGTTAATCATCAAAAAATATAACAAAACCACTATCATTCCTTTGGGAACAGATCTAAAACTTTTAAAAGACAATCTCATAAAGATTGGAAATGTGGCTGCTACTAATCTATTAAAACAGCAGTGGTTTGGAAGAAAATTATATCCGTGTAACTGAAACCACCTGTTGGCGAGTTATATTATTAAACCGCAGAAGACCAGACAAGCTCCAACGTTTATTAGTACACTCATATCGAGAAGTTACTAAAAACCAAAATCGAAACTGCGAGGCTATATCGCCAACTGAAACAACGCTAATGAAATTTTTTACGAGAATTGTCTTCCGAGGTAAAAGAGGACGTTGTGTCCCAATATTATTAAGCAGAGATGTTAAAACACGTATAGATATTATTCTTAAATATTATGACAAATAAAAAATTAAATGTAATTGATTGTTATATTAAAAAGGTAAATTGCACCACGGTCTAACTCAGTGAGGTACAAACTTATGAAACTTACTGTAATTGACAACTCCGTTTGAACAGGTCGTGAGGGAGGCAGAGATATATCCATAGGTATAACCAGTAAAGCATTTGTTTTGTTGGACGCCACTCAATTTATAGGTTTAATAATTACAACACAATAAAAACTGAGAAAGTTGTACCTTATTAACATAATAGGTAATCTGAATAAACACTAAAGAACTGTATTTATATGTATATTTAATAAAGCAAAATGTCTGATTAATATCAGCATAAAATAACTAAAACGATATTTCTCGTAAAAATTTACGATTTTAAAATTACTAAATTAAACACAACCATTCAAGCTTATAATCTATATTTAATTAAAATTCAAAATGCAATATAATCAATACTGTATTTAATAATAAAACGTGACCTACGTCGACAAATATTACGGTTAATGTAGGTTATGAACTCTAATGTTTTTACCTTAGGAAAAGAAAACAGCTGTTCCTTTATAACAGTATCAAAATAACACTAACTGATTTGTTTACTTAAAACGTACTTTGCATAAAAGCATACGTATTACTTACATGTACTCAAAATAAATATAACTTCGTCTTAAAATGCACTATAGTAGGAGAAATTCATTTCCCATTCATAAGACACACACACAATAATTTCTATTTGCCAATAACGTACAAATAAACCAACTGTAGACCATATAGGTAAGGTAATTTTCTTCCACATATCAATAATGGAAAAACTACAAACGCAGGCAAACTAACAGCAAGGGGTAATGATACAAAGGTATCAAGACAAAAATTGCACGCCATTTTATGATTTTTTTCGTGACGTCACGCAGCACGCTTTTACAACGAACGAATTTCTTAAAATTTCAGCTTTTTCTTAACACAAGCGGTTTCCTTATAAAAGGGAAGCAAAACCTAAAAAACGAAACGCATTGAAACGCAGATGTTGGTGGTGTCTTATGTGGCGCAAAAAATTCGGATGGAATAACATGTAACTAAATTAAGAAAGCATTTGGCCACATTCTCGCAGGTTTTTAATCTATCTGAATCATATTTGGAACAACTTGCTATGTTTACTCGCAAAATGGAACCATTATAAATAATAAAAAAATTATAGTGCAAAATAATACTACATAATAATACTGACAAAGTGGACCGAAGAACAAAAAAAACGTCGTTCGTTCCTTTTTTTCAAACCACATTAAACACAAAATACCACCAAAACATGTGCACAAGTTATCGCTGAAAATAAAAACTTATTATACAACAAAAATTGGTTAAAGATTATGGTTTATGTTGCAAAAGATTGTATCATTTAAATGAGCAATATTTTTACTCTAGTATGTTAGGATTTCAAAAATATTTTTTAATTTTTTTGTTTTTCTCATTATTGATATTTTCTTGTTAAACCAAAATTTTGTAATTTGGACAATTCACAATTCAATCATTGAAAAGTTACACAATTTAATTTCTAGGGGTAAAATTATGAGCTATAAAAAACAATTTCAAAAAAATACAATAACCTATCAATAATGGAAGGAGAAAAAACAAAAATATAAAATATTTTGTATGTTTAATTTTAATCAATTAAAAACACATAAAATATAAAATGAAGTTTTATTTTTAGAAAATATAAGAAGTCAAAATAAATGCCTTAATTTGACGTGTTTTAGATTTACACACTTTTTAATAATTCCTTATTATTATTTTTTCATTGTGTTTATTGCATAATCTACTTAGGTGATTAGCCATGTGTTCTGTGTAGCCTTTGTTCACAGACGCCACCCTATAACAGTACTGTTATTTTAATCCCAACAGCGAATGGAAAGTGAACAATCACCTTAGGAATTTGAAAATTAATTTATAATTTTTAAAATTACAAATAAATTTTTGTCACCGTGTTGGGGATTCAAACCTGGCACCTCTTCTGCACTAGCCAATGTCTCTAACACTGAGCTATACACCCGGTTTTTATTATTATTATTATTATAGGTCGTACGTGATATTATTATACACGATAAAAATAATACATTTTCTTGTTTTAATATGATATTTTGTTATTTTTGTTCTAATTTCATAATTTAAAATATGCACATTATATTCATAACCAGCACACACAGTCCATTAGAAGAGGACCATTGGTCAAAACTTATAAAAAAATATAAAATACAAATTCTCTAACGGAGAGAAATGTGAAGTTTTCCTTCGAGTTGCATTCATAATTTTTGCTTTTTTAATTAAAATAATTAGAATAATTTTTTCCTACAATAATCGACTTTATTCCATGTTTATAAGTTTGGGATTATTCTGTATTTTATCGAAACAAGATGCTGTGTGCTAGAAAATTTTTACCTAATTTCTAGCAAATGCTAATAGGTTATGCGAGTTACTAAACCTAATTAGATAAATGTCAAGTTTAGTAATTACAAATATCTGTTATCTTTTCTATTTGGAAATCCAGAAAGAGCTAAATAATTTTTTTTCAGTTTGTATTTATTTTAATCTTCATGGACATTACTGTCGTATTTTATGATATTATTTCCAGTTTATTTTTATGACAAAAATCACAAAATATATTTCAAATAAGCATTCCAAAATCGTTTAACAGAAAAACATTTTATTACGGGTTTGATGATTAATTTGAACGTTAAAATAACAAAAACTTGTTTTCAATCCTGCGCGAACCTGCAGTCAGATCACTGGCATATCAGCTCCTATGTTGTCAATTATACATTTTACATGGCCGTCTAATTATGAATAAAGTGTATTAAAATATCCAAAAGTTTTAACTGGCTCTGCTATAATCGATGAAATGCAAATTCTATACGGCCTTCTAATTGTTGATAAAGTGAAAAAAAGTATACGAAAGTACAGGCGCTGACACTAGCGACTAAACTAGAGTGGGCGGAATCTGAACTAAAGTATACAAATTAATCGGGTACTTCGGGGACACATTATTTGTTATAGATCAGTCAGTTCGGGGACAAACGGACGCTTTAAGGACGGTCCTAAATGATCACGTCCTCAAACTAACCAATGGATGGCAGTATTTTTTTACATTTTTTGTTTGTCATCGTAACATGTGGTTTATGCCATTTATTTATTTGGTTTTAGGTAATAACGTATTTTGATTGATATTTAATAATGTAGAACTATTTTTTTTTCCTATTCATTTTATGTTTATCGTGATACTTTTTGTCATTTGTCTAATGAATTAGCTTATCTAATTTATTGGAGTATGAATAAATGAATTAAATAATTCATTAATTAATTTTCCTTTTGTGTTTATATTTATTTTTTGTTGTTTACGAATAACAATATAAGAAACCCCAAAATTTAGAAGTGTGGTAAACTATGATAAATACAAAATTGCGAATACAACAAATTAAATTTAGTTTGATAATAGAGCAATATAATAATTAGGTAGACTTAACAATAACTTTACTATTAGAACAATGTTGTCATCAAAGTTTCATGTTGCGATTGATAACATTGAAAATTTAACAGCAATTTTTTACCTCCCAACCTACATATACCTATGTAGATATAGAAGGTTATGCAATCGACTTTTTCTCACCGTCGCTAAATCGACTTATTAGCTTATTTTAAACGTTTGGCCAAGGTTCGCCAAGATCGGCCATTTTGTGTGCGTGTGTGCCCGTGTATCCGTGCGTCTGTGGGTCCTTGTGTCTGTGTCCGTGTGTCCGCGTGTCCGTTGGTCTGTATGTCCGTGTGTCCGCGTGTTCGTGTGTCCGAGTGTCCATGTGTTCGCGTGCGTGTGCGTGTACCGTGTGCGTGTGTGTGGGTGTGTGGGTGTGCGTGTGTGTATGTTTAAGTTGATGTATGAATGTATGTTAATACCCATAATAATTACAGAACTTAAGCTTTTGTATTTAAGCGTGTTCTCATTACCCCTGGAGCTGGTTAGATTTTGCGTGAAATTCAGGGAGGAGAGAAGGGGTTTATTAGGAGCTGTTTTTGACTTTTATCAAATAGTTCTGAAACAGCTGTATATTTCAGAAATATAAAAATACCAATATATAGACCTTATTTATATAGATTAATTATGTTCTATGCAATTTTTTGATACGACGCGTAATTTAGCGGAAAAAAATTCCTAAGGTAGAATATAAATTTTTAATTTTTTCAATGTCTGAATAATGATTAATTTTATAAGAAAATGTGTAGACATATTTTTTAAAGAAAATTTAATTTTACATAACTTTCCTTTATAAAGTTTCTTGATATAAATCAAACTAATTATGATTGAATATTTCCCTCATGTATAATTTACTCCTACGCACCAATGCAACTTCGTTAGGATTACAGCGATAATCCCATTGAACGTTATGAATTACAGCGGTAATTCAACTGCAATGATGTCATACTCAACTACCATAGTAACAGAGCTAGTCGGTTTCAAAAAGCCAAGACACCTGAGTTTAGATGTTATAATTTTTTATTTGGCGTTCGATTGTTATTTATAAAGAAATAAAAAAAAAGACTGTTTTTTTGAACATATTTTACATACGAAGACTTTGAAGTCGTGTAACTTCATTATTTTTAGCTAAAAGTGTATGAAATTTTATCCAATGATCCTATACGAACGGGTTAGTAATTACAAATCTTCCAAAAGTTTTCAAATTTTGATAAGAATGGATCTTTTATCAGTACATGGTAACTTTTTTAAAAATGCATATTTTTGCGTTTCGACTAAACTAAATTGTAGGAATGAATTTATAGTAAATGATCACTATCAAACGAAATCCATTAATTATATAACTTCGTCGCAATAAAAAAAAATGTAATCTTGCCCGCTGACGAAGAGAGCGCTATATCGTGGGCTTACAAGAAAAAGGCACTAAGTCAAAAATGTTCAAAATGGGATTTTTGCACCAGTCTTATCACATATCGCGGTCCGTTAACTGCAAGAACGCATTAAGTCCTACATTCAATATTAAAGGAGTTACAGACTTGTACCAAAGGCATTAAAATACTTTTACAATATTCTTAACAGGCATAAAGCACTAAGTGCGTTAGTGCGTTTCTGCTGCATTGAATGAGTCAACAGGGTTTAGTCAAACTGCATTGAGTGACTTAGTGCATTCTGCTAGTTGCCAATGTAGCAATACTGACAGCGATTCTGCGCATAAAAGCTGAATTAGGCAGTTGTGTGATCATCATGTGATAAGACACAGTCAGTTTTTAAAGGTTTTTAGTTTTATTTATAATCGTGTAGGTGACCTGTGAAGGAATAGAATGTATAATACAAGGACTGATAAAATATTTTCATTACTAAAAAGCAACAAACCAAACCAAAACAAATCAGATTCTGGTAAGTTGAGGTTATGTTATTAAATCTTCGTACATAATTATAAGCTTAAGACTTGTACTTATCAAATTAATAGAACACACTTACTTAATTGTCTCAAACTGTGTAATTTGTTTCATATTTTTCGATCGATTGTTTCAAAATTATTTTCAATCGATGCAATTAGAATGTTATGTTATATCATCAATTTTGCTTCAAACCCGTTTGCAATGTGCAATAATTATGTAGTACAATGTTATGTATCAAATTTCGGAACCGTCTAAATTAATAATATGGAAGCATTTTTTCCTGTTTGCGATGTTACAATTTGCTGTTATTTTTTAACTTTTTAAGTATTTACAAACTTTTTTATATAAATGTTAACAAAACCAACAGTTTTAAACTTCTTTTATTATTCTGATCACATGTGTATATAAATTTTATATAAACATTTGTTTTAAAACTAAGATTTTGGATCGGTATGATCTCAACATTGTATTTGTTGGTCACGATAGGTGAAAATGATTTGCATACGGTTTTACTACCTTGCAAAAAGCCACTACAGCCGAGTAACCCCATCACAACACAAGTCTTTAGTGCCACGCTAATTACGAGTAATAACGAAATAAACGAAATGCAGTCAATGTTATTTGAGAATACAGAATTGGCTTGCGATAACATTGCTACCCCTGTGGAAACAGAGTCATTGACTGATCTTGATTTTCAAATTTCCACGCCCCTTTCTGAAAAAGATTTAGTAGACTTGCAACCTTTAGACAACAATTATGGTGGCGCTACTACAGCCATTGTTGCAGAATCTTCTGTTACTTGTGAAGATCAAGCCAGCGATAATGACGTTGACATGTTAGCAGATGAAGACGAAGAGCCCTACAACGACAACTCCGATAATGACAAAGATTATATCCCAGATGATAGAGATATGTTTTCTAACGACGAATTAGAAAAATAAAGTAATAATCAAACCCCAGAGAAATGTAAATCCAGATGGAAGAAATCTAGGCCAGACACGTGGAAAAGACAGAGAAACAGAATTTTAAAGAACAAATGTCGCCCATATAACAGCTATAAAGGAGTTCAACAACCAGCTAAAAGTCCGAAAACGGCCAATTGTACAAAATGAAATATTCCTGCAACAAAAACTTCTCAGAGGAAGAGCGGAAAATAATCTGCCAAAAATATTGGGTGCTATCAACTTATGAACGTAAAAAAGACTTTATACTTCAAAACGTTTCGAGTAACCCTCCTTCATCAAAAAGACCCAGAACAGAAAATGCATTGCAGAGAAAAAATGTAAAGCGCTATTTTATTAACAAGAACGAAGAGAGGGTACAGGTGTGTCAAAATTTTTTTATGAAAACATTAGCTATCTCAAATCGTATTATACTTAGCGCTTTTAAGGGAAAAGATGAATTAGGACATTTTTCTGGATGCGATAAGAGAGGGAAAAATGCTCCATCAAACAAGACGAGTGATCAGGCAGTAGCTAAAGTAAAAGCACACATAGAATCGTTTCCGTGTATGGAAAGAAAATATTTAGACAACTCTTTGAGTATTAGCAAAATGTATTAGCTGTACAAAGAACAATGTCAGCAAGCAGACCAAGACGTTGTAAGCTTAATAACATATCGAAGGATTTTTTGTAAAGATTACAACTTATCTTTTTTCCATCCTAAAAAGAACCAATGTCTTACTTGCGTAACTTACCAGCAATCTTCTCCCGACGAAAAAGCAGAGATGGAAGAGGATTATAATAATCATCCGAGGAGGAAGAAAGAGGCACAGGAAGAAAAATTAGCAGACAAACAACGAGCTAAAGTCGATGGCTCGTTTATGTCAGTTACTTTCGACTTACAAATACCTTCGTCTGAGGCTTCGCTAGCCTATTATTTGCGCAAACTAAATATGTACAATCTAACTGTTTATGAAGCAGGTATTTCCAATCGAGCATTTTGCTTTTGTTGGACCGAAGTTAATGGGCGAGAGATTGGCACGTGCTTGATAAAATACATTCAACATTTACCAACTGAAGTAAAGGAAATCTTATTTTTCTGAGATACGTGCGGCGGTCTAAACAGAAATGTTCAAGTAGTTGCACTGTTCCTGAATTTGGTTCAAAAGACTCATCTGGAACAAAAATTTTTAGAGTGGACATTCATTCATGGAAGTTGACTAAATGCATAGTGCAATTGAGCGACAGAAAAGATTTATGCCTGTCTATTGTGTTAACGACTGGATAAACATATTTAAGCTTGCCCGTTCGACAAGAGGGCGAAACAAGGACAAACCACCTATAACACAAGAAATCAAATTTGAAGAATTTTTAGATCTAAAAAAATTGTCGGCAACATTGCTGAAAAACAAGAATTTGGATGAAGACGGCCAAAGAGTAAACTGGCTTAAAGTGAAATGTTTTAAATACGAAAAAGGAAAGCCTAATATTATTCAATACAAGTACGACTACAACACTCCATACAAAAATATACACGTTGGGAAGCGAAGCGGACGACGTTTAACTTCCAATTTTATAGAAATAGAAAATCTTCCACAACTATATTCTGAAGAACTTAAAATTAGCCATGACAAAAAGATGAACCTGTTGACCATGTGTCAAAAAAAGGTGATACCTAAAATATTCCATCCTTGGATCAACAGTCTACCTTCGGAAGAAGGACTTAAGGATGTACTGCCCGAAGCGGATATGCATGATTCTGAAGTGGAAGAAGAAATAATTTCAAAATGGTTTTTAAGCATCAGTGTTTACTTATTTCATGTTGTAATAGCAGTTTCTATATCTAAAAGTTAGGTTTTGGTTAATAATCTGTATTATTACAAATTGTATTTACTTTTCTTAGAACGTAATAAAACTTTAAAACTGAGTGGCCACCAATTTTTTCAATAAAACTGCGCAATCTTTAAAATCATAAGCTTTTTACCTTTAAAACGTGAAAATAAAGGTTTCAATATAAATCTAAAGGTTTCAAAAGCTACTAGAATCATAAAGAAAAACATAATGATGTATACTTGCGAGTGTTACTGTTACTCACTAAAACACAATTGAGGCTGGATCTCCAATATCTTATCAAGTAAAATGCACTAATTCAATGCTTTTAATAATTTAACCTTCAGGTTAACGATGAAAACAGTTCTGAAGACAGCTTTAAAAATTATGATGATTCTCTAAATGATCCAGATGATGAAGTAGTAAGTATTTCACACCATTTTTTCTGGCAACCAGTTTCAGGTAGTTAAAATATAAATTTTGCATTAGGATGATGAGGAAACCAGTTCAGAAAATTCAGATCTTGACTTTCATGAAAACGCTGCAGTGTAAATTTTGAGGTAAAGCAAAATATTACATTGATGCATACGTACCAAAATCCAAATGGTTTCGTTTCAGAATGAACATGAGGTCCAGCCAAGTAGTAGAAAATTTGCAGAATCTTCTGAAAAAGAAAAACAACCGTCAATCAATTATTCAAATGATAAGCTAGGTATTAGGAAATTAAGCGGCGATCTTCGTAAAGGAAACAAAAAAAGGGATTTTTGTTTCTTCTGCAATGAATATGTTCTAAACTTTTAAAGGCATATTCAGAGAAATCACTCGTTGGAGATAGAAGTGCAAAGAATTTATTTACTCCCTTCCAACTGTGAAGAAAGAAAGAAGCGTCTTTCGGTTCTTAGAAAAAAGGGAATTTTTTTGACTAACACTGATCTTCCTAAAGCAGTAAGAACTCCCAGCGTTGAAGAATAATTACGACCCTGCGATTTTTGTTTGGGATTATATTCGAAACGGCAACTTTGGCGGCACAAGAAAAAGTGAGCCTTGAATAATCCCAAAAAGGCGAATGTTCAGAATTTGTTACTTCACGGTCTAAAAATAGATCGAGAACTGATCACTTCAGTGTTTCCAAAAATGCGCAATGATGAGGTTTCTATGATCCCTCAGAAGGACATCTTAATATGTGAATTCGCGACTAGGTACATAAAAACTCATAGAGAGAAACATTTTATCAACGTTGTTTCAAGGAAAATGCGTGAACTTGCTAGGTTAATTACGGAGATGAAAAAGATCGAACTGTCCATAAATTGCCTCTTTGATGCATTACGTCCGAAATATTTCAACTGTTTGGTTGCAGCAACTAAAGTGGCTGCAAAGTATGATGGAAAAAAAGGTACATATAAATCACCAACGTACGCGATGAATATAGCTACTACGCTAACGCAATGCTGTGATATAGCTATTATCCGTGCCCTGAAAGGTAAGCAGGTGGATTTATGCATATCATCAGGCGAAATGAAAGCTGAATTTAAATCTACTATATACCTTATCAAAACTCTGTGGCGTTTTGAAATGTCAAGTCAAGCTTTGAACAATCTGAACATCAACAAGTGGAACAAGATTACTTTGGTGCCTTTGGCAAGTAACCTGAAATTACTGAAGAACTATTTAATTAAAACAGCAGACGATGCTGTTACCTCACTTCGAGAAAAGAATAATAGCATCGTTCACTACAAAAAATTACTGGAAACCATTTTTTGCAGGGTGATGTTATTAAACAGGCGACGTCCAGGCGAGCTCCAAAAAGTGACTGTTGATATATACCTAAAAGTTGATAACAATTCACAAAAATATGAGGAATATGGAGAGGTCGTCTCCACATCAGAAAAAATATTACTACAAAAATTTAAAAGGGTAGTTGTTAGAGGACAAAAGGTCGTGAGGTTCCTGTACTTTTCAGTACCGATGTGAAAGAGCATATCAATCTTTTATTAAAATTAATAAAATAATTAATAAAATAATTAATAAAATAAAATAATTAGAGCCAATTGTGTTAAAGAAGAAAACGTCTATTTGTTTGGGAACCCAAACACTTCGGAGCCCCTTTGTGGCTACAAAATTTTGAAAATATATGCGACTTTGCTGCCAAGCGACCAAGCTGAGGAAGCATTTAACAACTCTAACTCAGTTATTTTCTATGCCTGACAACGACATTGAACAGTTAGCGACCTTCATGGGTCATACTGTTGGTGTTGACAGGTGGTCCTACAGGTTACTGGACGATGTGTATCAAACCGCTAAAATATCTAAACTGCTTTTACTAATGGAGCAAGGAAAAGCTGGTCGATATAAAGGAAAACCTCTAAATGAAATTGAAATTAACCTTGATGATGATTTGTTGGGAGAAAACGAACGCGATGTAGCAAGCAACAGTGAAAGCGAAATGGGACCACTCGTACAGCAAACTAGAGGAGAAAACGATCAAAGTTCTGCACGTACTTCAAATCCAGCTCCCAGAACATCACCACCTAAGAAAGGCAAAAAGAGACTATTGATTCCTTGGACTGATGAGCAAAAAAAAAGAGGTTAGGAAATTTTTCCATTTGAGTATTCAAAACAAGAAATCCCCGAAACGCCACGAATGTGAAGAGCTAAAGGAACAGCATAAGGATTTATTGGCAAACAAAGATTGGCTAAAGATAAAAGTTTTGATTCAGAATGAATATGTAAAAAAGAAGTAGTTTTACGTATTTCATGCATACAAAGTGAAAGTGTTGTTTAATATGTTTCTTTTAATCTGTTAACTAAATTACATATTTGATTTATGCAAAGTGAATGTATTATTGTTTTAGTAAGTTAACACAAAGTTTTAGTATGTTCATAGCAATATAAAATATTTTGATACAAATTTCAACATCACTATTTCTGTTTTACATACACCATAATTTACAGAGATGAATTACAATAACATACCTAAAATAAAATTTTCAAAACCTCTTGAACTGCCCGTTAACGTAACTGGAATTTCCTACAACTGAACCTAAAAATAAAAAATATATCATTAATAATTAAAAATATATTGTTAGTAATTAAAAATATATTATTACGTTTATTTCATTAAATTCATACTTACCTCTAATACACTATAAAGCATTAATCGCTCCTGTCAAGTCAAGTCAAGTAAGGTAATGGTAAAGTAACCTTGACTGGATGGCAACGTCGCCGGACGCTCTAATATCAGTGAAATACACCCAACGGACGGTCTAATCATTTACTAGAAATATACAGAGGACGCTCTACTGGTTCGGTTTTATAATATACGTATAAACAGGACGCTTCAGACATGGGTTATGAAAGGACGCTCTAAGGATAGCGGGATGTATGTGTATATATATATATATATATATATATATATATATATATATTGGATTTTGGTCATTAACGAACTTGACCTAGATTTTATGGCATAATTTTTGCTACTTAATCACAGTTTCAATGCACATTTTCTCTCCACTACAGTTTGAACGTATTTTGCTCTCCGTCCAAATCATTATTTTTTATTTTCTCTGTATCCCAGCCAATGTTTTAAAAATTTTGTACCTGATTATGGATCAACAAGCCATGCAGAGATTTTTATCAAGAATATATTTTCTTGTGAAATGTAAGATACATTTTTTCTCCATTTGTATAAAACTTCTTGGGACACACTGTATATAATAGACACCCCTTTATTTTTGAAACTAATAGGGTACTTATTAACTTGAATTAATTAAATTAATTTGAATAAATTACTTACATCTCTGTAGAAAATTAGTGAAATCTAAAGAAGATATCAAAACAAAATAAGGATATCTTAGTTATCGTTGTATTACCTGTTACGATTATGGAGTTTATAGTATAGAACAAAGGATAAAATAAGTACAGTACTTTCAAAATGTCGTGCACTCGCCCCTCCATGCGCACATGATTCAAACGTGTCGAAAGTATTCGACAAATATGCTACTATTCAACTTATAAATGTAGTCTTTCGCTTTATTTATTTCACGTTGTATTTGTACGTTGCCACTTGAGTAGGGAGTAATAACATTACGTTTAAATTTGAAGATTTGTGGAAATTAGCAGAGAATAAATTGAAATCAAGGTCCCGAAGAATGGGAAGCTGTGTGCAAACATACAGAAAAGATTGAACAGGAATATTTAGAAAAAGAAGGTTTTATTGATGAAGTTGAAGAGCTGATTTTTACTGTAAATACAGGTGAAAGTGATGCAGAAATTGATTACAGCAGTAATGACAAGACAACGACAGTGAATAAGATTCTAACTAATTAAACTTCTGAAGTTATTTATTTTTGTATGTTAATAAAACTGCATTATGAAATATTTTATCAGTTTGTGATTTATTTTACATGTTGGTATTAGAATTTGAAATAATTCCACAAAAATGTTTTCGGATCAAATAAGGAGGGTCTCATTCAGTTGCACACTGCTCTGAAACGTAGTAATTATTTCAATGTTTGTGTTCCGTCGTCCTATTGGAAGTATTTCAAGTTATAATATTATAATCACAATGAGAAGCTTCATTTAAGTTTTTATAGTACATATTTACACCTACTATTACTTAATCTAAGAATTATCGTACAAATAATCTTTCACATCTTCTAGTCGGCACAATAAACTAATAGTGTGAACTGAATAAATACTTGTCGTATACGTAATAACACTTTTTGACACATATTTTAATGTAATGACGCTAATTGATTGATTCCTGTCCTTGGTTCTTAAAAATATAAATATGTAGACCTGCGATCAACGATGAGTTTTAAGAATTTACCTATTCGATGAATGTTAAGATTAACAACCAAAAATCTTATCAGAGGTTATTCTTATTTTCTGTCTATCTGTTGGGTGTAATTAAAAACTTATAAAAAGTTGAACTTCATTTTTGCAAATCCTGGATAAAACAGCTGATGTTGAACATATTAGGTTATGTTTACTAACTAAAAAAATGATTTTAATGTAAATATGAAATAGGTAATCCAATACATACCTAAATTGAAATTGTTACAAATGATCATTCAATAAAAATGTATTCAATCGATAATTACTAAATTTATTCATTTGCCGCATATTTTTAGGGTCGCATTTTTGTTACAGATGTTTTCTGGTTATAACATCGTTTAAGTTTTTCAAATTGTAGAAAATCGCGCCGCGCATCTCGAGTGCCACGACATTTTGTAACTACTCTAACTCCTTCCACTCCATCACGATAACAAACATATCCTTTAGATGATTCTTGCAGGGTGCAACGTATCTAACCAATCACGTCAGATAAAATGGGGAAGAATTAGTTAGCTCGACTGGTAACTCAGCCAAACGGTCCTGAGACCGCAGAATATTCGGATAGCGTAGGTGTTTTGAAGTGTTAACAAAGAGTAAATAGATGGTTAGGTTAGTTCTAAAGAGAGAACGAAATTTATTTATAAATTTACCAACAATACATAACTTGTAAATTTTAATGTCTACATATAATAATAACAGTACATGCCTGCCCCAACATGAAATTTTACCCCAACCCCAAAGATAAATGTAGCCTTATCTGACTATCACAGTGTGAAACACTAAAGTTTCGTAATTAACATGTATTTTCAATATTATTAATGACGAGGGCAAGTCGCGAGATTTTACGGGTGATAAACTCACCTCCAATCAATTTAGCTAATTTACTAAAAGAACGTAATGCCCCTCTCTGATACGCTGAAAGATCCGTCATAAAACGTAACCTTGAAAAGGAAAATTTATATACTTGTATAACCGCAATAGTTTACGTTAGAAAGGTAACGCTCCAACTTACCTTTCGTTTCACAATATCAAGCAGAAACCCCCATGTATATATATATATATATATATATATATATATATATATAGATAGTATTATACAGGTATTATTACATTTAGAAGTATCCTCATTATATTTATATTGATATTTCGCTACTGATTTGTAGCTTCATCAGGAATACTGAAAGTTAATGATAAGTATTCTCTAAATGTAATATAATATGATATCATATTATGACCGATTCTGATTAATAATTTATTATTATATATATATATATATATATATATATATATATATTAAATATTCTATCGAATACCACGTGCATCAAAATTAATCAGATAATCCTGGAAAAAGCGTTGTTTCCTTAAGAAAACTGCATTCGTTGGTTTTCTCTGTTGGTTAAAAGAAGAGCTCTCCTCCTTCGGAGTCGAGCTCTTTTAACTTTTAACCAACACCGCTTTTTCCCGAATTATCGATAATTTTGTACACACTAGTGGTATTATACAGTCCTAGTCAAAAGTCCCCTCCCCCCCTTGTATCTTTTGAACGGTTTTACTTGTACTAATGAAATTTGGAGGGTGAATATAAACGGATATAAGCTTCTCAACTAGTGATGACAAGTGACGTAATAGTCATATATGCCGTCACAGGGCCACAGTGACTAATAATTTTAAATAGTACCTTATGGCAAGTGATATCTCGTTTGAAAGGTATTAAAATTACCTACTCTGTAATACTAATTTTGTTAGGGTTTAGGCTGATTTTGATAGAAAAATTAAATAAATACTAAAATTATAGTTTGGCATTTAATTAATCAAGATTCAAGGACCAATTCTTATAGTAAATGTTGGAAATGTGCTCCACTTAATTCCTGACAATAATGCATCCTATTGCTAAACTTTTGTCGTGCTAGTTCAAATGTGTCTGCGGAAATTGCTCTACATTCTTCAACAATTCTTTGTTTCAAAATGTGCATACTGCCAGGTGCTGTAGCGTAAACCTTAGATTTTAAGTACCCCACAGAAAAAAATCTAATGCTGCATGGAAATTGTTTCTACATTCACCAATTATTAAGATAGCTGCTACTTTGTCGGCTACCGTACGTACCATTTTGTCTATGTAGACACTTAAACGTCGCGTTAAAGAATAATTAAACTGAATAGTCAAGGTATAAAAACTTATCAAAGTAAAAACAACGAGAGAATTAAAAAACGTCAACTTTTTTGACAATTAACCAGATGCAGACTTTACAATCTTGATTAATTAAATGCCAAATTATAATTTTAGTATTTATTTAATTTTTCTATCAAAATCAACCTAAACCCTAACAAAATTAGTATGACTGAATAGGTAATTTTAATACCTTTCAAACGAGATGTCACTTGCCATAAGGTACTATTTAAAACTATTGGTCACTGTGACCCTGTGACGTCATGACTAGTTGACAAGCTTATATCCGTTTATATTCACCCTCCAAATTTAATTAGTATAAGTAAAACCGTTCAAAAGATACAAGGGGGAGGGGACTTTTGACTAGCACTGTATATGAAAATACTTAAACTGTATTATCGATATTTTTATAGCGGCCTTGGAATTTTTTTAAGTTAGGTAGTATCTAGATGTCTATTAACCTCTATCTGAGATGAAGTTATAAACGTCTGTTTGACGTAGATTATTATATTTGTTTTTACGTTTTCTTATTAACTTATTATAAAAGAGGTTGCATAATTATCTTAGAAAAATTGTTATTAAAATGATGTAATTGCTTTTAATTTCCATTTTGTAGGATGAAAGGTATTCTGTTGTTCTACACCAGATAATTTATAAGTTGTAATTTATTGTAATACTATCATTAATCTACTAAATATTTGTTACATTAGACTTTGTTCTATGATTAAGAAAATGTGAATGCATAAAACGAAAAATGAAACATTCTATGGGATTGTTAAAACTAAACAAAACTAAAATTGTTTCTTTGATGTAGCATAGTTTTTGGTTTTGCTAAAAAAAAAAGCCCTTAATACATCTATCATAGTATATTTTTTGTGTTTTAGATTAAAAATCTATCATTTGGTATTTAACGGAAACACAAAAGCAATAAGAGGTCTATTTCAGCTAAAAATAATGTATGCTATGCTCACCCAAAACTGCATAGCGCAATTTTCCAACATTCATCCGTCGGTCTCCCTCCACTCGTTGTATTACCGTACTATAACGATTATTCAACCCTCGGTCTCCCTCCACAACGATAACGTAAACTAATTATTAAATTAATTGTCAAGTCGATAATACTATTAATGTTTAAACTACAAGAAACCAAATGTTAATCATGGTTACGTTAGCAACTGATTAGCAATCAAACAATTACAGTTTATCCAGGCAAAGAAGAGTAATAAATCATGCTGACATAGACAAACCAATGGCGTTAACTATTTGAGGTGTTAAGGTCCGGAAAACCTACATACTATAATTTGATGTTTGGCTTTTAAAAATATCTAATCAAATATTAAATATTCCTTGCATATGAGGTCTTGCTTTTAGTATAATACCAATAATATCTTTTTTCTGTGACTGAAAAAGTTTGACATTTTGTCTCTTTTGGCAGGTACTAAAATGTCACTTTAATGGAATTACTTTTTCCCAAAAAATATATAATAATAAATATAAACACAACATTTATTTTAAAACGAAAGTTACATTTTCTTAACATTGAAAGTACAGTTGTTAAACCTCATTGCACGAAAGACTTTCCCAAGGACGATTTGAAACTTCTGCTACATTAGAAAATTCTTCAGTAGAAATAACATTTTCTGCCACGGATACCACTGTTCTGGATGTAGTTAGCCGGAAATTTGGTGTTACTTTAGCTGATGCATTGTCAGACGTTCGTAATATATTGTTAGCAATTTCTGTTCTTTGCGCTATCGAGTCATCAACATACCCTTCTGCGACCATTGAAGACTTCCAACCGCCGTGTTTTTTTAATGTATCTGACGATCTACGAAATGCATGACCCGTGTATAAGTTAGCATTTTCTAATTCAAGAAAATTTGCCACTGTTTCAGGTATTTTATAAAACTGATTTTTACCCACAACCTGATTAATACATTTTCCACTGCGGTATGCATAAAAATTCGGATCTTTTGGTGCTGGTGGGCGAACTATGTACATTTTGTAAATTTAACATATCTTCAGTGACTACAAATCTCTTGCATCATTTTTCGTTGACTAATTTTCACTACTAGTAAATTTCCGGATTCTTCTATGTCATCTAATGTTATCTGGCTTATTTCACAAATTCGACAAGCTGAAATTAATACTACAATAACCTTAGTCATTAAATAAACTTCAGCAGGAGCATTATATAAAAATCTTTTCCATTTCGCTTTAGAAATGTGATTGCAATTTAAATATTCACATTACTATTAGTTTTAATGTACTTCTAATCATTGAATAAGTCGACCACATGCCAAAACACAAAACAGCCAATAACACTGTTTAAAAGAACTACATTTATTTTCAATTTCCATTCCATAAATTTTGCATATCGATGGCTTGTTCTAACAGGTCGTAAACAATATTTACAAAATTGCGTTTAATGCATTCTGAGATGATAGATGGCTCTTACATCTAATTTCAATACATCCTAAGCCACAAGAACTAGAAATATTATTAAACAATCATTTACAAAAGGACGTATCATAGTAGGCGTTTCTTGTAAGTGCAACAAGTCGTAACCCGCGAAAATATAATAGTAACAGATAGGTTATAAGTGCTGAATTTTGTAATAGTGTTACCTGAGTTGTCATAGAAAACTAATAAAAAGGTAAGAGCATAAATGAATATTGCATTTACTCTGCAGTGTAGTGTGTTACTGTTTTGAACTTTTGTGTAATATTTACCTATTATTAATACAGAATAAAATATTGCCTATTTAAAACATTATGTTTATACGGCTTATTGGAACTAACGATTTATGCTAGTAATAGAAATAATTGTTGGATACGACATTTCCGTATTTATCTTTTATTTGATTCCTCGTATTTTTTTTGCAAATTTCCGTTATTTAAAAATATTTATTTCTCCATAACTATAATTCCTTTTTGTTACTTCGATAAGCTCTACTTTTTTTCTATTGGAATTTAATTTGACTTTTGTTTATTTATTATACAGAGGGTAACAAGAAGTAAATTTTAACAAAACTGAATAAAGCCTTTTTGTTATATTTTATATTTTACATTTTCAAATAAAAACAAAAATAAGAAAAAACGTGATTTCTTTCAGATGTATTCAAGAAGTAAAGAATGATAGAGCTATGCACTGCAGCTCAGTAGCAATTAATGTAAACAATGTTCAAGATAATGTAGTTTACGAATGTCAATTAATTAATAATGATTTAGTTCCATTGTCAGACATAAGTACGAAGTACTTGAACATAATAATAATGTGATAGACGTTATCCAAAGAGGACACCTCAAAACTCTAGCAATAATTTGTAATCGAATGACATTCTGTCTGTAAATATTGAGGAACTAGATTATTGTCCCATGCTCATAGGAAGTATTGATTTGGAAAATATCAATATCCTTGAAAATTCGGAAAATAGTAAATTCAATACAAAATTCCGGCTCTCCGGAAAAGTTCGAAGACGAAAATCTGATAGAAAGTGTTCGACATGAAGAACCTTCTGTGGAGGATGTTGATGATCCAGAATGGCTACCACCACAGAAATAAATGAAGGACAAGGTAAGTAAATGAAGAAAGGATGAAACAGATGAAGTAGACCATGAAATTAGACAAGGTAAGAATGGAATAGCTGAAAATAGCAAACGACGAAAAGTACCTGCACCTGATGAGTGGAAGGAAAACAAAATCAAAAGTTGCGGATGGTGAGAAAACTATTTGGGATACTCTAGGTCAACCAATGGAACCATTAAGGAAATGTGGAACGGATGGCTCGTAGTCTTAAACTTCAGTGCGACAATAATGAATTTTGCAGAAGAAGTGGAAAGAAACTGCTCTCTTTTACCTTGAAAAGCGTAGACATATTTAATAATTTTTGGAAGATGACTTAAAAAAAAAATCTATGTGCTCAGTTTAGTAGTTTACCAGCCAAAAAAAAGATGTTACGTAAAAGGACCTTCCAGACGACAAGGGTCATTTCTTTATCACTTAAGATTGGACAATACTATTCAAGTGTGTAAAAAATGTTTCTTTCACTTTTGATCTTAAAAGAAAAATGGTTTGCTTGTGGATTATGAAAATCAAAATCATGGAACAGCAGACAGTTCTGAGAATAATAAAGAAAATGGATAATCGAGTTTTGCACAAAATAACGAAGCAAAATTAACTTTTGAAAACTTTTTTGAAAATCTGAAAGTGGAGTCCACTACTGTAGGAAGATACCAATAAACACTATACAATATCCTTTCCAGACAAAAAGGACGTGTATGAGGCTTACAGTAGTCATTGTAAAATGAGCAGAAAACACCACTTTCGACCTTTACGTTTAATAAAATCTTTGACAACAAAAATTTAGCAATTTTCAACCAAGGAAAGACCAATGAGATATTTGTTGCCAATTAGTACAACAATTACCAGAAGACAGTATCAAAACACATAGACAACAAAACCTGGCCCAAGATGAAAAGAAATCTGACAAGAAGCAGCTATTCAAGACAATAAATATACTTTACTATGGATGTCCAGGCAGTAAAACTGTGCCCTGTTATTGACAAGTAAACTGTATTATAAAACAAGTTACACAAGTCCACATATTTACTGTATAATTCCACATCAATGCACCAACTATGTGTGAACGAAACAGAAGGAGACCTACAAGCATCTATATTTGTCTCATGTATCATAGAACACCTTAATAAGCATTGCTTGAATGAAAAAAGAGATCGTGTTGTTTTCGATGGCTGGCTACCAGAACCGTAATTCTATTTTATCTAACGTTAAGTCATTTTCTGCAAAACATGGATTTATGTCCAACAAAATTTTTAGAAACGGGTCACACAAATGGTGTGACTCACACGCTAATCGAAAGAAAATTGAAAGGGCGTCAAATAACACTTCATTCGCAGTATATTAACGTAATAAAGGAGGCTGGAAAAAAACCATTTCCACTAGAGGTACAATACCTGACATACGACTTTTTTAAAAATTATGACGGCAAATCAGTAATTCGTTTTGAGTCGATACGTCCGGGAAAAATTAAGAACGACCCCACTGTTTCTAACCTAAGAGTTTTGAATTATTTACCTGATGGGAAAATACAATACAAGATTAAATTCAACGACGAATACAAAGATTTGCCTCAGAGACCCAAAATGCCTAAATTAAACAATAACATTGTCCTTCAACCACTATTCAGGGGGCGATTGCCAATTAAATTTTCTAAATGGCAACATTTACAAGAAATCAAATCCGTCCTGGAAAAAGTTTTTATGACGATATTCCTCATTTGTCTAAATAAAATTTAAGAAAGAAATTAACAGTAGATACCTATTTACATATTAAATAATACTGTTTAATAATATTGTTTTCAAACTAGTGTTTTTGTGTTAAAATTATTAATAAAAATATTTTATTTACTTGCTCTATTTTTCTTTGTCTTTTAATTTATATCCTAATATACAGGTGAAATGACTCAGAATATTTTCCGTATATTTCGTAAATATAATAAAATATTATCAGTATAGTTTTTATTCTCCAAGGGTTTTCTGAAAAAATGTTTGCACCTTTCTAGAACATGTACATTTATTTGTCTTAAATGCAGTTTTACTAATTGTTGCTCTAAAACATTTTCCTAAAACTTTCATTTTAAACTTACATGTGACAAAAGTGGTAGCTAAAGACCTAAACAACATAATACAAGAAACAAAAGGCCGTATCCTACATAATTATTTATCCATCTCAAAAATTCAAAAAATAACTGAGTACAACTATCTATGATATTCTCGTGTAACTAAATCCTTAATTTTTTTGCAATATTACCAGTCAATTTGTTAAAAATCAGTTTTTTACGTTTCCTGAAAAATCTTATATAAATGGGATACGACCTGTTACAACTAAGCCATCGATATGCGTTTTCGTAAATTTTTCGTGATTTACTTGGCAATAGTTTCAATGATACCGGTTCTACTAATTCCGGTGGGGTAAAACAACACTCAAAATCGGAATCGCTGTCCATTATTTTACTCATTGAAACTAGAATAACTTTCTGACCGTGACCGTTATTTACTTAAGTCAGAAAATTATTGATGTGAAATTTGAAGTTTTAAACTAGTAGGCTGTTGTACTTATAGCGAGAATTAGGTTGCTAAAGAAACCTTTAAAATAATTAAATGTCTGTCAATTTAATTCTGTGGTTTGATTTAAAAATTGCGAGCTTAGTGGTTGTTTAGTAGTTATTTTGAATAATATAAAGCTAAAAAATGTCTGATTCCGAGTTTTCTTTGACTCCACCGGAGTTAGTAGCAGCAGCAAAATTAGCGCCACAAAAATTATTACCAGCTAAATTACGGAAAATTAACGAAACCGCGTATTCAAGATTTATGGAATGGAAGATGAAAAATTGTGAAACTTAAGCAAACAAAGAATGATGTAAACAGGAGACTTGAGTTACCGAAGAATATAATAAATATTACCGAATGTACAACCCTTCGTCTAGTAGCAGCAAGGATCCGCCTGTTTTATACATATCGCAATGGAAAATGTATCAATCAGGTTGTGGTAAAATCAATTTTATAAGGTACCTGAAACATAGCTAATTTTCTTCAACTTGAAAATGCTAACCCATATACAGGTCATTCATTTCGAAGATCGTCTGCTACACTATTAGTTGAATCTGAGTCTTGATGACACTAAAGAAACATGGTTGAAATCATCAATGGTATGTTGATGAATCGTAACACAGAACAGAAATAGCTAATAAAGTGTTTAGAACGTGTGGCATTGCTGAAATAACACGATTTGCAACCAGGTACATCAACGGCAACTGTGTCCATGGCAGAAAATATATTTTCAACACAAGAAAATTCGACTGTTGTACCGAATAGTTCAAAGAACATGTCATTCATGCAATGCACATTTAATAATTGTATTTTTGATATAAAGGATATGTAACTTTTGTATAATAAAACATTCTAAAATATGTTTTTCAATATTAAATCATCGTTTTCGTCACAGAAAAATAGTGTATTATACACGGAAAATATTAGATTTTAGCTCTCGGTGTAATTGTTCCTTTGCGTCCGGAGACAAACGAAACGTCGAGCTAAAATCTATTACTTTTCCCTTGTATAATAAATATCTATAATTTTTAATAAATTCTAGTGTTCTAATGGTAGAACGGAAAATGACTCAATTAATCAAGATGCATTAAATGCAATTCAGTCTAATTTCCATACATTTTGTGTGAGTCTCGTTGTATATTTTATAAGTAATTTACAATTTTTGTCTAAAGTATGTGTTAATAAAATGTAAGTATGAGTTACTTTTTAACCTGAAGAGGCATTTTCAAGGTATTCTTTCTGCCTGAAACAGGTTCAACAGAGACTATTTGCCAGATATGCGAGGCCACATTTACAGCGTTTAGCCTTTTGACTTGACCATCTGTTCCTTGCATACAAAAACCCTACACTATTTAGAGCAAAGTAGTACGCACTATCCCCACTTTTTTACGTCACAAGCCCTTTCACTTTTTATATGCCCACGTGGGGACCGGTTTTCCACCCTTATTTTACACGCTTACGTGTAGGACGTGTTTTTCACCCTATTTTTGCACATCCACGTGTGAGACCGGATTTTCCACCCTTATTTTTACTCGCTTACGTGTAGGACGTGTTTTTCATCCCTATTTTTGCACATCCACGTGTGAGACCGTATTTTCAACCTGCTGGAAATTTTATCCCTAATTATTTTTATACGTGTACGAGTGAGACACGATTTTCCACCCTTATTTTACACATCCACGCGACACTGTGTTTTCAACCCTAATATTTTACTCGCTACTGTAGGACATGTATTTTCACCCTATTTTTGCACATCCACGTGTGAGACCGTATTTTCAACCCTAATTATTTTACTCGCTTACATGAAGGACCGTATTACCCTTATTTTATTATTTCTTTTGGTTAAACCTTTGGCTGTATTAAGGACCTTTTGACAGCCAGGACTTTTGCTAACGTGAGGGCTGGTCCTGGTCTTGGCTTGTATTTTAGGGGTGGGGCTGTATGTAGCTAGGGCTGGAACTTAGGGCTGGTCTAAGGATAAGTCTTAGAGTTTGGTCTTGGTGGTGGAGCTAGGGTTGGAGTCAGGCCTTGGTGGTGGAGCTAGGGTTTAGAACTGTATTTAGGGGTGGGCTGTTAGAGCTGAGGATAAGTCTTAGGGTTATTTCTGATAGTATTAAGGTCCTTTTGGTTTGTAACCCTGGAGGTTGCACACATACAATGTTAAATTGTATAAAGATTATTATTTAGTCTATTGCTTTAAAAGGTTAAATGCTATTGGAGAAAACGTTTCTAATAATGATGTAAAATAGCAGTTTATTAGGATTAATCATACGAATTTGAATGACAGTAAAATTTAATTATAGAACACTTATTTTTATAGTCATAATTAAAAAATCCTCAGTGAACTAAAAAAATTACTGACATCCTAATGAAACAATTTTTTATTAAGTTAATTAAATACATTAACAGTTTGTGTTTTCTAAAACGCATTTAAAAATAGTTTACCTGCATTGAAATAATATCCATCCGTCCGTAAGAATGTTGTACGCCTTAATATTTTTAAAGAAACTTAATGCTTGTGTTTATAACTGTAATTAAAATCTGTAAATAAATAAAGGGTTAACACCACACTTACCAGCTCTGTACGTTTTTTAAGGCACTGATTTACGCGTGATAGTTATTTTTTGCTGTCAAACTAAAGAACAACTTTCTAGTTGTGTAAAAACCACCTATAATTAGAGTGTAAAATATACAAATAATCTCATTGTCTTTATTACTTAACAACATGCATTACCTTTCTCTTAAAATAAAAGTTTTGAAAAATTGTAACACAACAAATTTTTTAAAAAAATTAAATTTTGGAATTTTAAAATATAAATCACGTTCTTTATTTTAACAATTCCGTTAATTATATAATTTTTAATTTAATAGTTAAAAAAATAAAGGTTTAACTAAAAAATTTTTAATTGAAGCCATTTCAAGTAAGTTTTCAATATATATAAAATGTGTAAGTGGACCTGTATTATTGTAACCTTCTACTTACATAAATCAACTTATACACGAATTAATAACGACCTCCACTAGTTTATAACACAATCGCTATGTATGTTTTTATTTACATACTTATAAACTATTAATGCTCCATTTTAATAGGGTGATCAACTATCTGAAAAGGTTTACTGTTAAAGTATACGATGAAGATCATTTGAAGCAAACCTGTATTATTCTTATATACGAATGATATTTCAAAAAGTACTAGTATAATTAACGAAGGTTTATAAATCTACATCCAGACAAGGAATCAGTTTTAAACACAAAGAATTTATCTGTAACAGACAATGCTATTACATAAGACGTTTTACAAAAACGTGGTTATTCCATTGAGAAAATTGTTAAGTCATGAGAAACAAGTAGGTTTGAAACTCAAACAACCTCTGTTACCATCTCGTCAATGTAGATAGAGGTCCAATGCTGGTCTGGTTTGTCTGCATCCGTGTTTACGATAATCGCACTCGGTCGAGGTGCGTGTCTGGGTAGTTGATTAGAAGCACAGTTGAAAACACATTCTTATTGTGGCTGGGGTCGATTTCAAGCATCTCAACACTTTCCGCATACATCTTTGTGGATTTTTATCAGATGGGATTAATAGCAATGTCAACTAAACGTTTTAAAAATTTCTAATTTGAAAATAAGAGTGACGTAATCTAATTTTATTTGAAATTTCATGGAGTATCATCATCATCGAGATTTTGAGATACTACCATCTCATCGTCTTCACCTTGAACGATTATATTGTAACCTATAAAGCAAGCTAATAACCCTAATAGTTTATCAGACATTATTACATGGACATGAGGTTAGTCCTAAATTAAATGGTTTCAACGCTGCTCTGGGAATGCTGTACACACTTAAAACCTTTAAGTCTGCTCGCCGAAGTTGTACCGTATTCACTTTCTTCAATTTTATCTGCACTCTGTTTCGAAGCTGTAATACGTTTTTCTAATACATAAACAGAATCTTCAATACTGTGATACGTGTAGCAGCAAAACACATTAGCTAGTTAGTTTCACCTCTATATTACTTTACATGCAAGCCTGATCTTATCATAAATAAATACATCTGTCAAAAAAGCTGATTAAACATAACTCCACGGCCAGGTATAGCAAGCAACGCTTCCAATTTAGTCAACACAATAGGGCCTACAACTACATACAATCGACTAGCACTGCTTTAGCACGAGGATCAAACGAAAAACACGCACGCACGCAACCGCACGTCGCACGTACGCACGCACGCTCGAGTAGTAAAATTTAATGTTTTTAAAAAATATTATGGTTTGTTTTTTAGTTTTTAAAGAAATTATGGTAGAATTTATAATTTTATAAAAAATTTTTTTGACTTTTAAATTTTTAAATAAAAATTTGGGGGATTAGAAAATAAAAAAAAAAAAAAAAATAAAATTAAATTGATAAATTAAAATAAATATAAGATGTTGCATTTAAAACTTTTCTATAAATATTTAATTATAATTTAATGAAGGTTAATTAATCCTATAGGATGTTTAACGATTATTGTCGATAATGTATTAATAGTGTTTCAAATTGTTTTAATTGTGTATTGTTAGTGAAAAATGTTTGATTAAATTGTTAATTTGTAATGTAATTGTAATTGTTGTTTTTAATTGTTAGATAATATGGTAGTTTTAATTTTTATATATAAATAATTAAAAAATAATATAATTTTATATATAAAATATTATATAATTTGTATTTTTATATATGATTAATATATGTAAAAAGTTTTATAAATTTTATTTTATATAATATAATATATATATATATTAATTTATGATATTTATATTTTAATATATTATTTTATTAAATTATATATAATAAAAATAATATTAATATTTATAATATTATAATATAATATTATTAAATTAAATGTTTAATTATAAATGTTTATATATATAAATTATAATTTTTAAATTATATTATTTTAATTTTATTATTGTTTAATTAATATTTTTAATAATAAATAAATTTAATATTATAGTTATAAAATAAATATATTATTAATATATATAATTATAAATTATTTATATATATAAATAATTTTAAAATATAAAATAATATATATAATATAATTAATTATATAAATAATATTAAATTAATAAATATATATTTAAAATATTAAAAAAATAAAATATATTTTAAATAAAAAAAAATTTTAAATAATTATTATATAAAAATAAATATGTATGAAGTATATATAAGTATTTAAAAAATAATTTATAATAATAAAAAAAAAAATAAATATAATAATAAAAAAAAAATATAAAAAAAATATAATATATAAAAAAATATAAAAAAAATTATAAATTGATAAATATAATAATAAAAAATATTTATTAAAAATTATAATTTAATTTTAAATATTATTATTATTTTTTATATATTTTATTATTTAATATATTTTTGTTTTATATTTTAATATTTATATATATATATTTAATTTTTTAATATAAATATTTTTATTTGTAATATATTTAATAATAAATAATATTTTATATATATATTAATTATTTTAAATTTATAATATATAAATTTTAATTTTTATATATATATCTTTTTTTATATATTTTTAAAATTATAAATTATATAATTTATAATGTTTATTTAAATATTAAATTAATATATATTTTATATATATTTATATATATATTATATTTGTGTTTATTTTTTTGTTTTTTTTTTTTTTTTGTTTTTTTGTTTACTGCTTTTCTGGTACTACGTTCTCGTATCCTAAATATACGTATATTTGATTTGTGTGTTTTGTGTGTGTGTGTTTGTGTTGTGTGTGTGCGCTTACGTGCGTGTCGAGCGTATATAAACGTGTATTGCTACGTGCGAGCGTGCGTACGTTCGTGCGTACTGCGAGCGTGCGTGCTACGTAAATTCGCAGTGCGTCGTGCGAGCGTACGTGCGAGCTTGCGTGCGTGCGTGCGTGCGTGTTTTCGTTTGATCCTCGTGCTAAAGCTGTGCTAGTCGATTGTATGAGTTGTAGGCCCTATTGTGTTGACTAAGAGCTATAATTGGAAGCGTTGCTTGCATACCTGGCCGTGGAGTTATGTTTAATCAGCTTTTTTTTGACAGATGTATTTATTTAACAGGTGCAGATAAAAATTGAAGAAAGTGAATACGGTACAACTTCGGCGAGCAGACTTAAAGGTTTTAAGTGTGTACAGCATTCCCAGATCAGCGTTGAAACCATTTAATTTAGGACTAACCTCATGTCCATGTAATAATGTCTGATAAACTATTAGGGTTATTAGCTTGCTTTATAGGTTACAATATAATCGCTCAAGGTGAAGACGATGAGATGGTAGTATCTCAAAATCTCGATGATGATGATACTCCATGAAATTTCAAATAAAATTAGATTACGTCACTCTTATTTTCAAATTAGAAATTTTTTTAAAACGTTTAGTTGACATTGCTATTAATCCCATCTGATAAAAATCCACAAAGATGTATGCGGCAGAAGTGTTGAGATGCTTGAAATCGACCCCAGCCACAATAAGAATGTGTTTTCAACTATGTGTCTAATCAACTAAGACACGCACCTCGACCGAGTGCGATTATCGTAAACACGGACCCTGCAGACAAACCAGACCAGCATTGACCTCTATCTACATTGACGAGAGTGGTAACAGAGGTTGTTTGAGTTTCAAACCTACTTGTTTCTCATGACTAACAATTTTCTCAATGTGGAATAACCACGTTTTGTAAAAACGTCTTATGTAATAACATTGTCTGTTACAGATAAATTCTTTGTGTTTAAAACTGATTCCTTGTCTGGATGTAGATTTATAAACCTTCATGTTAATTATACTAGTACTTTTGAAATATCATTCGTATATAAGAATAATACAGGGTTTGCTTCAAATGATCTTCATCGTATACTTTAACAGTAAACCTTTTCAGATAGTTGATCACCCTATTAAAATGGAGCATTAATAGTTTATAGAAGTACGGTGTAAATAAAAACACGCTACATAGCGATTGTGTTATAAACTAGTGGATCGTTATTAATTCGTGTATAAGTTGAATTTATGTAAGTGAAGGTTACAACAAATAAGGTCCACTTACACATTTTATATATATTGAAAACAATTACTTGAAATAAAACGGCGTATCAATTCTAATAATATTTTTAGAAAATATATTAACCATTTATATTGGTTTTAGACTATTAAATTAAACAAAGTTATATAATTACACTAATTAGTTAAAGTAAACTGCAGTGTTTCTTACTACATATTTTAAACATTAAATTCTTAATATGGTTTTATAAAAAACAATTTGTGTGTCCGTATACGAATATTTTCAAAAAACAGTTTTATTTTGGAAAGGTAGATGCATGTTGCTGTAAGTGCAA
>JARFJB010000590.1:85000-159988 GCA_036346205.1 Vesta saturnalis | reverse complement strand
TATAACACAAGGAATGGCGTGTTGTGCAACATATGAGATAATTTGCAAAATATGTCACAGGCGTAGATATATGGGTCATTTGAAGTATTTAACTTCTACGTCCCTGGCAAAAATGAATTTCAGTGTCAGTTTTTGAATATCTAAAGTCTTTTACACAAAAAAATGTTTACCTTGTGTAAAGCTCTAAAGTAAGTAGTTTTCGGAAAAAATTGGAATATTATAAGATGATGTACCTAAAGAGTCAATCTTTTTTTGATGTACAATAATAACTTAAGATAAAATGACGATTAATTTTTATTTAAAAAAACATTGCAATTGCAATAGAATCTCAAAATGCGCTCCATTTTGCTCGATGCATAAATTAGCTCGAAGAATCATGGATCGGTGCACTATTCGAGGCATACCAGAGTTATCTCTAATTTCTACAAATGCTGCTATCTCTCTTGCCAGAAGATCTTGTTGGTTTAGTAGTGGTATTTCATACATAAATCATTTAACATGTCCCCATAAAAAGAAATCAATAGGATTGAGATCTGAAGACCGAGCAGACTAAGCCACAAAACCTCCTCTACCAATCCATCGATTTGGAATGAGTCCAAATGATCTCAACATTCCTACAAAAATGAGCATGTGCCTCATCATGTTCAAACCACGTGTTGTGGCGAGCGTTTATAGGTAAATCGTCAAAGTACTCAGGTAAAATTGTTCTTAGAGAACGCAAATAATAACACTGTCATATAAATAATGGCAGTATTTTTGAAATTCGCTTCTAAAATATTGTGAATTATACTTACCTACTAGATTGTTAATTTGCAACTAATAAATGCCGGAAACAAGATATACAAGTAGTACCCCGACACCTTCCGCCGCCATCCTGGATTTTGACGTGACGAGACCGCCCACATGGGAGACCATATTTTCCACACCTATTTTTGACGGCTTCTTTTTGGAGGTCTTTTTCAACCCCTTTTCATCCCTAATTATTTTTGTTTTTTACTTGCCCTCGTGTAGGACGTGTTTTTTCACCCCTATTTTTAGGGCCGCCCACGTGTGAGCCGGTATTTTCATCCCTATGGTTTCTTTTCGAGAGTCAGCCCTTGATGGAATTTTCAACCCTAATTAGAGTCTTTTGGACAGCAATTTTTGTACTTGCTCACGTGAGGGGCATATGCAGGTCTTGGGTTTGGTCTTGGACTTGGAGTTGGTCTTGGACCTGGAGTTGGTCTTAGGGTTATTTTTGATGGGCAGCTATAACACTAATTAAGGTCCTTTTAGTTGTATTAAGAGCAGTACCCCTGGAGGTTAGGCAAACGCACACGCAAACAATGTTGGAAATTGCATAATTACCCTAATATTATTAATTATTAATGTCACAGTAACCAATGAAGTATGATGAACGTATAGTGTTAGAAACAGAGGAGTTTAAATGTGTTTTACCTCAACACTTTTACGAGTATTTCAAAGAAGAAGAAACTCGAATTGAGGAATTTAAAACGATGCTAAGTACAAAGGATGTATTCATGAGTAGTCTGGGTGCAGTCGGAAAAACGACAAACATAACATTTAGTGGATCCAACCCTTTCAAAAATAGTGTTTAGTCGTAGTGCAGTTGTGGAAAAGTCATGCAAGCAGCAATAAAATCACACGAACGATCTGGATGTTCACCGCCGGATACTTCATACTGCTGTAGTAACAATATGATAATTAAAAAATAAAGACTTTAAGAGTTGTGAATGTGGTGTTCTGTTTCAAGCTAAAGATACGTAGATTTCACCAGCTACCTCCACCATTTGCTTTAAATTTCAAGGTCACGCCATATTATTACAATTCAGAGAAATCTAAAGAATATGTTTTTAAGGTCCCAATCCTGACCGATCCTGTCCGATCTTATGCGATCTTATGCATATTTTAACCCCGAATGCAACTGGTGCATCTATATAAGGAGAGTGCAATCATGATGAATAATTTTACGGTAAACCTAAAGTGCTGTGAAGAGCAATTAGATATTAGTTAAAGTTATAAATGGATGTCTGACACTTGCATGAAAGGGAAACTTATGCGTCGAATTGTGCGGTTTAATTAAACTACACAAAGAGCTAGCAATATATAATGGAAATCAATCTGTACATTTTGTGTTCAAACCACCATTTCCTTGGCACGTCTTAGATGTATAATTTCAACGACAAGCCATCTGGGTAGTCAATAATCATCACTGACTCAAATGGGGATCTGGATATACCTCTACACATCTCTTTCCACGTATACTTCGTGAACTAATATCGGTAACGTTAAAGGGCGAGAAAAAGCCGATTACATTCGAAAATATTGAGACAGTCAGTAATAGAAATTGAAGAGCAACCAGCTTTACCCAAAATGAAAACAACTCGTTTCTTTCATACACAAACCACTTGTAATTGTGCTTTGTACAATAACTATGTAAAACAATAACAGTAAAAGGTTTATGAAATGTGTGTGCTGATAGGGGTTAAAAGTAAAGGGGAAAAGTTTGTAATATTTAAATAAAATGAATTATTTTAAGTGTATTATTTCATGTAAAAGCCCTCTGATGCAAACTATTTCTATGGTTATACCCCACCCCATTCATCTAGGGAAACAATGTTAAGGAATCAACCCAACTTTTAGCATTTCTTGGAGGTAAAATTCTTGGAAATAGCAAATGAGCGTTCCTATTACTGAATTCTAACAATAGAATCAGTTCGTGGAAACAAGAGGGTTGTTGTCTATGCTAAAGTATATCAAGGTTCCTGTATTGGCTAAAATGCTTACAGTTCTGGTTGTGTGGTTGGAAATTTTCAAGTCTCCAAGAAATTTAATTGTCAAGACCATATGTCCACAGGCTATCCGATCTTATCCGACCTCATCCGATCGAAATGTAGTCCGAAAAACAATGCAGGATCTAAACGGGTCAGGAAACAAGAAGAATGATGGGTTGTTGTCGCTAATATCAGGTTGACTAAATTGTAATAAAAAAGATTATGCACGTCTACTACGGTCCTAACTGCCAGGATGAGGTGTTTCCCAAGAACCGGATCTGGTCCCAAAGACAGATAACCGTTTTTTTATGGGCCAATACAGATGGGGTAGTTTTATATTAAGGGGGTGGATAATCTTAAATCACCTACTTTTTAAAAAGGTACCAATGGTTATAATCAACGGGTTATCATCCAGGGGTGCTTTAGATAAATTTGAGTGTTAAAAATGTTTTGAAAAAAAATTAGAATTCTGCGCCGCTTTTGAGAAGAAGAATGACTTTTTTTTAAAAAAAGCTGGAATAAAAAGTAGTGTTGGAAACCATGATTGGTGTTTTGGGGTTTAAAAAGTCCTCATTGTGTGTGCAAGAATCAGTATACTTTGATTAGCAGCAAGGAAAAAGGTAGTAGGGTAGAAAAGAAAGAAAAAAAGCAGTAAGTGTGGAGGAGCGAAAGAAGGGTTGGAGACGTTAATAAAGCAAGTAAAAGAAGTAAAACTCGATTTGGAGTGTTATATACTGAAAACAAAATGATGAAGCTGTTTTAAAATGAGCAATATGTAAAAATAGTGTAGAAAGCATGAAAATTGAGAAATAATATTGTTGGAAACGGATGAGTTTAAATGCATTTTACCTCAGCGCTTTTATATTTTAAAGAGAATTTAAGAATAAACACAAAGGGTGTTTTATGAGTAGTTTTCAATCGGAAAACTAGAATCATTTTGAACTGTTGGGTTTTTGTTATAAGTATTAAATTGTATTAGGTTTAAGTAACTGTATAATTAAAAAATAAAGACTTTAAGGTTGTGAATTGTTGTTCTTTAAGAAAGAACGTAGACAGTAAATAACTTAAAAGCTTTTGTAGTACTGGTTTTCGGTATTCTCTTCCAACCCATAATGGTTAAACGATTCCTTATTGGCTCTGCATATCTATGTTTGGGGGGAACTTTTCGATAACGTCACCTTTTTATCTGATATCGACCTTCTTCCTCCAAATGAGAAGGCGATACATATTATGTGCTTTATCGAGACGCTGAATTAAAGTAAAAAGGAGTTAAAATGTATAGATTTAAATTTGATGTACTACGTCTATAAAATCTAAATGATCCCTAAGTAAATTAAAAAAAATTATTGGTTTTAATGGCAGATCTCTAGACAAAGAAACGTGATTTTTTAATCATTAAAGGCATTTATGCATATGTGAACTAAAATTTTTTTTAGTAAAGCGTTATAATGAAAATACAATGACTTCCTTTGTATAAGGAGATTTAAATTTTTTGCAAAAAAATGCATAATTATCGAGATTTAGAAAAACAAAAATTTTTGGACGTTTAACCTCAGATTTGTTCATTAAAAAATAAATTTCAGCCCTTTTTTCCTAAATTGACATCCTTGGACTTAAAAACAAAAATGACAGCTTGCAGCATAGAAATGGAGTTAAAATTTTGTTAATGTTTCGTAATTTTTATAAAAGTTTTAAATGATCTCTAAAGAAATCAGAAAATCGATTTAGTTATAGTTTTAATGTAGAATCTTAGAAAATAAATGGATTGTTTTTATTAAATGAATGGTTTTTATTGTTAGGCGTTAGAATGTATTTTCATTGGGGGGATACATAGGCTTGCATTCATATGTAATTTTAATTTAATACTTCATTGATTAATTTTTTTAAATTAAAAGGTTTTACAATTAAAAAAGAAGTAGATAATCTTTTACTATGCATTGTTTAACCGTTTTTTTTTCATGTATCAGAATACATTTAAGAACAACCTTTTTATGGATTTACGGCAATTTATTTTATTATCAGTGCAAAAGTTGTGCGTGATGATTTTACCGATATAAACGAATTTAGTGAAGGAGATGTGTCATTTGATTAACCTGTTTAAAATCACCGTGGAAAATGGTGGTTTCAAAAATCAGCGCTGAGAGCTCGAGTTCTGCAATTCAGGTAAATATACTTTAAATAATTTCCCAATTTTTTTTTTAGATTACCAAAATTTGGTCAAGCGAGGACCCCAACGTGGCAGGGAGTGTTTGGCATCAAAATGTGTTTAACGTTTAAATGATATTTTTATAGTGGCGGTATACGTTTTATGTGGGCATAAAATATATCTTAATTTTTTAGGGGTCAAATAAATACCTAAATGGCTAATAAGTTTATAAATGTATCTATTTTTAACTAGTTTTCTTTTAGGGATAGATGAACAATACATAAGCATGAAATTGTTTCCATGTTTCAAAGTGATGGATAGGATGTTGAAGTCGATAGTATAGGAAAAGGTTTAATGAAATAAAACTCCATTCACTGTAAACAACAAAACTGGTAAATTAGTTTAAAATTTATTTTTTTATGTTAAGTGCAATTTTTTAATAATATGTTTGAAGTTAAAAGCTTTACAAATGGTAATTTATTTTAATACAATAAAAATTAATGGGAGGGTGTTTAATTTTCAAATGTTACTGAATATAAATATTTTCTTCAAATTTAAAATTTTACTAAAGAAAACCCAATACCATTACACACACATTCAATAAATTAATTTAACCTTTACATCATTGACTCGTTAAGACTAACAAGTCTATCATTCCGCATAAACAAATCATATAATTATTAATTAATTAAAAAAAAATAACAATTATAGTCCCCTTTGTTTGCTATAATTCCAGTAAAACATCCTCTTGACACTACTAAAATTTTTCATTTGTATCATTCCCATTAATTCAATAAAACTTTAAGATTACCCTATATTTTAAAAGCGTTCCTTGATTGTTTCAGTCTTATGAGATAACATTTTAGTACTGATAAGTTGCCAAGCTTAAGAATATTTTCATTCTTTTCAACTATATTATATATCATTCAATCATGGGGACACATTCAATTTATGTTTTAGTTACTGTCCTGGTATGCTTTTTTTTACGTACCGATAAAATATATAAATTTTACTTTTATTGAAAAAATATATTTAATACCCTGAAATATAAAACCTTTTTTTCACATCTGCTAATGCAAAAAATTTTAAAAAATGGATATACTAGGTGGGATTTAACATAAAATTAAGAGTGATTTTGAAATTAATTTTTTCAAGTAACAGTTCATGTAAATAAACAGGAAAATCAATTCTACCTAAGCAATGTCAACAGATCACTCTAAATGCTTGCTGTTGATTGTAAGGTGATATCAAAAAGGTTAAAAAACGTATTTAAATCAATCAGAGTTAATAGATAAAGAGCTGTACTTTTTTTTAATAAAGGAATTAATTTGTAAACAAAATATGTTTGTATTAATAAAAATATCATCTTGGAAATTTTATTCTAGATTATTTATCCTAAAACATACATATTCTAACCATAAATAAAATTTACAACCTTTTTACTTAAATTGGAAATTAAATGAGATGTAATAAAATAATTCAATCACTTTGAAAATATCTTCTAGTTAAAAGAAAGTTAGATCAGAAATAAAATATTTATAAAAGAAATTTCTAAATTTTAAAAGAAAATATGTTTTATATAATTATGTCTTTAGCTTGAGGTAAAAAATACATAAAAGCAATATATATATATATATATATATATATATATATATATATATATATATATATATATTGTGTTGTGTGTTTTTAGGTTTTTTGTTAGCAGTTTGATTTTTTTTTCAGTTAATTCTTCTAATTGCTGTTAGCTTCAGTTAAAGCAGCAGTTAAACCTCAACCTGCCCACAACCAACACCTCACTATTCAATACAAGTTTTTTAACCACTGCACATTTGTTTAAAAGCCTCAGTGAGGTAGGATGTCTCCCATGTTCAAAATTTTGTAATAAGAAAAGAGAAAAAATATTAATAATGTGTGAGCTAAAAATTAAAAATACCACCCAAAATATGAAAATCGGAACTATCCAGCGCTTACTAGCAGAGGTGGTTGGTGGTGGCAACTGGGTTACTAGAATATATTAAGAAAATACATTAATACTTGAGGAAAAAGTAAACACACCTAAAATATGAGCAAAGTCAACCTCAATCTTCTGTTCACTATCTTGATAGTAACCATTGATTAGTGTGGTGGTTGCTATTCTGGGGTTGCCCACATATTTTGCAAAATAATCGCTTTCTTCTTCTTCCTCAGTGATAAACGGAATCGCATATTAGGTGGCGCCATTATGAGCAACACGTAATGAATGACCATTCGCATTAAAAATAACATTGTATACATATAACTCATGTAACGTTAACAGAAAATCACTACCAAATACATCACCTGCATGAACCTATTGTACGCCCTTTAAAACCATGAAAACACTTTCTAACGCCTACCACAATAAAAACCATTCATTTATATAAAAACAATCCGTTTCTTTGTCTAGAGATCTACATACATTAAAACTATAACTAAATCGATTTTCTTATTTCTTTAGAGATCATTTACAACCTTTTATATAAAAATTACCGAAACATTAGTACATCAAATTTACATTGTTAACTCCATTTCTATGCTGCAAGCTGTCATTGTTTGCTCTTTTAAGTCCAAGGATAGTAAATTTAAGAATATAAAGGGCTGAAATTTATGTTTTTTTTTTGGAACGCTGAACGTAAATCCGAGGTTTGAAACGTCCAAATTTTTGGTTTTAAATCTCGATAATTATGCCTGCAAAAATCAATTTAAATCTCCTTTATACAAAGGAAGGTCATTGTTTTTTCATTATAACGCTTTACTAATAAAGAAATTTTAGTTCACATATGGTAAATTTTAAATTAAAACAATCACGTTATTTGTCTGATCCATACATTAAAACCTAATTTGTTTTAATTAATTAGGGATCATTTAGATTTTATAGACGTAGTACATCAAATTTAAAACATTGTTTTTCCTATACTGCAATTTATATAGCTGTTTGTTCTTTTCAAAAATTTAAATCTTCTTTTATACGTTGTATATCCAATTTCACCTCTTTAAAGCCTGTTCCAAACGTCAGGGGTTCCATTTTTATGGGAGATTACAATTTAATTCAGTGTTCGTAAAACATTATGTTGCCTTCTCATTTAAAGAAGGTCGATATCAGATAAAATTAGGTAGACTTTATCGAAAAGTTCCCCCAAACATAGATATGCAGAGCCAATAAGGAATCGTTTAACCATTATGGGTTAAAAGAATAAAAACCAGTACTACAAAAGCTTTTTGAAGTTATTTTACTTCTACGTCTCTTTAACCACATATTCAAACCCAAAGTCTTTATTTTTAATTATAACTTAAAATTACAATAATTGAGATAATAACAAATTTTACACACCCTTTGTACAGTTCTTAAAATGATTCTAGTTTTCCGATTAAACTACTCATATACCATTTGTTTTAAGGCGTCTTAAATTTTCTTCTTTAAAATACTTGTCCTGAGGTAATATGCATTTAAACTCTCCGTTTCCAACATTATACTTTCCCAACATTTCATGCTTCTACTTTCTAACTTTTTTACATATTGCTAATAACAGCTTCATTTTGTTTTCAGTATATAACACTCCAAATCGAGTTTTAATTTTTTTAAACGTCTCCCCTCTTCTTTCGCTCCCCTTACTGCTTTTCTGTACTTTTTCTCCTTAGTACTACTACTTTCGTCATTGCTGTAATCAAGGGTATACTGATTCTTGCACACAATTTTTTTAAACCCTTAACACTCAATCATGGTTTAAACTTTTTTTCCCTTTTTAAACATAAAAGTCATTCTTCTTCTCAAAAGCGGCGCAGAATTTAAGTTTTTTCAAACATCTTTTTTTCGGGGTAAGAAATCTAAACCCCTGGATGATAAGCCTCGTTGACTTATAAATTGAAAGCTACTTTACCTAAAGTAGGTGAGGGATTATATTTAAAAGAAATACCCAGTTTTGGCCATAAAAAGAAACGGTTATCTGTCTTTGGGACCAGATCCGGTTCTTGGGTATCATCCTGGCGGTTGGGACCGGGTATGAGCCCACGTAACATAATCTTTTATTACAATTTAGTCACCTTGATATTAGCATAGAAAAATTTCTTCTTGTTTCCTGACCCGTTTAGAATTGGTCCTGCAGGTTATTTCATTTGACTGGATGGATAAGATCGGATAGCCTGAGTTAACACAATGGTCTTGACAATTAAATTGCTTGGAATTTTAACCACACAACCAGAACTGTAAGATAATATTTAGCCAACCAGGAACCTTGATATATTTTTAGACAACAACTTTTTATTTAAAATTTTCCCAAGAAATGCTAAAATTTTGATTTAACATTGTTTCCCTGGATGTGGTTAACCAAAATAGTTTGCATCAGATTTTTGAAATAATACATTAAAATAATATACATAATTATTTATTCTAAATATTAAAATTTTCCCCTTTACTTTTAATATCAGCCACACATTTCATAAACCTTTTACTGTTATTGTTTTACATAGTTTGTAAAAGCACAATTACAAGGGTTTGTGAAAAAACAAGTTGTTTTCATTTTTAAAATGGGTGCTCTTCAATTTCTATAACTGACTGTCTCAATATTTTTCGAATGTAATCGGCTTTTTCTCGCCCTTTAACGTTACCGATATTAGTTCACAAAGTATATGTGGAAAGAGATGGGTAGATATTCCAGATCCCCATTTGATGCAGTGATGATTATTGATAAAATGGTTGTCGTTGAAATTCTACATCTAAGACGTGCCAAGGTTAACACAAAATGGGCAGTTGATTTCCATTGAATATTGCTAGCTCTTTGGAATTAAAACAATTATATTTTTTTATGCAAGTGTCATCCATTTATAACTTTAACTAACATCTAATTCCCTTAACTTTAGGTTTATTATTCATGTTACCTCCTTATATAGATGACCAGTTGCACGGGGAAATTATGGATAAGATCATAAGATCACACAATACCTTAAAAAATTTTTGATTTCTGAATTGTAATAATTACCTTGAAATTTAAAAAAGGGATATAAATCTAGTTCTTTTTAAAAAAGAACACCATATTCACAACACTTAAAGTTTTTTTTAATCATATTTTTCAAATAATTAACATAATGTTCCTTTATTTGCTTCATGACTTTTACAAATATAAACACTATTTTGAAATTATCCACTAAATGATGTTTCTTTTTATGCAAATACTCATGAATACATCCTTTGTTAGCATCGTTTTAAATTCCTCAAGATTTCTTCTTCTTTGAAATACTTAAAATTTGAGGTAAAACACATTTAAATCCTCTTTTCTAACATATACGTTTCATTTTATTACATTAAAAAATAATATTGTTAAAAATTGTTTTTTTTTGTAAATATGTTTAAACAACGGAAATTTAGTGTTATAGCTATCAAAAAATGAAATCCAGGTAAAAAAATCGAAAAAAGACCTATATTGTGACAAAAATTGCTGTCCCTAAATGTTATGTTTTGTTTTCCGAGAAACTATGAATAATCCTTTGTTTTAGCATCGTTTTAAATTCCTCAATTGATTTTATTCTTCTTTAATACTCGTAAAAGTGTTGAGGTTACATTTAAACTCCTCTGTTTCTAACACTACATTTCATTTCGTATTGGTTACTGTGACATTAATAACTTTATATTTTTCGATATTCTGATCCATTTTTTATAGATTTGCAATAGGTGCTTTGATTTTTAATTCCATGTTTATCAACTTACTGGTAACAGGCTTATAGGACTTTGAAAATCGGTTTGAACAATGGACCCCAAAATTGATTTTAGAATTAATCAGATAAAACTATTTTTATAACTCAAAAACAATGGATCCCTTTGTTCTTTTTATCAGAGGTGTGACCTTGAAAATTGTAAGCATAGACTTTGAAGCGTCGGCTTGAACAATAGATCGCCTTTGTTCTTGAAAACCGATTTCTCAGAATTGAGATAGATAACAATCTATCTTTATAACTCGATCAGAACAATGAATCGTCTTGGTTCTTTTCTCAGGGTGACCTTAAATTACCTTTTGGAAACGGCTATCTGTTTTGGGAAACGGACCCCTGTTTTAGGAAACGGCTACCTGTTTTTAGGAAACGGCTACCTGTTGTGGGAAACGTCTATCGGTATTTGGGGAACGGAACCACTTGAGTGCACTGGGGGGCGTGGCCAACGTAAACTTCTAAGAATAGCTTGATGACCTTGAAACATGCTTAGCATAGACAACAATGATACCTCAGGGCTTGCGTAAGTTTGTAATAAGTCTCAAACAATGTCTGAAGGTAAAAGGATCACAGATTCTGATATGAAGGCTTTAAGGAAAGCTGAATATACGGCTAGTATACAATATAATGAAGATGTGAAAATACCTATTAGGAAAGATGATGATGTGTTGTGGACCACAGTAAACGAAAATCAGTTGAAAGAAATTGAATGTGAGAAACAAATAATAAATAAAATAGATATGATCCAGCAAAGGTATTACAAAATGTTAAGTGACAGTACATCAAACTTCTCATCATATGTATATTTACTTAAATCGATTTTTTATCTGTATACATAGATAAATATTGTGGATAATAAATTATAAGTTTAATAAAAAATATTTTACTCGTTATATGACCTTGAAGCATCAGCTGAACAATGGATCGCCTTTGTTCTTGAAAGTTGATTTCTCAGAATTGAGGTGGGGGGTAGCCAGATAACAAGCTATTTTTAGAAACTATGACTCATTCAAAATAATGGATCGCCTTTGTTCTTTTATCAGAGGTGTAACCTTGAAAATTATAAGCATAGACCTTGAAGCGTCGGCGTGAACAATGGATCGCCTTTTTTCTTGAAAATTGATTTCACAGAATTGAGGTGGGGGGTATCTAGATAACAATCTATTTTTAGAAATTATGACGGAACAATGAATCGTCTTTGTTCTTGAAAATTGATTTCTTAGATTTAGATAACAATCTATTTTTAGAAATTATGACTCAGCCAAAACAATGGGTCGCCTTTGTTCTTTTTATCAGAGATGTGATCTTGAAAATTGTAAGCATAGACTTTGAAGTGTCGCTCTGAATAATGGGCCCCTTTGTTCTTCAAAATTGATTTCCTAGAATTGAGCCTGAAATCGTTGGGATAGCTGGATAACAGTCTATTTTTATGACTCGACCAAAACAATGAATCGCCTTTGTTCTTTTCTCAGAGGTGTGACCTTGGGAGGGAAACGGTTACCTGTGTTGCTAAACAGCTATCTGTTTTGTGAAACGGCTACCCGTTTTTGGGAAACGGCTACCTATTTTTAGGAAACAGCTACCTGTTTTGGAAAACGCCTACCCGTTTTAGGGAAAGGAACCACTTGGGTGCACTTTGCTGGGGGCGTGACCAAGGTAAACTTCCAATTTAGTAATATTTTGTTGCTAATTTGTTACTGTAGACCGAATTTTTTGCTTGAACCATATCGCAAAAACAAGCATGTCAGAAATTATCTAACTATTATATAATTAAGTAAAATCATTATGGTCTCTAACTTTTACTGACAAATCACGGCGCTTTCAAATTGCACAACCTGACTGGGACTTAAAGTATCCATGGGGATTATTTTACTGATTATTCCTGTGGTCCAATGTGCAATACTTTGAAGCTCTTTAACAAACCATTTAATGCAATCGTTTCCTCTATAAAGCCTAAATCGAGATAATGAATCATTGTATGAACACTTCAAATAGTAAGCAATTCTGAAGGGATGTGTCTCTCTAAAGCGGCATAAATTACAGTTGGTACCTTTTCTTGGAATGGAAAATTTTTTAACTGTAAATTCATTTCTGCTTCGGTCGGCAGCCTAGCAGAGCATTGATCAAGCTGATGAGAGTGAGTGACATGTTTTTGTAGAAGGCAATCTGAAGAAAAATGGTTTATGCATCGGTAACAAATAAATTTTTTACACTTCTTATTCGATAGTTGTTTATAAACAAGAGCTGGAATATTTTTAATCCAAGTGAAATGATACATAGTGTCATTTTATGTATTAATAACATCCGCAAAAGCAGCATGATGATTAGTAGAAATCACTAAAGGATTTATAGGCTCCCTGTCACTATTTCGATTTTGACTTAATGCAAACGGTAATATACTTTTTCCCGGAACGCAATACAAATTAATTGAGAGGTTGTTTAGTTTTTCAATTTTTTTGACATCATCCAGCTGAATGGGGAAGTGAATTGAATCATATTTCAAAACATCTCTAAAATGAGGATAACATTGAACCCTTTCGTATGACGTCGCGCGGGATATAATGCCGAAACAGCAGCCCACAGGAAGCAATATTCATCATTATTTGTAACATTCACTACCGCACGCTTTACTGCTATAAAAGAGGGAACTTTAACGTAAGTTGAACGACCACCTGTAAATGGAACATAGCTATTAATATTCACCTTTAATTGTAAAACTTCATGTAATGCCCAACCCGAATCCCTTTCGGAAAACTCCTCCAATTTTGTTTGTAGCTTGTAATACACGTTTTCATTATACCACTTACGTAAATTGGTTGAAATATCAATGACTTAATTTTTTATGGCAAAGGTCTTCCACTTGATAACATGATTGGGAGGTTGGATGAAATTGCAAGCTAAAACAACATTGACCATTAGCATGGACTGCCTTAGCATTAATTTAACCTTTCGTGCGAAACTATTGTATGCCTTTTGTAAAAAAAATAAGAGGGTCCTTGATATTTGCCACGTTGACTACAATTCCTGTTAGTAACCTACCATTAAAACATAAATCTAGAGAGTACCAACATAATTTGCATGTACGCTTTTTAGTAACAATTCCACTACTTGTTTTCTCTGAAGTGTTCTTTAACTGTTTAAGTCTTACAAGATAATACTTTAACAATGATAAATTACTTTCGAGTTTAAGCAATTTTTCACCTGTCTCTAAATAAATTTTATTTTGAATTATATCTTGCAATAGCTTAATATTAGTGTTAATTATACGGATGTGCTTTACAAATTCATTTATAATTTTCAACAATGGAATAATGCTTTTTGTTAGATTAACACTACTTGCTATACCCTTACTGATAGTTACCTTTCAAAAAACTGAATCCAACGAATACAAAAAACGCACACACTACCCGATTATGCAGTAGTGAAAACAAATATTTTATTTATTATAAATAAATAAATACTTTAGGTTTACTAGGTTTACAATTACAATTACAATTCTAGTCACGAGTTCAATGTACTGACTGAACTGACTGACTGGTATAAAAAAACTGCTCATTATCTCCTTATAAACCCCACATTCAAGGTCAAATATATACGACCTTGAAAATTTCCATTTCCTCTACTTGTTAACAATTTTGCACACGTTAATAGATTTACATGTATATAATCTTAAAATTTTATTTCAATATTCAGTCGTTACATACATACATACATACCATACTAATCAAAATGGCATCAAATGCTAAAAAATCAAAATTATCACTACAAAAAGAAGCCCAACATAATTGTATATATTTTTAATTATAAGAAATGTTATTAATTCATCTCAAGTTTTTTTGTGGAATTTATTGTACATATTTTTGAATTGTAATAAATCTATTAATTTCATCTCAAGTGTTTTTTTTATCATACCACTAAGTTTTTTAAGTGAGTTATGATGTTATCTGAAACAAAAAAAAATAAATAAGTTGAATAAAAATGTACTTGTACATATTTTTAATTGTAATCAATGTTATTAATTCATCTCAAGTGTTTTGTTATATAAACATTGAAATTAGTTGGCAGTTGTTTCATTACCGTTTTTTTATCGTAACACTCTAACATAACATCAATTATTAAAAAGTTTTTTGTTATGAACGCACAATTATAATTACATTGAATGAATTACCCTTTTTTTACCGTAACACACTAAGTTGTTACTCAAAAATTGTGATTTTCGGCGTATATATAAAACAATTTAGTCCGCAAAATATGGCACTTTCAAATTTCTCAAAAGTTAAAATTTGAAAAAACAGATTTTCGCATTGTACAAACATATAGGTACAGGTAGATGCACTTTTATTAGTTTAATGAAATTACTCTGTTCTTTTATCGTAACATACTAAGTTGTTACTCAAAAATTGTGATTTTGGCATATATATCAAACATTTTATCCCGCAAAATATAGCAGTTTCAAAAGTCTCAAAAAGTTAAAATTTGGGAAACTGTGTACCTGAAGTGAAAATGTATGTGTTTGTATGAATGTTCGGAATATTAGTAAAGATATACGTGTCTATTGATGGAAAGAGACAAAAAACGAGGTCACATCGTCTTTCAATCTTCCCCTGCTGTAGGGAGGCTGGGGCGAGGGCAAACATCAGGTTGGAAACGTGATGCACTCCTGAATTTTTGAAATTTGCGCTAATTCTTACTATAAAAAAATTTTTTTCAACACGATTGTGTTTTATAAGTAGGAATTTATCCATTTCATGTATAAATTCATCAAAATATAAAAAAATGAGCCTAAAATTAACCAATTAAATTTTGAAACAACAAACAGCACTTATAAAACACAATTTTATGTACTTACACAAGTTCAAAAGAGACACATACACATATGCATGTTACTGAAGCATATAGTTTTGATTAGGACTCCAAATTTTCAATTTTTCTAATGAATCTTATGCATAGTGAACTGCTGGCATCAAAAGTTATATATTAAATTTCGCACATTGTATGCAGTATATTAGTCAGCATTGTACATTTTGAAATCATTTTTTACGTTATAATTGAATTAATCAGGCTTGTAATAAAAAAAATTATGTATCAAACTCGAGTGTATTATTAGTGGTCGAATGTCACCTAACTCGCACAATTATACCCCCTTTCAGTCAGACACATGCAAGTAAGTTGCTATATACTGTAACTATTTATCGTTTTTTTTTTCAAAGTAAACACACACACACACACAATTTGTAAAAAGCATTTCAAAATTGATTGAGTTTGGGGGGGGGGGGAAGCAACATATACGTGTACATACGATTATATGAAAGTCTATTTATAGTGCTCCGTCCGTTTTCTTCTATTACTCAGCATTTCATTACAATAAAAAACACTTTTGTTAAATTACATCATAATTTTATAAACAATAAAAAAAATTAATAATCCTAAAGCGTTACACACTTTTCTTTTCGGGGGTTTTAGATAATGTATTTATATTTATACAGTTATCTATAGGAGAAAACATCCAATTTCATTATGCATACAAATATTCACGTTGTACTTTTGTTAATTACTGTTGTTTTATATCATACTACACTAAGTTTTTACTCAAAAATTGTAATTCTTGGCGTATATATATATATATATATATATATATATATATATATATATATATATATATATATATATATATATATATGTTATAAATTAGTCAAAATATAGCTCTTTCAAAATTTTCAACACTACTATCACCGCTGTATACCATTTTATTTAAAGTTACATATATAAAATAACACATCATCATAAAAAATGATTTATTTGCCCTATAAAAGCGTCTTTCCTTTAAATTTTACTTTTTATTGAATACTTACAATTTCTACTTCTAGCTTTCAATTTTGACCTTGACACCATAAGAATATAATGATTACTTTCGCAATCTCTATTTTTAGCTTTCAAGTTTGACCTTTACACCATAAGAATGTAATGATTACTTTTGCAATTTCTATTTTTACCTTTCAATTTTGACCTTGACACCATAAGAATATAATGATTTCTTTTGCAATTTCTATTTTTAGCTTTCAATTTTGTCCTTGACACCATAAGAATATAATGATTACTTTCGCAGTTTCAATTTTTAGCTTTCAAGTTTGACTTTGACACCATAAGAACATAATGATTACTTTTGCCATTTCTATTTTTAGCTTCCAATTTTGATCTTGACACCATAAGAATATAATGATTACTTTCGCAATTTCTATTTTTAGCTTTCAAGTTTGACCTTACACCATAAGAATGTAATGATTACTTTTGCAATTTCTATTTTTAGCTTTCAATTTTGACCATGACACCATAAGAATATAATGATTACTTTTGAAATTTCTATTTTCAGCTTTCAATTTTGACCTTGAGAGGACGAGTGACCTTGAAGCGAGGGGCGCGTACGTGCGCGACGATGAAGCTTACTTTACCTTGTAATGTAAATCCTATACTGTAGCACAGAACCTAGGTCAAAGTAGATTAGAACCCCTCCCCCATATTTCTCTGTTACTCATTAGTTGTACCCTACTGGATCCTGAGGTTTTGGCAATTTTATTGTTATTTTCGATGGAGTCTGCCACGTACCCTTCAGCAATAGCATCGTTTTCCCATGCCGTGTAGATTCTACAATTCTATGCGTCTGCAACCCCCAAACATTCCAAATATTGCAACTACCTAAAATGAAATCATATTTATTAAGAATAATCTTAAAAGTAAAAGTTTACCTCCATAATTAAGTATTTGTCTTTGGGTGCTTCAAGAAAAAAATAAGTAAGTGCTCTTTTGAAAACGCTAACGACTGGTATGTACCCAACAGAACAGTTTTTCAAGAATGCCGAAAGTTCTGAAAACTTGTTGATGTCCACATCCTTTTGAGACGTAACTTACATTTTAATTTGGAGTACATGCACCATAATGAAGACGATTTGTAGTTCGACTAATAAAATAAATGCAATGAATGATTACCTTTAATAAATGATATAATGAACTTACCTGATCCAGGAAATTCGCAAGCAAAAATTTCTTTGTAACAGTTTCGGTATTATTCTTGCGCATCCACTCAATGAATCTGTCGAACTCTTCCTTATAAATGATTTCGGACTTTTAAGGTATAAGACTAAACTCGGTTTCTTCTGAAACTATTATTTCATTTAAATTGTATCTCAAGGTGCTAGTCCGACGACAAAATAGCATATGAAATTCGTCTATAATGCGGAATTATGGCATTCGTTTCCATTATTAATAATGGAAACTCCTGCCACAATCCCTTGCATTACAAACTAATTTCATAATACGAAGGTGGTTTGACGGAAGACTAACTTTTCAATAAAAACTTTTTTTGAGACAAAAATATGTTTTGTTTTTCTACATAATTTCTTTTTAATTCTATACACTTATCCCAACGGCCTTCCAACTTTTTTAAACCTCCAGAAAAATTATTTTTTGGAAACTGCAAAATATGCGTCCGTTGCTTCCATTACTTCTTCATTTCTATGAAATCTCTGTCCTCCGAGCCACTTCCTCAAGTTTGGGAACAAGAAGAAATCACTTAGAGCCAGATCTGGCAAATGTGGAGGATGGGGCAGCAATTCATAACCCAATTCAGTTAATTTATTGGATGCAATAACGGACGAATGAGAGGGCGCATTATCATGATGGAAAAGAACTTTCTCTTTGTTTAAATGTTGTCGTTTCTTTCTTAATACCGCACCAAAGCGTGTTATTAAGTTGGAATAACACTCGCCAGTTATAGTTCTGCCCTTATGCAGGTAATCAATAAGGATTACCCGTTGAGAGTTCCAAAAGACCATGACCATAACTTTGTTCGCAGAAAACGGGTTTTTCGCAGAAGTCCATTGTTTCAACTACATTTTCATCTCAGGTGTGTAATAGTGAATCCACGGTAACGTATCGACGAAAGAATTCGCTTGGATTACGCTTCAACTTAACCAAATAGTCACTTGAAATCGAAACACGTGTATGCATTTGTGCTTCTGTTAACAAACGCGGCAACCATCTTGCAACTCCATATTTAAATATTAATGTAAGACATTATGCACTCGTTCCGTTGAAATACACAGTTCATTAGCTCTGTCTCGAACTTTAACTCGACGATCACTTTTTATGATGGAATTGACTTTATCGATTGTCTCTTCAGAGGTAACCGTATTCGACGGTTCTGGACGTTCCGCACCTTCCGTGCCTATATGGCTACTTTTAAAAGCAGCAAAATACTTGCAAAGTATTCCATGGAACGGAGCAGATTCGCCGTAATATTTGCGTAATTTCTCTTCTGTTTGTTTGATGTTTTTCTGCGTAAGAAATAGTGTTATATTAAAACACGAAATTCCTTTTTATCCATTTGTAGTTAAATACAAAAGGTGTCTTGTTCGATTGACTGTCAAACATAAAGTAATTGACGGATTTTCACGAAATTTTGACAGCGGTCTTCTAAAAGATGGCTGAAATATGTAACATAATATCGTCACGTTAGGGTTGCCAACTTTTGAAAAGTCACACTTCCGTCAAACCAGCTTCGAATACTATTATAATGTTAAATTAATAAATAATGTTTAATTATTGACAGGCGTGACTTTGCTATTTGTTTCCAAAGGCTACTTGTTTATATCTTGACGATTTGGAATTTTTGATAATACGTTTTTTTTTACAAATTTGCTTATAATTTTTCAACGGAAGAAGATAGCAAATTTTTTTTCCTTACAAAATTTGATCAAAAAAATTAGTTTCCAAATATAAAAAATATGTAAATTCGGCTTAAAATAGATCTTACTCAATCCTATTTAAGAACCTCTTTTCACATTTTTCCGTTTCTTATAATAAATCTGAGACATCGAGTTTCGCTCACCCTGTAAATTGAGTAGGTATCAAAAACCTAATTTGTTGCTATTCCTAAACAATTAAAGACCACTTGCGCCGAGCTTTTACATTGTCTAAGTAAACTTAAACAACTTGATGATCTTATTTTTTAGGCACTACTATGTTGACTAGAGAATGTACATTCGATGCGTATCAATGGCCGAACTAGTTGCTCGTCCTAAAAATTTAAAAATCGACATCCACTCTCGCTGACCCCTTGCGTCCCACCCTTATACATTGTAAGTTAACTGAAAAAAATTGGTATTCAGTTTTATCTACTAAAATGTTGTTTAACGAATGTTCTTTCGATACCTATCAAAAGCCGTATTTGTTGCTCGTTCTAAATAATTAAATATGGGTACTTTATCCTGGCGGAAACCTTGCGACGCGTTTATTAGAAAACAATCACTGAATTTGTTGCTCTCTCGAAACAGTTAAAAATCGGTATCTGTCCGTACGCAACCCCGGCGCTCCGCCCTTATACAGTATAAGTTAACTAAACAATGTTGCTGTATTTAAGGTTTTGGATACTAACGCATTCGGTAAAAAACGTACATTAGATGGGTAGGTTTCAAAAATCGAATTTATTGTTCTGCTTAAATAATTCAGAATCCATGTTTTCTTTCCAGGGACCCCTTGCCTTTATACACGCTTGGTCAACAAAAAAAAGTTGTTGCGCTTATGTTCTGCCCACTGACATGCCCCTTAGCTAATATACAATCAATGTGTATCCAGGACCAAACTGTTTGCTTGTCCTAAATAAACAAATATCAGTATCTTGTGTTAGCGGACCACATGCGTCACGCTTCATGCTGCCTTAGTAAACCAACAAAATTCATACTCTTTGCTTCCAGCTATTAATACGTTTATTAGAGAATGTGCATTCGATACGTATTACTCTTTCTACTGAGTAACTGAAAAAAATATTTCTTTTAGGTTCTAACTACTAATAATCTCGTTCGAGAATATAAGGTTGACTTGTATCAATGGTCGAAGTTGATGCTTGTCCTAAATAATTAAAATTGTATTGGTTCCACGGCTCATTCATGGGCGTGAAGGTTAATGACGATAGCCTCGTTTTATTACACCAGTTTTCAATTAGGTTTAAAGGTTTAGAGCTTGCGGTATCACATTGGGTATGGTTTCCTCAAATATGCTCCGTATTATAATACTTAGCCTACTGTGTTATAACCTGCCTTATTTAACCTTCATCTACCATTAAGTACCTCTTGCAGCGACTAGAGGACGCCGCTCTGCAAACACCCGCACTGAGCACCATTATAGCCAGCATTGAGTAAGATCCTAATGTCCCTCCGTCACTACATGGTTTATATCCATCAACTTGTAATGGAACGTACTCCCTGGCGTTATGCATCAGTTTTAATAAAATAGAGAGATGTGTTGTCAAATTCCCCGTCTAAACCTGAAAACATTCCAAGCGCTATCTCCTTGCAGGAGATTGCCCTTTCAGCAAGGTTCACTAATTCTTGTAGCGTCAGTTCACAGGACTTTTGGGTTTAATAGACACATATGTTCTGATGGGCAAGAACCTTAGCCCATCCTCCCTAATGTGTCTTTCAACAAATGTCCTTAACAGGGGAAATGACCTTGCTGTAGAAGAAAGGGAAAGATTTAATCCATTCCAAAAGATTTGTACTTTCTTTTCTGGCATAATAAACAATTCAAAGATGAGTTTGAAACTTATTCAAAATTTAGATAGTTACACATATAGCTTTAGCCTAAATGCCATTGTAGAACAACTAATTTATTAATGAGCTCAAAATTGGCTCATCTCCTGCAAACGTCTCGATTTTGGGTAAAATTCAGCTTGAATGCTAATCAGTACTCGTGCATAATAGAATATAGCTCTTGGCCATCCACACAATTAGTTTCGCCGTAACCGCAATGAATTTGGTATATACATATCTTGGAAAATATTCGGTCCAAACGCTGAGCAGCACTCATGAACCAAATAATTTAGCTCATAGTCACCGGGAAGATCCAATAAATCGGTAATCAGCTCAGATTTTAGGCAAAATTTACTCATAGGTCGTAGAATTTGGCTCTTGGTCATCGAAGCAATCAATTTTGCCGTAAAACTAACAAAATTTATGTATAAATATAGGTTTTATACAATATTTGGCTTAACTGTTGACCAGTACTCATACACCACAATGAAATACATATATTATCATAGATTTTGGGTAAAATTTAGCTTAGATGCTCTGGAAAATCTTCGGCCCAAATCCGAAATGTTGAGCAGCGCTGAGGAACCAAATAATTTAGTTCATGGTCATGAAAAGCATCCATTTTACCGTATCCCCCACGAAACAGATGATCAGCTTATATTTTAGGCAAAATTTAGACTAAATCCTAGCCAACTCATAGGTCAATTTTTCCATAAACCTAGAAAAATTCGGCTAAAATGTTTCCCAACACTCATGGAGTACGGAATTTAGCTCTTGGTCGTCGACAGCATTCATTTCTCCACCTCCTCGGCGGAGTTGATGCATTATCATAGATTTTGGGTAAAATTCAGCTTAAATGCTAATCAGAATTCAAGGCTGATTGAATTTTGCTCTTGGTCATGGAGGCAATTAATTTCGCTGTGATCCCAACGAATTTGGAGTATAAATATAGATTTTAGAAAATATTAGGCCCAAATGCTAAACAGCACTCGTGAACCAAATAATTTAGCTCGTGGTCATCAAGAGGATCCATTTTGCCGTATCGCCCACGAAAATAGGTCATCAGTTCAGATTTTAGACAAAATTTAGACCAAATGCTAACCCACATTCGTAAGTTATAGAACTTAGTTTTCGGTGGTCTGAGTAATCAATTTTGCCATTAACCCAACAAAATTGATTATAATTAAAAAACTCAAACAAACACAAACACAAACACAAACACAAACACAAACACAAACACAAACACAAACACAAACACAAACACAAACACAAACACAAACACAAACACAAACACAAACACAAACACAAACACAAACACAAACACAAACACAAACACAAACACAAACACAAACACAAACACAAACACAAACAACAAACACAAACACAAACACAAACACAAACACAAACACAAACACAAACACAAACACAAACACAAACACAAACACAAACACAAACACAAACACAACCACAAACAAACACGAGCACGAACACGAACACGAACACGAACACGAACACGAACACGAACATGAACACGAACACGAACACGAACACGAACACGAACACGAAAGCGAACGCGAACGCGAACGCGAAAGCGAACGCGAACGCGAACGCGAACGCGAACGCGAGAGCGAGCACGAACACGAACACGAACACGAACACGAACACGAACACGAACACGAACACGAACACGAACACGAACACAAACTCAAACAAACACAAACACAAACACAAACACAAACACAAACACAAACACAAACACAAACACAAACACAAACACAAACACAAACACAAACACAAACACAAACACAAACACAAACACAAACACAAACACAAACACAACACAACACAAACACAAACACAAACACAAACACAAACACAAACACAAACACAAACACAAACACAAACACAAACACAAACACAAACACAAACACAAACAAACACGAGCACGAGCACGAACACGAACACGAACACGAACACGAACACGAACACGAACACGAAAGCGAACGCGAACGCGAACGCGAACGCGAACGCGAACGCGAACGCGAACGCGAACGCGAACGCGAACGCGAACGCGAACGCGAACGCGAACGCGAACGCGAACGCGAACGCGAACGCGAACGCGAACGCGAACGCGAACGCGAACGCGAACGCGAGCGCGAGCGCGAGCGCGAGCGCGAACACGAACACGAACACGAACACGAACACGAACACTAACCGAACACGAACACGAACTCAAACACAAACACAAACACAAACACAAACAAAACACAAACACAAACACAAACACAAACACAAACACAAACACAAACACAAACACAAACACAAACACAAACACAAACACAAACACAAACACAAACACAAACACAAACACAAACACAAACACAAACACACACACAAACACAAACACAAACACAAACACAAACAACAAACACAAACACAAACACAAACACAAACACAAACACAAACACAAACACAAACACAAACACAAACACAAACACAAACACAAACACAAACACAAACAGAAACAGAAACAAACACGAACACGAACACGAACACGAACACGAACACGAACACGAACACGAAAGCGAACGCGAACGCGAACGCGAACGCGAACGAGAACGCGAACGCGAACGCGAACGCGAACGCGAACGCGAACGCCAGCGCTAGTGCGAGCGCGAGCGCGAACACGAACACGAACGCGAACACGAACACAAACACGAACACGAACACGAACTCAAACACAAACACAAACACAAACACAAACACAAACACAAACACAATAACAAACACAAACACAAACACAAACACAATCTCAAACTCAAACACAAACACAAACACAAACACAAACACAAACACAAACACAAACACAAACACAAACACAAACACAAACACAAACACAAACACAAACACAAACACAAACACAAACACAAACACAAACAACAAAACACAAACACAAACACAAACACAAACACAAACACAAACACAAACACAAACACAAACACAAACACAAACACAAACACAAACACAAACACAAACACAAACACAAACACAAACACAAACACAAACACAAACACAAACACAAACACAAACACAAACACAAACACAAACACAAACACAAACACAACCACAAACACAAACACAAACACAGACACAAACACAAACACAAACAAACACGAGCACAAACACGAACACGAACACGAACACGAACACGAACACGATCACGAACACGAACACGAACACGAACACGAAAGCGAACGCGAACGCGAACGCGAACGCGACCACGAACACGAACACGAACACGAACACGAACACGAACACGCACACGCACACGCACACGCACACGCACACGCACACGCACACGCACACGCACGCGCACTCTCACGCGCACGCGCAAACGCATACGCACACGCACAGGCACACACAGACGCACACGAACACGCACACGCACACGTGTTAAAAAATACAATAATATGTTTTAAAATAGAAATAAGGCTGTAGAAAAAAATGAATGTTGTTGCTAATAAATAAAGTTAAGTTGAATAAAAAGATATATATGATAAAGACATAAAAAGATTCTTTTTTGTGTAATAATTAATTAAACCAATATTAATCAATTAATGAAAGACAATATAACTGGCGACCTATACTATCGAAGGAAGTCTCTGTCTATAGCCTGGTCCTTCAACAAAAATGAAATTGGTGAAGACAGATTTTTAATTAATACCAAGTCTTTCTTAACATAAAATTTGGTCCTTCGTGCCGGATCAAAGGAAAATAGAAAATTTCATTTTTCAGAATCAAAATAAGTGTAACTGACATTTTATCAAATAATACACGTTAAGTCAAATTCTGAAAATATAAAGGTTCTAATTATTTGCTCCCAGATTACTTACAAAGTATAATTTAAAATAAGTTAAATCTGAAGCAATAAAACAAGAAAATAAATTGAAGAGGATGGTTTTGGAATTTTTTACAGCCAAATAAATTCTAACAAGAAGCAATCTAAAATCATTCCACTAAATTAAAACAAGAAAAAATTGGATCAAGAGGAAATCCAAAGGACATTATACGAAGGTACAAAAGAATAAACGGAACGAAGTGGTAATTTTTTCATATAAGTACCTAGTAAATTTGTTTTGAGTTTCTGTATTGTTAATCAATTTAAAATGAAAGATTTAAAGAAACTCAAAGCATCTAGAAAAATAATTAGAAATAATATTTTAAGCTTTGAACAATTTGTAAAAAAATTTATTTCTTCAGATGAAGAAATCAGTAGTATAGAACCATTAATTGTTCGAAAAGAATTACTAATTTCTGAATTTAAGAGTTATCAAGATGTCAATTATGACATTTGTGCACGTAATGAAACTGATGAAGATAATTACGATGAAAATTTAAATATTTATTGTGACACTCTTGTAAAAATCAATGAGTTTGTAAATAGGTTTAACAAAAAGCAAGTCAATTCCTCCTTAGGTGATATGTCAAATGAAGGAGCAAATAGTTCTAACGTAAATATTTGTGATTTAAATCCTTCAGTCAAACTCCCTAATTTAGAAATACCTACTTTTTCGGGGAATAACATAACAGAATTTAAAGCGTTTATATCATTATTTACAGCAATCATTGATAAAAATGTAAAGTTATCAAAGGTGTAAAAATTATTTTATTTATTAAAATATCTCAAAGGAAATGCAAGAACATTAATAGATAAACTTCCCTTAATTGATGATAGCTATGATAAAGCTTTAAGAATGTTAAATGAACGTTTTGATGACGATTCAATTCTTACTGCTCAATACATTTATTCCTTAATTGATTTGCCTGCAGTTACAAAAGGTAGTTCACAACAATGAAGAGATTTTATTAAACACGCTAAACAATTAATCGGTGCACTTAAAAACTTAAACCAACCCGCTTCGGAGTGGAGTGTCATATTAGCTCACATATTTTTAAGGAAATTGGATAATAATACAAGGCAAGCATTTCAATTGGAGAAACGTTCTAAAGAAATACCTTCAATGGATAAGGTTTTAAAATTCATCGAGGACAGAGCTGTAGCTTTTGAAGCGTCAAATACTTTAAATTCAATTGACAGTAACTTTAATGAAAACAAAAGAAAATTCGTGACAAAAATTACTACTAATAATAATAATAATAACTGTAGTTTTTGTTCAAAAGGTGGTCATCAAATTTTTCAATGTAGAAGATTCAAATTATTAAAAGTAAAAGGGAGAATTAACTTTGTTAAAAATAATGCACTATGTACATTATGTTTAAAAACTCATGGCATACATGAATGCAATGATACTAATAATTATAAATGTAAGCACTGTTCTGAAGCACATAACAATTTACTACATGATAATGACCCAAGTACACCATTCACTACACATGAAGAATCTTTCAATGAACAAACAACTCTTCACACAACGAATACAACAAAAAACGTATTATTACCAGTAGTTAAAATTAAAGTTTGTAATTCTAAAGGTATGGCTTTACTAGACTCAGCGTCACAAACATCGTTTATCACTAAAGAATTGTATGAAAGGTTACATATTGATGCTTTCAAAAAAGATGAAAATATTGTTGGAATTGGTAACATTAAAACTAAGTCCAATTCCTCTGTTAAAGTGAAATTGTTTTCTTGTGTTATGAATTTTAGCATTAATGTTACTTGTATAATTATTCCTACAATTACTAATAAGTTACCGACATTTTATTTTAACAAACAAGATATAAAATTGCCGGACAAGTTGCCATTAGGCGATCCAAATTTTAACATACCTGATAAAATTTCAATACTGTTGGGTGCTGAAATTTTTGCATCTGTACTGCAATCAGGTTTTCTACAAATACCAAATAGGGAAGGTAAATTAATAAACACTAAGTTTGGTAATGTAGTAATAGGTAATATACAGGATTTGAATAGCAATAAAGAAACTTCATCAAATCTTTCATTTTCTTCAATGGTTTCTTCCTGTAACAGTACCTATAAATTAGAAAAACTAATGAGTAATTTTTGGCAAACTGAAAAGGTTCCAGAATTATTTTATGAGCGAACATCAGAAAATGATTATTGTGAAGAAGTATTTAAAAAATCTTTAATTCTTGCAAATAATCGTTTTCAAGTAGATCTTCCGCTAAAACAAGACATTACTAATATTCACCTTGGTAATTCATATTTAAACGCGTCCAATAGATTTTTGTTATTGGAAAAACGGTTGCACCAAGATGAATTACTTTTTTTAGAATACAAAAAATTTATAAATCACTACTTAGAATCAGGTGATGCAAAAATTGTTGATTTCAATATATAAAAACACAGATTGGATTCTAGTGCTTATTTTTAGCTCATCATCCAGTTATAAAAAATGATAAAAGGACAACAAAAGTACGAGTAGTTTTTGATGGTGGGTTAAAAACAGATCTTAACCGATCTTTAAATGACGTATTACTAAACGGTCCAGTGATCCAAAAAGACCTTTTTGACATTTTAATATCGTTCAGAATGTACAAGTACGTAATGATAACTGACATTAAACAAATGTATAGACAAATCCTTATTAATGATAAACAAAAATGTTTACAGAATATCCTTTGGAGAGAAGACAAGGATAGTGAATTGCAATGTTTACAACCTCAAACAGTTACTTGGGGTTTAAAATCATCATCTTATATAGCAGTGAGGTGTTTAATTGAGTTAGCTAAAATATATGAAAGCCAATATCCATTAGCCTCAAATGCTATAATAAATAATTCTTATGTCGATGACATTCTTTGTGGTTCTAACAATTTAGATGAAGCTAAACTTCTTCATTCACAACTAATAGAATTGCTTAGATTAGGTAATTTTCAATTGCACAAATGGATTTCAAACCATGATTCACTTTTAGTAAATATTCCCAACGAAAGCAGATAGTTTGAGGAAATTAATTTACAACGTGAAAATGAAAATTACATAAAAACCTTGGGATTAACTTACGATGTCTTGAAGGATTCTTACATAACAAAGTACCCTACAAATGTTAATATGAACGAATTTTTTACCAAACGCAAGGTTCTTAGTTTTATTGCAAAAATTTTTGATCCTATGGGGTTTTTGGGTCCTGTTATAACTAGAGCAAAGGTAATTATGCAGAAAATTTGGACAGCTAAAATTTCGTGGGACGAAAAATTGCCATCTGAGCTGAATGAAATGTGGGTAGAATTTGTTAAAAGTCTAAATAAATTGCCACCTATTGAGATTAAGCGTGATTTTAATTTTAGCGTTACAAAATCCATAGAATTGTTTGGGTTTTGTGATGCCTCTAACATTGCGTATGGTTGCTCCATTTATTCTAAAGTAATTACCTATGATGGTAAAGTTTCAACTAAATCAATTTGCTCAAAATCCAGAATTTCCCCTTTAAATGAAAAACTTACAATTCCAAGAGCTGAACTAAACAGTGCTTTGCTCCTATCAAAGCTTATGAAAAAAATTGTTTCATTGTTCTCAACATATACTTTAAATATTTTCTTATTTACAGATTCAAAGGTAGTTTTATGTTGGCTTAAATCGTCTATATTTAAGTTGAACACTTATGTAGCTAATAGGGTTTCAAAGATTCTTGAGTTAAGTAGACCATTTAAATGGAATTATATTGAAGCTCATTTAAGCCCAAGTGATTTGATTTCACGAGGAATAAAACCTCACTTAATCGTTACAAATGATTTGTGGTGGAACGGTCCAAAATTTTTATTGGACAAAAATATTGAACACATTGTAGTGAACAAATTGATTTCCCAGAAATAATACCAGAATGTAAAGTTAATGTTTTAATAAATTTGCAAATTGAACCATTAAACATTTTTAAGAAAATTTCAAATTTGTTAAAATTGCAATGTATAATTGCATTTGTAATTCGTTTTTTGCATAACTGCAAAAACCCTCTCTCAAGAAATGTTGACCTTTTAGACCCTAATGAACTTAAAAATGCATTAATGATCATTGTTCGTGTTGAACAGTCTAGTAAATTTCAACAAGAAATTGGAAACTTAAAGAATAACGTGCCTATAAATTCTAATTTAAAATATCTGCATCCGTTTTTAGATAATAAAAATATCTTAAGGGTTGCTGGCAGATTACAAAATGCCCAAGATAAGTTTTTCACAAAAATTTCCAATAATTTTACCAAAGAACAGCCTCATTACAGATTTAATAATTAGATACGATATGCGTTTATTGCATGCAGGTCAAAAACACGTCCTTGCAAGTTTAAATAGGTCTTACTGGTTGATTAGTGGGTCTATTCAAATTAAGAAGATTATTCATAAATACGTAACATGTTTTAAACTAAAAGCGAAATGTTCTGAACAACTAATGGGATCGTTGCCGTATGATCGTGTTAATGCTTCAAAACCATTTTTAAAGACAGGAATGGATTTTTTTGGCCCATTTTCTGTAAAACTCTCACATTTAAGGAAAAGCGTGGAAACAAAAGCCTACGTTTGCCTTTTTGTATGCTTCACAACTAAAGCAGTTCATTTTGAACTTTGTTCTGATATAACAACTAAAACATTTATAGCGTGTCTAAAAATATTTATTTCGCGAAGAGGAAGACCGGTTGTTTTATACTGCGATAACATGTCACTTTCAAGGGAGCACACCGCGAACTCAATAAAAATTTTGAAATCTACCATAAGGAAAATCGCGATATAATACAAAATACTTAGTTTATTCCAAGTTATTCTCCAGTATTTGGAGGGGTTATTGGAGAAAAAAAATTAACATATGAGGAATTTAATACAATAATTATTCAAGTAGAAGGTATTTTAAATTCCCGTCCAATTACTCCACTATCACAAGATGTCAACGATCTTAGTTATTTAACTCCGGGTCATTTTTTATTGGGTGATAATGTAAATTATATTCCAGAAAGTGATATAACCATGTTACCTTCAAATAGATTAAAATCTTGGCGTATATGTACTCAAGTACAACAAAATTTTTGGAAGGCTTGGCACAAAGATTATTTAAATCAACTTCAAAACAGATTTAAGTGGTACAAAAATCATTCTAATTTAAAAAAAGGTATGCTTGTATTGCTTAAAAATGAAAATTTACCATCTCAAAAATGGCCATTAGCCAGAATTGTTAAAGTATGTCCAGGAAAAGACGACTAGGTTAGAGTTGTAGAAGTAAAGACTGCTTCTGGTAATTTTTTACGCAGTGTCACAAAAATTGCTGTATTGCCATTTAATGATGAAAATACAGATTAGTTTGATTACGTTCCAAATTACTATTGTTTAATTATTTGTTTTTAAGTTTCATTTTGTTAATCGGCTGTTCAAAAAAAGGTATACTTAGTAATAACAACTGTAAAATTAATTTAATATAACATCATGTGATTTTAACACACTTCTGAAATAAATGTTAAATTACTAAAGATTTTCTTGTTTGCCCTCAGGAGTATGTTAAAAAATAGAATAATATGTTTTAAAAGTAGAAATAAGGCTGTAGAAAAAAATGAATGTTGTTGCTAATAAATAAAGTTAAGTTGAATAAAAAAATATATATGAAAAAGACATAAAAAGATTCTTTTTTGTGTAATAATTAATTAAACCAATATTAATCAATTAATGAAAGACAATATAATTGGCGACCTATACTATCGAAGAAAGAGTCTCTGTCTGTAACCTGGTCCTTCAACAAAAATAAAATTGGTGAAGACAGATTTTTTAATTAATATCAAGTCTTTCTTAACAACACGCACACGCACACGCACACGCACACGCACACGCATACGCACACTCACACGCACACACACACATGCACACGCACACGCAGACGACACAACGCACACGCACACGCACACGCACACGCACACGCACACGCACACTCAGGCATGATGGCTGATCTTGACAAAACTTGGCCAAGAGTTGTAGAATGAGCTAATAAGTCGATTGAGCGATATGAAAAAAAGGTCGATTACATAACCTTCCATACCGACATATGTATATGTAGGTTGGAAGGTAGAAAGACTATATATATTGCTTCAAAGTTGATAGTTTTCAATATATTCGCAACCTTTTTTAGGCGTTACTCATTACCCTACGAAAAACTTTCACAGAGCATAAGATCCTTAATACTTGTCTCTATATTTGCTACATAGTTAATAGTGTCCCAAATAATGTTTAAACAGTAATTTTGTTTATTTCCTAAATTCCTTTATTTGCATTTTTTTTTGTGGCGTCGCTATTTAAATCAATTACATGTTTAGTTAAAATGACCTAAAACATACACTCAAGATATGACAATACATAAGCAGTATTAATTATTTAAAAAGCAAAGGAATTTTTTATAGATAATTTTTCTACTTCAAATTCGTAAAAGTTAAGTGGATAGTTTTAAACTAGAAACCAAACTATGTTAAGTAAACAAAAAATTTGGTAATATACTTCACACATATCACGATAAAGGCTATATAAAGTCCATGTGTAGTGCAATTAAACTATTATTAAAAATGAGGTGCTTTCTTTTTTTAATCACTGTTGGTAAGTAAATTTTTTTACCTTGTACTAATTTTTCATGACTTTATCCCTCTTAGCCCACGCATCGATTATACGGACGGAAGTCCCACTGTTAGATGGAAGGATTGTTGGAGGTATCGATACATCAATCGAGAGGAGACCATACCAATTATCCTTGCAATATTCCGGAAGTCATATTTGCGGCGCTTCTATTATTTCGAGCAGTGTTGCTGTAACTGCAGCCCACTGTACTAATGGGTAGGTATATCTTGGATTAACAATTAGTTTACTAAATATCGGTTAGACTTTCAGCAAGAGTGTTAAGTATCCGAGCAGGGAGTAGCTATCGGGGTACTGGTGGTCAAGTAATACAAGTACGAAGTGTATGTGAGCACAGCGGTTATAATTCATACAATATCGATTACGACGTTTCGGTATTGATACTATCGTCGCAACTACAATTTAGCTCTAAAATACAACCAATTGCGTTACAACCACTTAATCAAGAAGTACCCATTGGTGCAAATGCCGTTGTTTCTGGATGGGGTGCAATATATGAAGGAGGGTCATCGTCAATCACTCTTAAAGAGGTTACATTGGCACGAGTTAGTGACGGAATATGTATAGGGGCGTATGGTGTAAATAAAATTACCTCGCGTATGATTTGTTTTGCAAACGGTGGTCGTGATTCTTGCCAGGTAATTTATCTTCTATTTTAATGGTCAAATCAATTATAATTTTGTCCTATAGGGTGATTCAGGTGGTCCTCTTGTTTACAATAATGCGCTAGTTGGCATTGTTTCTTGGGGAAATGGATGTGCCAGACCGCAATATCCTGGAGTATACACTAAAATTTCTGATAATTCTATAAGGTCACATATTAATAGATGTGTTGGTGCGATTTAAATACAATTTAATGGATGTTAAAGAGTTTTACTGTTAACGGCTAAAGAAAGTTAGTTTAGACGAGATTAATGTTATTAGTTATTTGGCTGTCGGCATAGGAGCTTGACACCTTCACAAAATAATTGTTTAAAAATCTCTATTATTAAAGATAATGGTATTATATTTACAAAAAAAAAATGTAGGTGACACACTAAACTATACTCGACAAAAATGATAAGCTTAACCCACTTCCTCGATTAGTCGATATTTCAATGAGAATAATCGAAAATTGTATTTTTCCGTTAACCCACATACCACAGTTGATAATACTCAGCAAAAGTATTGTTAATAACGACAGAATGGTATAAAAAATTCAGTTTCTACACTTCAACATTCTACTTACAGTGTGTACAAAAAGTAACGTAACTTGCTAATATTTCGGTTTCTGCTAGGTTTACAAAAAAAAATTTCAAATAAAAGTTATTCAAGCTATCAGAATAAGTCAGTTAGAAATATACAGGGTGCACCAATACTCCAGAATAATATATATTTTTTTAAATGGTACTCCCTGTAAGTTTTTACATTTTTTGAAACTCTATTAGAAATTAGAAAAACAACCGTTAAAACCGCGGGTTTGTAACTGTATGCGTTCCAAAGTTACAGGGATTTGGAAATAAAATTATTAAAAAATTATGTAAGGGCAAAAAAACAGTAGGCTTCTCTCATTACTTATTTCTAAATGTTATTAGTGACAATTAAAAGTCTAATTCTTTTACTGTCATTGGTTATTGTTATTGTGATTAGTAACAATATTTTTCATGTTGAAATTTTGTGTGAAAGAATAATGATTCTGATGATGAGAGGTTACGGTGATCGTAAAATAAGTCATGATTTTTTAATGGTACCTATCCAAACCGTACCTAATTAGTAAAACTGCAGTTTGAATAATTCGGAAACGTTTCGAATAAGTGGGTTCAACTAAAAATCGCTTTAAAAGTAGTCGACCAGAGAACGTAACTAATGATGAAAAAGACTTGGACATTATGCAAACATTTGTAGAAAATCCTTGTACATCCATTCGCAAAACTACATTAGAACATGATGTTATGTGGGATCCGTTCGTAACATTCTCAAGGAAAATATGTTTCATTCTTATAAAATAATGCTGGTACAAGAATTATCTGAAGATGATTTTGATCGCAAAATGGGATTTTCTGAAAGTGTAATGCAACAGGTAGATCTGGACCTTTATTTTACAAATAAGATACTTTTTTCAGATGAAGCCACGTTCATGTTAAATGGTAGAGTTAATCGCCACAACTGCAGATATTGGAATGATACTCAGGAACATAGAACGCAAAGACCATTAAAAGTTAACGTTAACGGCAGGTATTATCGGTGCCACTATTATCGGTTTATTATAGAGGGCAATTTGGACGGTCAAAAGTATTTAGATTTGTTGAGAAATCAAATAGTTCCAGCAATAAGGAATGCTGTTGGTATCAGTTTCTGTGACATTTTATTTCAACAGGATGGTGCAATACCATCGTTGATGTTAGAAATTATTTAAATGAAATTTTCCGAGACAGGTGGATAAGAAGAAGGGGCACAATAGAGAAAGATCTCCCAATTTATCACCATTAGATTACTTTTTTTGGGGATATGACAAAGATGTGTTCAAAACAAAACCTGATAATCTGGACGATCTAAGATATAGAATACAACCCGTCAAATAACAAATGAGCAGTTGCGTAATGTTACATCTGCTTTTTACAATGGACTTGGATACAACCAAATAGAACAAAGAAAACACTTTGAGCATTTAATAAGTTAAATTAATTAACAGAGGTAGGGCTTGCTATTTTTTTGAAAATTGGAATTTTTTTATTTTATTTTCAAGCCCCTGTAACTTTGGAACGAATAAAGTTAGAAACACTCAGTTTTAACGGTTGTATGTCTAATTTAATGGATTTTTAAAAAATGTAAAAATTTACAGGCCGTACAGTTTTAAAAAATGCATCATTACGTTATTCTGGAGTAATGGTGCACCCTATATATTTCTAACTGACTTATTCTGAAAGCTTGATTTATTTGGTATAACACTTATTGGAAACTTTTTTTGTAAACCTATCAAAAATCGAAGTTACGTAAAGTACCCATATGCAAAGTGTATTCGTCAAAAAAATAAATACTGAGTTTTTAACGGATTTTAACGATTTCAGCACTTTGGAAATCTGGACCACCTTTCGCATACTGTCAGTATCTGAGTGTGCGTGCGCTTGTGTGTGTGCCAGAGCGTAAGAGCGTGCATGTGTGTGAGTGGGTTCATTAGTGCGTGTTTGTTCTCGAGTGTGTCGCGTGTGCGTGTGCGTGTGAGGGAGCGTGTCCGTGTGCGCGTGCGTGCGCGTGAGCGTGTGTTTGTGCGTGTGCGTGTGCCTTTGCGTGTGTGTGCGTGTGCGTGTGTGTATGTGTATGTGTGCGTGTGAGCGTACGTGTGCGTGTGCGTGTGCGGGTGCGTGTACGTGTGCGTATAGTTATGCGCGTGCATTTTCGTGTGCGTGTGCGTGTTCGCGTACGCGTGCGCGTGCGTGTGCGCGTGCGTGTACTTGCGCGTGTGCGTGTACGCGTTAGTGTGCGTGTTCGGGTTCGTGTGCGTGAGCGGTCACGCGTGCATTATCGTGTGCGTGTGCGTGTTCGTATGCGTGTCCGTGTGCGTGTACGTGTACGTGTGCGTGTACGCGTTCGCGTGCGTGTTCGGGTTTGTGTGCGTAAGCGGGAGCGCTTGCATTTTCGTTTGCGTGTTCGTGTGCGTGTCCGTGTGCGTGTACGTGTACATGTGCGTGAACGTGTGCGTGTGCGTGTGCGTGTGTGCGTGTGGGTGTGCACGCGCGTGTGCGAATGCGTGTGCGTGTGTGTGCGTGTGCGTGTGCGTGTGCGTGTGTGTGTGTGCGTGTGCGTGTGCTTGTGCGTGTGCGTGTGCGTGTGATTGTGCCGGTGCGTGTGCGTGTGAGCGAGCACGTGCCTATGCGTGTGCGTGTGAGCGTCCCTGTGCGGGTGCTTGTGCGTGTGCGTGTGTATGTGCGTGTGCGTGTGCGTCTGCGTGTGCGAGTGAGGAAGCGCGTTCGTGAGCGTGTTTGTGTGCGTGTTCGTGTGTGTGTTCCTGTTCGTGTACGTGGGCAGATATGTTTGCGAGTCCGTGTGTGCTTGTGCGTGTGCTTGTGAGTGTGCGCGTGCGTGTGCGTGTGAAGTTGTACTTTTCTGATAGATCGTCTAGAATGTGTTCCTGTAGTATATCGAATTCGGTATTCCCAGATCACTATCCCACCGTTAGTTATCTATTTTTTTTATGATCGTTAGGAATCGATTTTGCGTTTATTTTCTTCTAATTATATATATATATATATATATATATATATATATATATATATATATATATATATATATATATATATATATATATATATATACAGGGTTAGTTAAAAGTATGGAGACGGCGATATTGTTGTTAATATTCATTTTAGGAAATTATGTTCAATACAACAGTTTGTTATGAAATTATTATCTACATTTGAGAATACTTGAATTATTTTTTTCTTCAATTGTTTTTAAGTTACGACGTCATCGATATTTTTTTGAAATGACAAACTATATTTCTGATTATTGATTTCGATAGTACATTCTATTCTCTTTTCAACGGTATACAATTTTCAATATGTTACATTTGAAAAAAATTGAGAAAAAGTGCCTTAATGTTCAAATATTAAAGATCCATTAAATTAGCAGAATTAATCTAGATAGACAAAAGCGAGGCTATAAACAAACTCGAGCGAGGTAACGTTATCAGTGGTTATTGTTTATGTTAAATAGTTGACATATTTCAAATGTGCAATTTGTTGCTGTTAGTATTAGCAATGGCGAGTTTAAGTGAACGTGAAAGAATTGAAATACTTATGATGCTGGGTTATGGAAATAGACGCAGAAGTTTACAAGACGCTTGTAATTTATTTAATGACACGCATCCAAACAGAAATTCAATTTCTAAATCCGTTGTTGGTAAAACATTAAAACGCTTTGGACAAACCGGTAGTGTTAAAGATTTGCCAAGGAGTGGTAGACCTAGAACAGAACTGAATGTTCTATTGGCCGCATCTGAAGATTCCCATTTATCAACCAATCAATTAGCGGCCAATCACAATATTTCACAGTCATCGGTTGTTTCAATTTTAAAAAATGAAAAGTATAAACCTTATAAGGTACAACTTCTACACGAATTGACGGAAGATGATTTTGATAGGAGACTACAATTTTGTGAAGAAATGTCAAATATTTGCAATAATAATGCAAATTTTGTCAACAATATTCTTTTCTCTGACGAAGCTACCTTTTGTCTTACCGGTGAAGTAAACAGACATAATTGCAGATATTGGTCATCGGAAAATCCTTTTTGGTTTATGGAACACCATACGCAGTACCCCCAAAAGGTTAATGTTTGGATTGGCATTCTAGGGGGTCATATTATCGTTCCCTTTTTCACCAATGGCAATTTCACTTCGGCTCTGCATTTGCAGTTATTGCAAAGTGAAATTATACCTGCTTGTGCTATGCTGTATCCAGATGAAAACAATGAACACCTTCCCAATAACAGTATCTGGTTTCAGCAAGATGGCGCCCCACCACATTATGGTGTTAATGTTCGTCAATATTTGGATAACGTCTTTCCAAACAGATGGATTGGGAGACGAGGAAGTATTGAATCCAGCTCGTTCGCCTGATTTAAGCCCTTTAGATTTTTCTTTGGGGATACGTAAAAAACAGGGTTTACGAAGATAAGCCCAACGATGTCAAAGATTTAAAAATCCGAATTACCAGAACGATAGAAGAAATTCCCCGAGAACAATTTGAACACTTACTTTAATTTAGTTAGTTATTAATTTGTTTTTAATGATAAGATCGTGACTGATAAGTTTATTACAAATAAATGAGTCTAGTTACCGTGTTAATTAATTCTGCTAATTTAATGGATCTTTAATATTTGAACATTAAGGCACTTTTTCTCAATTTTTTTCAAATGTAACATATTGAAAATTGTATACCGTTGAAAAGAGAATAGAATGTACTATCGAAATCAATAATCAGAAATATAGGTTATCATTTCAAAAAAATATCGATGACGTCGTAACTTAAAAACAACTGAAGAAAACAATAATTCAAGTATTGTCAAATGTAGATAATAGTTTCATAACAAACTTTTGTATTGAACATAATTTCTTAAAATGAATATTACCGACAATAAATCGCCGTCTCCATACTTTTAACTAACCCTGTATATGTATATATATATATATATATATATATATATATATATATATATATATATATATATATATATATATATATATATATATATATATATATATATATATATATATATATATACACCGTGTCCAAGATAAGGATTCCCACTATGGGGATCTCGGAAACTGTAAGAGATGGATGGTCGGTTAAATGGAACAAAAGTTACGCAATTGAGAGGATGTATTTATCGTCTTTGTAGAACTCGAATATCTCTTTTAGTTTTTGAGATATTTGAAAAATTTCTGATTTTCGTTTTTGTTTTTTCTGACCTTATTTGAAAAGCTATCAAGGAAAGAAGAGCACATTTTTATTGCCACTTTTCTAGCTCTACTTAATGCTGTTATTCAATTTTTGATACAACGTTTCGTTTGTTAGCAACTATCATCAACCTTATTTTTTTAAATACTTACACGAAAAAATTATTTTTGCCATATTTAAATTCTCTCCTTGATTCTGAATTCAACGTTATATCACACTTTACATTTTTGATACGTTTCGGATGAGAAGATTCATATTCAATGTAAAATATCGAAAACGTACAGTTAAAACTAATACTAGAAACATTAGAAAACTGTAATATTATTATAAAGTAATGTTTTCTCATTTTCTAATGCTTGTTACGAATAAAATAATTCACACGTATGTATTTAGTGAAAATACTATAAATTAAACAGTTAAAATACATCTTCCGTCATACTGATGCATTTGATAAAAATAAGTTGGGTTTGCATTTTGTTTACCTACCTGTCATAATTGATTGTTGTCCGTATTACGTTTGTTTGGTGGTCTTTGAGTTAATTACATTTTGTGTTTACCTAAAGTAGGAGTACATTTTTCAAATAATGAAAAATTCGATATACTGACGTATTACATTTTGTGTCAAAGTAACTGTTCTGAAGCCGAAATAATGTATTTAAACAAATATCCAGAAAGACGTCAACCTCACAAAAGAACTTTTCGCACATTAGCAGTTAATCTAAAAGAATATGGTGCGTTCAAAAAACCTGTAAATTCTCGCAAAAAACCTTGCAACGAAGAAAAAGCCAATACTGTTTTATTGGCTATAACGGAAAATCCAGAGGTTTCTACTAGGAAAATTGAAGAGGCAACTGGCATAGCCCATTCCACAGCTCATTATGTTCTAAAGAAGGAGTAAGTACATCCATATAAATTTAAAATTTGCCAAGGACTTCGACCAGGTGACCCAGAAAGACGTTGAATATTTTCCGAATGGTATACACGTCAATCTCAAGACAATGAATATTTTCGGAATAAAATAATATGGTCCGATGAAAGTATGTTTAATAATAATGTAATTTTTAATCGTAGAAATCCTCATTATTGGGCAAGAGTAAATCCAAATCTGTACAAAACAGCCAAACCCCGTTTCGGATTTAATATGTGGGCTGCTATACTCGGTACTCGAGTTATAGGTCCTTTCATTTACCACGGGTCCTTAAATTCTGAACGTTACCAAATTTTACTCCAAAATGAATTAGAGATAGCTTTGAATGATTTACCTTTCCAAGAAGTTGAAGGTTGTTGGTGTACCAGCACATAATTCCAGAGTTGTCAGAGAATACCTGTCAGTTAGATTTCCAGAAAGATGTACCGTAGTTTCGGGTGACTTGGGACAAGTTTCAGATTTAACAAGCGATAAAACAACTACAAATTGTTTTAAATTAATAAAAATGCTTCAGGCCCATACCATATAAGCATAATTTTTGGATGTTTATAAACTATTGAGTATATTCTTATCCGTTTGATAACAAAAAAATAAAATAATGGTGTCCCAAGTCACCCTGACATTTGGGTGACTTGGGACAGTAGTAAATTTCAATGTTTGTCTCAAGTATACCATATTATAAGGTGAGTTGGGACAGTAAAAAGTTTTAAATGTTTTTTTATTCAGACGGGTTAAAATTGAACTAGTGAAGTTGTGAAAATCATTTATTGATATAATTACAAACATTTTTAATAGAGTCTTTATAGAAGTCTGCCCAAAGCACTAGAATTAAATTGAAGATGTCCTCTTGTAATGTTGTTGAGGAGGCAGTTTCGAGAATTTCATTTTTTTCAATGTCTCCGATATCTTTTATTTCTGGGAAATAAAATTGGTTGTCTACTTTTGAATGCATCTTTAAAAAAGAACAACGAAATGGTTCTATATTTATTAATTGACCTATAAACCGTCTCGCCGTTCCTCTTACAGTTGTTAATTCGACCACTATAAAATCATTCACTTTATAGTCTGGTTCATCATCTTCTAGTTCAGATTCTGTTAATTTAGATTCTTCTTGTTCACTCTCGTTCGTGTCACTTAACAGTTCAGTCTCAATTGGGTTACTTGTTGTTTCACTGTCTGGCGATTTAGGTTTTTTTCTAAATGTTCTAGGTTTAATTCTAATCTGAAGTGGTTCTGATGAAGTTGACGTTGCTGTATATCGGCAAAAGAAACACTTTGACCAGCTGGCACATCGAGTTTCTTCTTCTTAGCTACAGGCTTGGCATTATCCTTTGCTTCAAATCGAGCTGTTTCAAAAATATCTTTAATTGTGTTTACTATGTCAGTCGCTGATTGGTTCGCATTTACCTGCTCATCTGGATTTGGTATTTTCTTTAAGACCACGCCTCGATCTAATGGTACCAGACCTGTAGCTTTGAATCCAGCCTTTATGTTGTCTGCAGAAGTGGCTTCAACTTTCTCCAAAGTTTGCCGAAGTAAACTTGGAAACAGATCCTTTCTTAATGGACCCTTATTTTTCTTTTTCCACTCTTTCAGTATCCTGCGCCAAGCTCCTTTTACTGAACGGAAACAGCTCACATCAAGTGGTTTGCATAAATGGGCGCTGTTTGCGGGTAAGAGAATGAACTTAATATTATTTGATTCACATTCTTCGATTACTTTTATGTAGTTAGCAAGGTTGTCTCCAATTATTGCTTTCTGTCCATCCAAGTTTTTCATATATGGTAACGCCACTGACATAAACCAGTCTTTGAAAAGACTTTGGTCAAACCAACCAGATTTACTCCTATTGTATCGAGCATTAACCGGACCTCGTTCGGTCCATGTACTCCAGATGTGTTCCGCCTTATACACTATGTAAGGAGGGAGCATTTTGCCACTGCCTGTTACACAAAACATAACAGATGTATTGGATTTAGATGAGTCTAATACTCTTTCTGCGTGTTTCGATTTCTTTCTGACTACTACTTTGTTTCTGCCCGGATCGTCCGTAAATCCACTTTCATCGTAATTTAATATGTTTTCACTGGGAATTCCTGCTAAAGAAACCTCCAAATTATCAAAGTAGTTATTAATGACTGCTGAAGAAACCGCAGCTCTACTTCTTTTAATATTTTCTGAGAGACGTACACTTAACTCAGTATTTCTTGAAATAAATCCATAATACCAACTAATGCCAGGTCTATTGTTATTCCATGTTGAACATTTCTTTCCTTGTCTATTCATGTAGCCTTCAACTAAATCCATAACGTCACATGCTTCGAAAAAATCAGTCACTAGCTGATGCAATCGCGTGACATATTAATTTTTTTCGGTTGTTGTTAATACTGTTTGACCGCCAATTTTTTTCATATTTTTTTTATTGTATTTCCTTTCCAATGTGGATTTGGGGATGCCATATTTTTCACTAGCTTCTCTAAATGTTAATTGATTATTAATTATGTCGTTTAATGCTGTATCTAGCACCTCATCTGAGAAATCGCGATATTTGCGACTTCCCTGTATTCTCTTATATTTATTTGGCATGTCCCAAGTCACCCTGAAAAGAAGACAAAAGCATAAAGCCGGCCCTGTATTAAAACTTTTAGGTTAAGTTTAAACATTGAATATCGGGGTCTTTTACAAACATATCAAGAGTTAACGAAAATAATAATACATGTGTTTAATATTTCCCATGTGCTCTGCACAACAAGAAGTTTATTACGTTTATTATTAGTTACATATTCCTCACCTTTTTAAAGTTATTATTCAAGCAATAACACTTGTTCCAGTTTCTAACCGACTATTAATTCTGCACGTCCTACTACCCACCTATTCTAAAAGTTTACAAGCTTCCTCTACTTCCTAACAGAGGGCAGTATGCATATTTTAAATAAAATACACTCTGTCCCAAATCACCCGCTAGTCCCAAGTCACCCGAAACTACGGTATTGGCACTCATACAAATGTACTGGGCCAGCCCGTTCTCCAGATATAACACCTTTGGATTTTTTCTTTGGGGACACATTAAAAATTACATTTATGGAAACGATATTGACAACGAAGAAATTTTACAAAGATTAGTTCTGGAAGCGTTTACTAGTATTACTCCTCAAATGCTGAGCAATGTTTTAGATGCTACAGTTAGAAGATGCTATTTATGTTTGGAGAATAACGGGAATCTTTTTGAACATCTTTTGTGAGTTTATTAACCTTTAAAATAAATTTGTTTTTTATTTGTCTATCATTTAAAATTACAAAACATAATTTTATAATAATTTTACGGTTTTCTAATGTTTCTAGTATTAGTTTTAACTGTACGTTTTCGATGTTTTACACTGAATATGAATTTTCTCATCCGAAACGTATCAAAAATATAAAGTGTGAAATATCGTTGAATTCAGAAACAAGGATGGAATTTAAGTATGCAAAAATAGTTTTTTGTGTATTTAAAAACATAAAGTTGTTGATGGTTGCTAACAAACGAAACGTTGTATCAAAAATTGAATAACAGCATTAAGTAGAGCTAGAAAAGTGGCAATGAAAATGTGTTCTTCTTTTCTTGATACCTCTTCAAATAAGAAAAAAATTCAAACGAAAATCAGAAAATTCAATTTTTTCCAAATATCTCAAAAACTAAAAGAGATATTCGAGTTCTACAAAGACCACAAATACATCCTCTCAAATGCGTAACTTTTGTTCCATTTAACCGACCTTCTATCTCTTACCGTTTCCGAGATCCCCATGGTGGGCATTCTTATTTTGAACACGGTGTATATATACAAGGTGATTCTAAAATAGGTGGTCAAAATTAGGAAGCTAATGCAGGATAGCAACGCAAATAAAAAAGTACCTATCAACTTGGGTCGTAAAACGCACCATTACGGAGATACAGGGTGTTTAGTTTTCAATTCGATAAGTGAATTTATTTAATATTTCCGTTAGTTTTAAATAAACAGCTTTCAATTTTGTAGCATTGCGTATAATTCTTATGCCAAATAACGTGATTTATCTAATTTCAATGTATCGTGCAGATGGCGCTAGTTGCCGCATATTTTTGGGGTTAAAAATGACTTAACTTTTTTCTAACAAAAAGTATCAACTTTTCAAAGGCACGATTGGATTCTGCGATCAATATTGCACTAAAAATGTATACCTTATTGAGCTCGCTATCTGTAACCATTTCCGAATAAAACTCAATTTCACATTTCAATTCTCAGTTATTGGTATTATTACAATTCGGAGAAGTCAGTGGAATATTATTGAAATAAATGATTATAAACAGATTTAACAGAAAATATGAATAAATTACCGATAATGATATCATTTCAATTCTCAAAGTGTCCTCTATTTTCCTGTATACACTGTTGCAGTCTTCTCATAAGTGCAAATACTACACGATTTAGTCTTTGCTCTTGTACTACTTCATTGAAAGCGTCTTCAATTCTCTGGTGCAGTTCCTCAACAGTTTCAATCAACTGAGCATATACTTTATTTTTCACTTGTCCCCAAACATTGAAATCCATAGGATTGAGATCTGGTGACCTAGGGGTCCAAATTAAAGGAGCCTCATTAACTCGGCCTATCCATTGATTTGGAAAATTTTCGGATAGCCATATACGACAATTTCGACTAAAATGGGGAGGGGCCCGATCATTCATGTACCATAGGGCACGCCTTCTCGCTAAAGAAATGTCTTCCAAAAGTTCATAAAGTTGATTGGATAAAAAATCTTGGTACGTTTCTCCGATCAAATTACCTTGGAGAATGCGGTAGCCTAGAAGTTCAGTCCCAAGTGTTGCAGCCCAAACATTAATTTTGAAAGAATGTTTGTAATGAGCAGTTTTTCTGGCATGCGGATTCTCATCGGCCCAAACAAGTTCATTATGTATGTTAAACAATCCGTTTCTGGTGACAGTGGCTTCATCGCTAAAGATGATATTTGAAAGAAAGTTGGGGTCTTGTTCATGCCTCCTCAGGAGCAATTCACAAATTCTCATGCGTATGGGTCTATCACCTGCCAAAATATCGTGGAGTTGACGGTAATGGTACGGATGCAATTGTTGTTCTCTTGCAACTCTCCAAACAACTGGTTGTGACACTTGAATTTGTAGTGACACACGCCTAGTACTAACAGTGGGATTATCTTCAATAATATTCAAAATATTCTCCTCATTTGCAACTGATCACACCGTCCTTCGTCTTCCCCTATCACCAGTCTGAGACAAAGTTCCACTTTCACGTGAGCGGCGTTCAGTAGATAGAAATGTTTTATAATTAGGCAGACTTCTTCTGGCATATGTTTCACTGTACCGTCTCACAGCAGCTCGTGCACTTCCAAGACATTCGCCCTACACCACCAGCATATTAACATACTCAGAAAATGTGTAGAGCGGCATTTTAATTTAACAACGACGCAAAACAAAATTTCAAACAATTTAAACGTTAATGACAGCGAAATATTAGCAAGGTACTGCAGTGCCAATTTTTTTACGTTTCAGTGCCATACGAATGCGAATGTATGATTGGATTACACACGAACAAGGTCCACGTAATGCAAAATTTCATTTTTATCGACAACGGTTGTAGATATCGCGTTTCATAAGTTGATTGAAACTGTTAAGGAACTGCGCCAGCGAATTGAAGACGCTTTCAATGAAATAGTACAAGAGCAAAGACTAAATCGTGTAATATTTTCACTTATGAGAAGACTGCAACAGTGTATACAGGAAAATGGAGGACACTTTGAGAATTGAAATGATATCATTATCGGTATTTTATTCATATTTTCTGTTAAATCTGTTTATAATCATGTATTTTAATAATATTCTACTGACTTCTCCGAATTGTAATAATACAAATAATTGAGAATTGAAATGTGAAATTGAGTTTTATTCGGAAATGGTTACAGATAGCGAGCTCAATAAGGTATACCTTTTTTATGCAATATTGATCGCAGAATCCAATCGTGCCTTTGAAAAGTTGATACTTTTTGTTAGAAAAAAGTTACGTCATTTTTAACCACAAAACTAGCGCCATCTGCACGATACATTGAAATTATATAAATCACGTTATTCGGCATAAGAATTATAGGCAATGTTACAAATTTGAAAGCTATTTATTGAAAACTAACGGAAATGTTAAATAAATTAACTTATCAAATTGAAAACTAAACACCCTGTATCTCCGTAATGGTGCGTTTTACGACCCAAGTTGATAGGAACTTTTTTGTTTACATTGCTATCCTGCATCAGCGAATTTTGACCACCTATTTTAGAATCACCTTGTATATATCCAGTTTTATATACCGGATTCGTTTCCATGCTCATGATTTGGGAAAAGAGACAGCAGTAGAATAAGCGTAAAATGTAATGCATTACATATTTTGGTGGACTAATTACGTTTATTATATATTTATGTTAATAAAATTTTACTTTTTCACAGTTTCGTTACAATGGACTGTTAGTTAGGTTACAAAACAAAATGTATTAGAAAATTTATTTTTAAACAAAACATGTCATTCAATATTGAGAATTAACGTTTCTAAGAAGTATAAGTTGTCTATTAAATGTTATATCCATATTCAAGGTGATCTAAACACACGTCTTTCATTCTCTCAGTAAACTTTTCATTCCTTTTATATTGAGCAAAAACATCAATAATCTCCACGTTCATTTTTAGGTCATCATGTACATTTTGAGTCCCATTAAATGATAACAATGTATTTGTTACAATTGATCTACATAATCCAAAAATGCTGAACATTTTTAAATGTTCCTGAAAAACTTCATAAGGAAATAATACATCCCGTTTAAGTCCAAATCTTGATAGAAAAAGTGAGAAACTTTCATAATAAATATTTATTAGATTGTGATAGTGGTGTTTACGAAAGTCTCGATCACAACAACAGTATAATACTTGTGAAACATCAACTGCTGGTGACGATCTTGCTGCTAACTGCCAGTCCAATAAGCACACTTCTGAAGGACAATCATCTGATCCAGCTTCCTGCAAATTCATTTTTCGTTATACGAAATATTGCGCATCGAAGTAAATATTTTAAAGAAATTAATTATGTTACCGTATATTTAAAAAGCAGATTTGGTGTCCAACAATCACAGTGACCAATGACAGCGTACCTTGTATCATAGGCACTCAAATCAGGGCATAGTGCAGTTACATAAAATCTATCTCGTAGTTTTAGAAATTGTGTATAGGCATAACTACACTCATTTAAGGAATTAAGAGCAGTGTTGTACCATCCATCATATAGAACATGTAACTGCTTTGTATAAGATTCATTGCCCTTAAAGCTAGGTGTATGGTGGTAAAATTCGTCAAACAATTCCCTTTTTTCTTCACGTAGAGCAAAGGATAAGGCATGAAACCTTCCCAACTCTGTCAAGAGCAACAAGGCTTCATTATAGTTAAGAGATCGTTCAATATCGTACAACTTATATCCCAATTCTTTCATATTTTCCAGAATAACGACCTTCTCTTCAAACGATGCGTAGTACTTTGGATACGCTACAAAAGGATCAATCACTCCTTTAGCCTTTTGCATTTTTTGAAATGTAGTCATCACTCTTTCATATACATAGATTTCACGACTAAATTTGAATGTAATTTCCTGGCTCACTTCGACGCTAGAATAAGGTGCCAATTTTCCTACTAATGTTAATTTCACACTCTTTCCATTTATATTTTTCCCGTCTACATAGATACATTCTATTTGGCTCATATAATTCCCTTTAGTTAAATCGGGTACAATTCGAAGTGTATCAACACATATACCTAATGTATTTAAAAATGTATTTATACCATCTTTTAACTTTACGTGACCTTCCGTTTCGCATTCCATTGAGGGCGTATTTTCTTTCTGTAACACACTAATGTATATTAATCTTTTTGTCAAACTATTTGAATTAAAAACAAAAATTCAAAAAAAGTATACAAGTCGTATGTGTACCCAGGTGATCATATAAGCATATACTGTTTAACATACCAACACGTACAAAACTTTAGTTTACTTATGCTTTATCTCAGACGACGGTAGATACATGCACAACGTAGTTTGCGCAAGGTGAGGCTAAAACATTTTCAAAACGATTCATAGATAATGATGGAATAATACTGTGGCCCTTGATCGAAACACTCCCAGGATACTACAGTGATTTCTTGTTCCAAAATAGTAATAAAAACGGTTCAAAATTTTAACTCTAGAGATGGATTCCTGAGTTCCGTATATACGGCTGAATATAAAATTAATTTAACATTGCAAGACTTTGATCGTTCAGAATCTGTGGGCCGTAACATGCGGAGAGAAATGTAAAATAAATTAAAATATACAGATTCATACTTAGGCCTATCCTGAGAGCGTGGTTGTGTGCATGTGTGGTGTGTCGATAGACGAGTATTATGTGTCGTGCGTCGTTAATTGTGCGACGTGAATGGTGCGTCGTGCGTCCTGCGCGGTGCGTAAGTCGTGTGTCTTGTGTCGTATATCGTGTCGTGTGACGTGCGTCGAACGTTGTGCGTCGTTCTTCGAGCGTAGTGTGCCCTGTGTCGGGTGTCGCGCCTCGGTCGTCATATGTCGTGTGTCGTGTTACGTTTGTCGTGTACCGTGTGTCGTGCGTGCGTGTGTCTACGTGTGTATGTATGTATGTGTGTGTGTGTGTGTGTGTGTGTGTGTGTGTGTGTGTGTGTGTGTGTGTGTACGTGTGTTGTGCATGTTTGTGCGTGTCGCATCGTGCGTCGATATCGTGTCAGTGTGCCGTGTGTCATGTGTCGTGTGTCGTGTGTTGTCGTGTGCGTGTCGTATGTCGTGTGTCGTGTCGTGGTTTGTGTCGTGGTCGTGTCCTGTCGCGTCGTGTGTCGTGTCGTGTCTGTGTGTCGTGTGTCGTGTCTGTCGGTCGTCGTGTCGTGTGACGTGTCGTGTTGTGTCGTCGTCGTGTCTGTGTCGTGTCTGTATCGTGTAGTGTCGTCGTGTCGTGTCGTGTGTCGTGTCGTCGTGTCGTGTCGTGTGTCGTGTCGTGTCGTGTGTGATCGTGTGTCGTGTTCGTGTCGTCGTGTCGTGTGTCGTCGTGTGCTGTCGTGTATGTCGTGTTGTGTCATGTCAGTCATCTGTCGTGTCGTGTTGTTGTGTGTGTCGTGTCGTGTGTTTTGTGTCGTGTCGTGTCATGTGTCGGGTCGTGTGTGTTATCGTGTCGTGTCTATGCCGTGTGTCATGAGTCGTATAGTATGTGTATGTGAGCGTGTGTGTGTGTGTGTGTGTGTGTGTGTGTGTGTGTGTGTGTGTGTGTGTGTGTGTATGTGTGTGTATGTGTGTGTGTGTTGTGTGTGTGTGTGTGTGTGTGTGTGTGTATGTGTGTGTGTGTGTATCTGTGTGTGTATGCGTATGTTTGTGTGTGTCTGTGTGTGTGTGTGTGTGTGTGTGTGTGTGTGTGCGTGCCGCGAGAAACGTATTAAGAATTAAATTTAATTCTACAGTATGCTTTATACGTTTCTCAAACTGCAATATTAATAGCAGGTTTTAATTTTTCAATTTTATCAAAGTTGTTTTCAACATCTTTAACAATTATAATATGTATTACTACTGATGAAGATAACTGTAAGTGTTAGATTATTTAATTTGAAATACACCATTAAAAAACCAAAAAAATATAAGTATTTAACTGACGTTTAAAACTTCATGAGAGAGAGAGAGAGAGAGAGAGAGAAGAGAGAGAGAGAGAGAGAGTTTAGCAGCCATCTAGATGCTAACTTAAATTAAAAGAAACGAAGTAATTTTAATTTCAATATGTTTAGGATTGCTATTCAACCTCTTTCCTATGCGTTCATAACGAAAATCGTCAACAGTGTAAAAATAAAAACAATAATCTATGTCAGAGTGACGCTTGAAAATTAATGTTAGATAGAAATTGATAGAATTCTGTAAAAATTAGGATAATACAGCTTCAGCATTTTCAATCATATTTACTTAATATTTACATTAATTTCGCTTTAGATTAGAAAACTTTATAAAGAAAATTTATGTAAAATTAAATTTTCTTCAAAAATACGTCTACACCATTTCTTATAAAGTTAAATGTTATTCAGGTAATGAAAGAGTTTGAACTAACACTTAAATTATACATTGGGAATTTATTGCGCCTAAATAAATTATGCGCCATATCAAAAATTCACAGAACATAATTAATCGGTATGTTTAAGGTCTACATGAAGGTATTTTTACATATTTGTAAAGTGCAGCTGTTTTAGAAATATTTGATAAAAACCAAAAACTGCCCTTAATAAATCCCATTCTCCGCCGCTGGATTTCTCCAAAATTCTAATCAACTCTAGGCCCAATGAAAACAAGCTCAGACACGAAATTTTAAGTATGTAGGTTTCTTCGTTCTGGAGTCACCGTGGAAACTAGCATACATTCATATACACACACATTGTAACAATCTTTTTTTTGTGGTTGTATTAAAAATACCTTAATTTAAGATCGTTCATTTATTTGGCGTAATGTTGGAAAGGTTTTTAATTATTAATATGTAGAATTGAGACTGGGCAACTTAATTTGCATTTCCTAGAACATATCTTTTGGGTGTAATATTACATAAATAGTTATAGTTCCCTTTCTTAAAAAATTGGATTTATACTATTGTATCCGCGCAACGCGTGAAAACTTTTAGGGGGAATACTCATTTGAGTTATTCTGAAAGCCGCGATATTTAATTCACTTAATGCTGAATGTTACAGCGGTAAGCATGGTTTTTACCTAATTTTATATTTTGTGCCATCAGATTTTGGTGGTAAGTTATTTTCTAATTCATAATATTTAAAACTAAAGCATTTGTTTTTTTAGGCACTTAGTTTGCAATTAGTTTGCACTCCTATTTCACTTATTTTGCAATTATTTTACTCATATTTTTTATTGCATACTTTTATATGGCATTTTTATAATAATTACTTTTAATGGTATGTATAAGTCAATAATTTACTATTCTATTATTTTAAATGGAAATTTTTACTTGAATTACATTTTACAACGCAAGTTCTACATACTTAAACTTCAAAGAAATTCAATAAATTTCTGGACACAATATAGTAAGGATAAATAAGCAAGACATTGACCTTACCAAGTTCACCATTCTGCTTCATAGTTCCCAGTTATAGTTTATGGACAGAACCGTTCAAAGGTAATGTTTTTATATAATTTTAGAATAGTATAAGACTTCTGATTTTTAACCTTTTCAATCAGATATTGAATAAACTTAAGTATATCATGTTATTTTATTTTCATTTTGGTTAATGTTGTATTATTATTAACAAACTTGGTTTAGCTGTTCCAATAACGTAACGTATATTTAAAAATAGCTTGCGCCCGAAGTATCATCTTATTGTTTTTATTTACATTACATATTTTTCTTATTAATTAAGTATAAGTGAAAATAATTAAGCAGATGAGAAGCATGCAGTATTTCAGGTATGTTAATTAAACTCAGTATATTAGAACTCTCCCTATCTCAATTTACCGATTGAGCCGACGGCAGTAGCGATTATTATTTGGTAATTTGTTATATTAATTAAAATCATTCGATCAATTACAATTTGTTTATTACATCATCGCTTTTGTTTTAATGTTATAAGTTGGCCCAGTTTTAGTGTTTATACACTTGGAGCCGCTTTTAATGTTACAACATACACGCACACATGCACGCATACACGCACGCACATACACAAGCACGCACACACGCACGTACGCACTTACTCACACACACGCACACGCATTGGCACACGCACGCACGCACACACATACACACACGCACGCTCGCACGCACTTACACACAAGCACACAAGCACAAGCACACACACACACATACTCACACCCCACGCGCGCGCATACACACACACACACAAATATCAAACCATTGTATGCATTTTGGTGTGCGTGGAATTGTTAAAGTTCGTGGCTGTTCGGGTTCGTGGTAATGGTCGTGTGCATGTTCGCGTTAGTGTTTGTGTTCGCATACACACGCACACGCACTCCCACCCACTCGCCCACCCGCCCACCAACACACCCGCCCACCTACACACACACGCACACACGCACACACGCACAGACGCACATACGCACACACGTACGCACGCACACACACTCACACACGCACAAACACTCACACACGCACACTCTCACACGCACACAGGCACGCACACACGCACACACGCACACACGCACACACGCACACACGCACACACGCACACACGCACACACGCACACACACACAGCACACACGCACACACGCACACACGCACACACGCACACACGCACACACGCACACACGCACACACGCACACACGCACACACGCACACACGCACACACGCACACACGCACGCACACATACACAAATATCAAGCAATTCGTATGCGTTTTGGTGTGCGTGGAATTGTTAAAGTTCGTGGCTGTTTGGGTTCGTGGTAATGGTCGTGTTCATGTTCGCGTTAGTGTTTGTGTTCGGATACACACGCACACGCTCACCCACCCACTCCCCCACCCGCCAACCAACACACCCGCCCACCTACACACACACGCACACACGCACACACACACGCACACACGCACCCACGCACCCATCCACGCATGCACGGACGCACGCACACACGCGCGCACCCACCCATCCGCCCACACACATACACGGGTTCGTGGTAACGCACACACGTACACCCGCAAACACGCAAACACGCACACACTCACACACTCACACACACACACGCACACCCGCGCACACACACAGATACGCACATACGTACACACGCACACACGCACACTTGCACACACGCACACACGCACACACGCACGCACGCCCACACGCACACACGCACACACGCACACACGCACACAAGCACACACGCACACACGCACACACGCACACACGCACACACGCACACACGCACACATGCACACACGCAAAATGTCATAGCTTCTTTGTAACTCAACCTAGTTTAATAAATTAGGTTTCGTTTCAGAGAGATTTATTAGGTGCTTCTAATAAAGCGTTAGCATTATCGGTTTAGATTTTTCTTTTGTCGGTAGATGGCGTTTTGTAGCAAAGCCGTAATTTTTTGCAATTTTCACGACAATTTTTAATGATATAATTATTTTTAACTCAACTTAACTTAACCTTCACGCCATTCCTTTGCGGGGTAGGTAAAACAATCCCTGCCTCTTATTTATTTTTCATTCGCAATCTTTCTCCATGCTTTCCTATCTCCGCATTCCTCTCTAGCTTCCGCAAGATTCATATATTGTCTCTGACATGCCCTTTTGTTTTTAAAACTCCTTATCTTTCCTTCATTTATCATAGATTCTATTACATTCAGCCAAGTTTTACGCGGCCTACCAGGCCCAGCGTTTCCTCTAACCTCACCCACATATATTTGCTTCGTTAAACTTGCGTTGTTCATTCTCTCAATGTGACCAAACAAGCGTAATGTACTAATTTCATATCTATCCATCATCGTCCTTTCCTCGCCAAACTCCGACATTATGCATTCATTATTGATCTTGTCTCTTCTCGTTTTACCACATTTGCTACTCAGGAATCTCATACCCATGGCATTTAAGTATCTTTCTTGCTTTTTTTGACATACGCATGTCTGACTTCCATACAGTACTGGCTGGACAAACACATCATTATAGATTACTCGTTTCGGAGCTAGGTTCATGCTTTCATTTACCATTAGGAATAAAATTTAATATATTAAATGTCCCCTGGGGGCGTATCTTTAATTTAGAGCGGATGATAAAATTTATTTTTTAAATTATTATGTCGCATTATGAATTTCCTTTCTATATTATCTGTGGCCCTGAAAAAGGGCCGATATTGTAAAATAATGATGTAAAACAGTCCTAATACTGAATAACTAATGACGTCCCAAATGTTTAAATTGTCGCCCGTCTTGTCCAATACACAGCTGCAATCTCTCACCCGTAGACAAAACAGCAGTATCTACTTCTGCCATTGGAATATGCGAATGTCGTTTTTTATTTGCTCTACCATATTCTGCCTGGTAGTAAACAATATAATTCAACCTCTCCCAAAAATAAAAGTCCCAACAAGTCAGATCAGGTGACCTAGAAATTGAAACGTCTTTTCTACTTTTGCTATAAGTTTTTCTCTCAATATGAATACCTGACTGTCCACGGAAATAAACTGCCCCTTCCTATCTACCTGTCAGGAAATGTTCTGTCCAAAAATTGATGGAAATTTGTTGGGCACCCATCATGCTGAAAAACATGGCTTGGCGTCGCACGTTTTCTAAAAGGACTGGCACATTGATGGTCATAAAATAGAGCAAAATTTCAATGGTCAGTTTTTCAATGATTATTCCTCCCTATACACCGCACCAAACGTTTACACTCCATATGCCTTAATGTTACACCTCTTTTATAGAATTATCATCCGCCCATAGTATATTTGATAATAGTCTAGGATGTTGTGCTACCATGCTTAGCAACCAATGGCTCTAATCAACCCTTCTATCAAAATCGAGGAGTGTTAATGCCTGATGGAGAGCCCATGTTATGGGTCTAGCCTAAATTTGAAATAAAACTATTTTTAATAAAATGTATTAATAAGACGAGATACACACTACAGGGAATTGTGTTTGTTAGGTACGTACCTATAGCCTTTCAAAATTATTTTGACGGTAGTTTTGGTAATGTCCTAATGAATACCTCTAGTATTTCCATCAGGGCTAACTTCTGAGTACGCTAGTACATTCATCATACTTTCTTTAATTCGGTCTCTACCACGTTTAGAAAAGACCTCCGGCATTTCATAAATGCCGCACCAATCGCTCAAATACTCTTTTCGCGTAACTATGCCTTTCTGGATACCGCGCAGCATAAACTCTTGCAGCAACAATTACATCCTTCATGCATTCAAAATACACAGCACTCACATCAAATGCAATTTCATTTGTTAATGGCAATTTCAAATCGTTAATCAAACACAAAAAACTTTAGTAGAACTAATATTATTTTGACGCAAAGCAATATTTAATGTGGCTATTGTTTTGTGTTATTTTTGACATTTCAAGGCCTACTTGTTTTACTAGACTCTTATTTTGTGTATGCTTTCGAGATTTCAGCTATGTAATGAACAGTACGGGTGACATTCTTAACATTTGGGGTGTTATTAGTCCTTCAGTGTGAGGGCTGTTGCACACCAATCTTCTATAACACCGTAATGCAACATAATTTAAAAAATAGATTTTATTATGCGCCCTAAATTAACAATACAGCTCCCCCCAGGGGACATTTAATATATTGAATTTTATTCCTATTGTTCTAATAGTTTTAATGACTAATGAATTTTAATAATCATTGACAGTTAAACGTGTTCTCTAATTCTGTTAGTTGTAGAATATGTTTTTACATTTATTTTTATTCATATCCTTGTAACGAAAGAAAATTGACTTGGGGTTTTACCAACTCCTATATTTTTTGATGCTCTTTTTCGTGAGTTAAAAATAATTATACTCTTACATTCAAAACTTTCCAGAAAATTGCAAAAATGTACGGCTTTGTCACAAAACGCTGTCTACCGACTAGAACAAAAACTAAAACCGACAATGTTAATACTTTATTATAAGCACCGAAGAAACCTCTCTCAAACAAGACTAGTTTATTAAAATCGGTTGAGTTATGGAATTTTTTCAAATCTCTCCCCCTTACCCTCAATTAACAAACTAGAAAAAAGACAATATTTCTAAGCGTATGTAGTTTATATTAAAACTACTTTGGCCATATGTTGATAATGCCGATTTATGAGAAAAAGTCGATTTTCGAATTTGGTATTTCTGTGCACGCCCCCTAGCCGCCATCGCAGGAACTTGAAACTTATTTCCAGCAATTTGTGTCGGTCACTTTTACTATCAATATTTTTTCCGAAACTGTACGATACGTAGTTTCTCATATACAGCCCGCCTCTTTTATGAAGGGACCACCCGGTATACTTTTTTTGTTGCACTTCGTTTCCTGCCACAAATTCTTCTGAACTATGTTTAAACTTTCTTCCTTCAGGGCTTTTAAAAATTTCAATAAAGCTCCATGGGAGGCATTAACAATTGACGAAAGAAGAATAGCTACCCCACTTCTAATCCAGTTTTATACTATACTTCTTCTACGAGTGTTTTTGCTCAAGGTCAACTTAGGTACACATTCGCTACGTCCAAGTACATGGTCTTTCAAGGTCATCATATACATTGCCTGCATCAAAGTATATTCCTCAAGGTCAAGGTCATTAAAGTAACTAAATTTGAAAAAACCACTAGAAAAATTTCGAGACTGGTTTTCAAGGTCAGTGTCATTGACGGTCCCATACAGATTGCATACATCAAGGTCAATGGTTTTCAAGGTTAAGGTCATCGTACACACTGTATGCACCGAAGTATATTCCTCAAGGTAAAGGTCGCTCACATTGCCTACCTATTCTTCAAGGTCATCGTGCACATTACATGCGCCAAAGCATATTCGTATGTCAAGGTTTTCAAAGGGCCCACGCTGCCTGCGTATATTCTGCCTGCATGAAAGTATACTCCTCAAGTAATTGAAGTAACTAGATTTGAAAAAAGGCACTAGAAAAGCTACTAGATTGATTTGCAAGGTCAAGGTCATTGACGCTCCCGTACAAATTGGCCACTTCAAGGTCACGTGGTAGGAAATGGTCAAAGCCACTCTCATTGCCAAGGTTCTTAACGTACATACACCCCGCTTCAAGGTCTTCTTAGGTTTTCAAGATTACGTATAGAAATCAACCTTCTTGTTTGTCAAAATCTCACGTCCAGGGTTCAATTAAGGGTATACAGGAGGATTCTCTTTCATCAAGAAATCAAGATCGATTGTAAATCAAATGTTAAAGGGAAATTTCAACGTTCATTAATCCAAGGTGACGCCTCCCATCAATTCTAAGAAGTTCATTGACTCCTGAGGTGTTATTACAATACTCAAGGGGTATCATACAGATGGTTGTCTATGCTAAGCATGTTTCAAGGTCATCAAGAAATACTTGAAAGTTTACTTTTTAGGGTGACGCCCCTCAGCAAAGTTCATTGTATTGACTAAATTGTAATAAAAGGAGCATGCGTACGTCGGCTCATACTACTGTCCTAAACCACAAGTAGTTTTCCTTAAAACCGGATCCGGTCCTCAAAGACAGATACCCGTTTCCAAAACAAGAGAGCCGTCACCCAACACAGTTAACCGTTTCCCCCCATTTCAAAGTCACACTTGAAAATAGAACAAAGGCTATCCATTGTTCTGGCCGAGTTAGGGTCATAATTTCAAAAAATAGATCAATTTCTAGCTACCCCATCAATTCATACTCAATTCTGAGAAATTAATTTTCAAGAACTAAGACGATCCATTGTTCAATCCGACGCTTCAACGACTATGCTTAAAATTTTCAAGGTCACATCTCTGAAAAAGGAACAAGGCGATCCATTGTTCTGGATAAGTTAGGGACATAATTCCTAAAAATAGGTTATTATCTAGATACCCCACCATTTCAGGCTCAATTGTGAGAAATCAATTTTCAAGAACAAAGGTGACATTCAAGTAATTCAGCCAACGCTTCGAGGTCAAAGTCAAGGTCTCTGAGACAAGAACAAAGGCGATCCATTGTTCTTGTCGAATTACGGTCATAATTCCTAAAAATAGACCAATTTCTTGCTACCCCCACCATTTCAGACTCAATTCTGAGAAATAAATTTTCAAGAACTAAGGCGATCCATTGTTGTGGATGAGCTAGGGCCATGGTTCCTACAAATAGATTGTTATCTAGATACCCCCACCATTTCAGGCTCAATTCTGAGAAATCAATTTTCAAGAACAAAAGCGACGTCCAAGCAATTCAGCCAACGCTTGAAGGTCAAAGTCGAGGTCACACCTCTGAGAAAGGAACAAAGGCGATTCATTGTTCTGGCCACCATTTCGGATTCAATTCTGAGATACCGATTTTCCAGAATAAAGCCGATCAATTGTTCATCCGACGCTTCAAGGTCTAATTTGTTTTGCTGAAGGCCATCATACACATTGCCTACGTATATTTCTCAAGGTCATCAAACCAAGTCGAGGTCATGTGTTAATTCTTAAAATTATCAAGGTCAGGGGTATTAAATAGACTTTTCAAGGTGCGGGGGATTCTACCTTTCAGGGCCACGCAAGCAATTCTTGGCTGAATCAAGAGGTTAATTCTCAAGGTCGGGGGTATCACACAGATTGTCGTTGTCTATGCTAAAATGTGAGTCGATGTTCTTGTATTGGCTAAATTGCAATAAAAAGATTATGCTTACTGTATGTGAATTCATAATACTACTACTGTCCTAAACCATCAGGATAAGGTAGTTTTCCTAAGAACCAGATCCAGCTCCCAAAGAGAGATAACCGTTCCCCAAAACAGGGGGCCGTTTCCCATAACAGGAATCTGTTACCCCCACCCTTACACGGTCACACCTCGGACGATAGCGATCCATTGTTCTTGGCTGTCATAATTCCCATAATTCACCTGTAGGGCTATCAAACAGATTATCAATGGCTAAAATGCATTGGTATCAATTTTCAAGGTCATAAGTCCTAGAAATCAATCTGCAGGGATATCCAATACGTGGCGTGGAAGTTATACAGGAGGATGTTCTTCAAGGTTACGTATATTATACCCCTTCTTGAGATGTCATATATATTAGCCCCTTCTGGTTTGTAACCCAGCGCGGTTTTAGTTTGCCTCGGCTTGCTCAGTCGTTTTTTAATTTATTATAAACGGGGTGTGGTTCGTACTATTTGGTAGGCTTAACACTGTCACCTTAAATAATTATGCTTAAGCGGTTTAAAATGTATATTTTTTCATAATTTAACAGAAAAGAAATGGTATTAATAATAACTAAAAATGTATTCTCTTTTTGGTCTTGACGGCTCCTCACACTCGTTCTCCTGGGGGGAGGCTGCTTACTGGGTGCGTAGTCGTTTCTGTGAACAGAGATATTATCTTAATCTACTACCTACCTAGTATGTAATATTTATATTACGGTCCTAAATTTAACTATATTTAACTAAATTTAATTATATACAAATTATAAAGGAAACGAAATACTTGCCGTACTCAAATGAATTTACTTTTAAATGTACCCTTTTTACTAAAGGAACTAGTAAGATACACCAGGTCGTAATTATAGTATTTACTGCAAGTGAACATTAGATAATTTCCGGCGGTATTCTTAATTTATTTAAGAAAGGTCTTGCACTAGGTATCTCGCGATGGTTATTCGGAATATAATTTTATGCAACAGGTTTCTTTATATCTTCTCCTGCGATTAAAGACACCGTGTGTGGTTAGTGTGTTTGTCTGTATGTTTTGTATGTAGGTGTATTAAGCGGGGTCTTAGTGATAATCAGGAGACGGAAGGCAATAGCCTGTCTAACCTGGTGGACTAAGAAAAAAGATCGTAGGTCTTTTCAGCCCTGTATCAAACCTTCACCCTCAAGTGTTTGCGAGCGACGTCGGGATCTACCCTGCGTGGCACTCTATCTGTATGCGTACTGTGTCAGGCGACGTGGGGGTTACCCCTTCGTTACGCTCTGTATGTATGTGTTTGTGTAATGATAACGTTATAACTCCTGGAGACTAAGCCCGTCGTTATTTACGTTCTGTAGTGTTTGATTGTAAATTGTTAAATATTATAACTCTACAACTTACGTGTCTATTAATTGCAGTTCGGGATTAAACTTTAGGTAGCCCGGTGCGAGGTGGTGCGCGTTATCACACGATCGCGATGGACTCCTCGGTAGCGATTAACAGGTCGGTGCTTACACGAAGCAATCGTTACGGGCGGCTACTGTATATCTGAAACGGCGTGGCGGCCTCGGTCACGATCGGGCAGGTGGTGATAGATGATAAACGGAGAGCTAACTTCTTCGAGATGATCCCCTGAGAGATCCCTGAGAGCAGCGCGTCGCGGGTTTATAAAGGTGCATCGGTGGGCGGCTTCGCGGCTACCGTGCGGGGGATGCCGTTATGGGATTGGTTCAAATTATTCTGACGTGCAAAAACTTACTGGTTTACAGAAATGCACGTCAGCGGTGATTAATGAATTATTTGTGGTGTAATATCGCGTAAACTTTTGAAATTTGAGATATAGGGCGGTCCGCGAATAATTTATTCTAAAATCATACGTAAAGGATGCTGGATCTCTACATACGTATACTATAGGATCCACTTTTTCGCTTTCAAGGCCATTGCGTACACATCTTGTGTGTATATATTCTTCAAGGCCAGGTATAGCGATCTACTTATAAATGTATTAAGGAATACCCGCAAGTGTATTAGGTCACCTACACTTTCCCTGCAAGGTCACACAACTGAGAAGTCAACTTTCAAGGTAATTCTGGACGGGTCAGGCTTATAATTCCTAGAAATCTCCTGCACGGGGTATTCGAATAGACTTCCGAAGGTGCGGGGGATTCTACTTTTCAGGGTTATGTCACCAAACTAGTTGAGACCATACGTGAGGAAGTCAGATTTAGAAGCACTCCTAATCAATGACCCCACGTGGTAGATTGTTATCTAGATCAACACCCAATACATATTGGTATCAATTTTCGCACATTACCTACGTATATTCCTCAAGGTCCAAATTGTTCACGTCCAAGTACATGATTTTTCGAGGTTAAGGTCATTGTACAGATTGCGTATATCTAGGTATATGGTTTTTCAAGGTAATCTCATTGCCTGCGTTCAAGTACATGGTATGCAAGGTCCTCTCGTACACCGTGTAAAGAATATACTTCAAAGTCACCAAGCAATTCTTGGTCAAGTCGAGGTGCTAATTCTTGGGAATTTTCAAGGTCAAAGGTATTAAATAGCCTGTCAAGTTGTAGGTGTGGGGATTCTATTTTCAGGTAGAGGTCATGCGTCGGGAAATGTTCAAGGTCACCTGCAGGGGGCAGTAAGGTCACATGGATATCAATCAGGCTATTCTTAGATGACTCGAGGTGTTAATTCAGTTATTACAATTCTCAGGGTGGTCTGCAGGGTATTCCTAGAAATCAATTCCTAATCAATAACCAATCAGTGACTTTTGTATAAGTCTTGGAAGTTATTACAATTCCTAGAAATCTATTCTCAAGGTCAAAGGTGTTATTTCCAGGTACCCTCACCATTTCAATCTTAATCCCGAGAAATCAATTTTCAAGGTCAGGGGTATTACAGTTGAGACATATTGTCGTCTATGCTAAAAGGTAGGTTAAATGGTTCTTGTATTGTCCAAATTGAGCTCTTCAAGGTTACAATTCATTGGTATCTTATTACAACTAGTTCGCGGGCAGACCTTTTTAACATTTCTTTGACGTTTTTTTTACGTTTGTCTGACATTTCCTAATATTTTTGACATTTCTTTGGTGTTGTGTGTGGGCGCGCGCGGGATTTGTCAAGGTCAAGGTCACACCACATTCAAGGCGAGCGAGACATGTTAAATCGAAATTTCGTGGTCGGCATTTTGCAATTCCACCTGCAGGCATATGAAAAAGGACGTGTTGCCAATAAGTAGGTAAAATGGTTATGTGGTTGGAAATTTTCAAGGTCTCCAAGCAATTTGATTGTCAAACCATTTGTGTTAACCTACAGGCTATCCCAATCTTACCCGACCTTATCCGATCAAAGGTCACCAAGCAATGTAGTCGAGTTAAGGTGTTAAATCAGTTATTAACTCAACCTGCAGGACCAATTCTAAACGGTTCATGCAAGCAGGTTGTTGTTGAAGAATGATGTTCTCCATGCTAATAGGTAGGTTAAGTAGTTCCTGTATTGGCAAAATTGTTTATGATAATAAAGGACTGTGTGGATTAATAATACTAGTCTCCTAACCAGCAGCTGGCCCGTCTCAGGATGAGGTAATTTCCCCCAAGAACAGGATCCGTTTGCCAAATACAGATAGACGTTTCCTGAAGTTTTCGGTCTTCTGATTGGACGCTGGATTCTTCATGTGGGTGATTAAGTTTAGGATATAGGACGGATCCTGACCCACAGTATACGAATTGAGGGTTAGTTAATCCGCCGTACACGTACGCGCTCCCCGCTTCAAGGTTAAATTTCAAGTCGTCGATTCTTGAAGGTTATTACAATTATTTGAAATCAAAGTGTCCTTCCTACAAGGGTATTCCTAGAATTCCCAAGGTTAAACGGTGCTTTTATTGGTTCTGCGTATATCTACATATCTGCTTTGGTGTTTGCGACGTTTTGCAACGTTTTTTTATTTTTTTTTTTTCGGCGTTTCTTGACGATATTTCGAGGTTTGTGATGTGTTTTCCAGCCATGTCGTGCGTATGGGGAATCATTAGAAATCTAAAGATAGAAGCAGTTTGTGGAAACATGAAAGTTGTTTTGGGAATAGCAAATAAGCGATCCTAATTCCCAATTCCAGCAATGGAATCAGTTCGTGGAAACAAGAGGGTTGTCTATGCTAAATGTATATCGAGGTTCCTGTATTTGCTAAATATTATGCTTAAAGTATCTTACTTTCCTAATCGCCAGCAGTAGGTAATTTCTCTAGGGCATATAACTGTTTCCCAAGTAAAGATAGTCGTTTCCCAACACAGCTAACCGTTTCCCAGAAGCAGTAGCCGTTTCCCCACAGAAAACGAATTTAACCAGACCATGCAGGGATAAAGTTTATAGATCTAAGGGAGTTAAGGTTTATTGACTGGAAGGATATCATATTCTTAAAAATCAACTCATGGGAAGGTTGTTGTTTATGCTAAAAAGGTTGGTGGTGCCGAAATCCTTAGAAATATGAAAATAGGTCAAGGTACAGATGCAGGACAGTTTTTATATTATAGAAAAGCTGAATACTTCTCTTAAATCACCTACTTTTAGAGGTAGCTTTTCCAATACATGCTGAAATAATCCAACAGGGGTTATCGTCTAGGAGGTGGTTTTTGGCATATTCTAAACCGTTTTCTGCGCCTGAAAAGGCTGAACAGAAAGCTGCAAGTGTGGAGCGAAAGAAGCGACTTGGAGACGTTAATAAAGCAAGTAAAACTCGATTTGGAGTATTATATAATGAAAACAGAAAATGATGAAGGTGTGTATTAGCAACGTGTAATGAGGAATATGTAAAAATAGTGTAGTAAAGTAGAAGCATAAAGTATGGTGAACGTATAGTGTAAGAAACGAAGCAGTTTAAATGTGCATTACCTCAGCGCTTTTATGAGTATTTCAAAGAAGAAGATTTAAAACTCTGCTAAATACAAAGGATGTGTCCAAGAGTAGTTTGGGTGCAGTCAGAAAACTAACAAACATAGTAGGGTCCCCAACCATATGTAAACATGCTTTAACTAGAATCATTTTACAAAGAGTGTGTTTATTTTTGACAAATGTCAAAAAGCTTCTGTAGTACTAGTTTTTCGGTAGTATTCTGTCCTCGTGCAGTCAACCCATCAAGGTTAAATGGTTCCTTATTGGCTCTGCATATCTATGTTTGGGTGCGGGAGCTCTTTGGCAAACGTATAGTCATTAGTACAGAATACTACCGTCCTAGGATTTTATCCGATATCGACCTGCTTCCTCTAGAGAGAAGGCGATACATATTATGTACTTTAAGCTATCGAAACACTGAACTACAAAATTGTAATCTCCCATTAGCAAATAGAACCCCTTTCCCAAGCTGACGTACGTTACAAATGGCTTTAAAAAGGTGAAATTGGACATTGATATTGATATTGATTTATTGGAAAAGAACAAACAATCACAGAGTTTTATAAATTGCGTTATATATATTAGAAAATATGGACTCGTTGTCTTTGGCTAGAATGGAAGAACAATGTATCAATTTAAATTAGATGTACTAAAATATAAAGAAAGAATTGTTTGTATTTGTGTAATGAACTTAATGAACTTAAACGTGGATAAATGTTATGTTGTGTCGTATAACAGAAAAGTGACTCAGACTAAAACTTCGTACATACTAAATAATTCGTTATTGTTAGATAAACACTGCATTTGTGACTTAGGCGTATGGTTCGATAATAAGTTAAGTTTTTCAGACCATGTTGTAAAGCTTCTAAAAAGTGCTAGCAAATCATTGGGATTCATAATTAGATGTACCAAAGAATTCTCATCAACAACAGCATTTACAGTTTTGTTCAATTGCTATGTAAGATCGAAGCTGGAGTACGCTACCGTAGTTTGGTATCCCCATTATAATAAATATAAACTTATGTTGGAAAGTGTTCGCTACAAGTTCTTAAATATAAAATATTACCGTGAAAATGGTATATATCTCCATCATCAGCATAGCTATCTAAATGATCATTATAAAGAAATTCCTACGATTGAACAGAGGAAAACAATTATAATTCTTGTTACTTGCAAAATTAATGTTAGGGAAAGTAGATAACCCGTATATACTACAAAAATAGGAATAAAAACACCTCGAATCAACAGCAGAATAAAAGTTATTTCAGTTCCTAAGCCAAACACTAACTGTTTACTGAACTCCAGTCTTTAAAATGGTAACCTTATATAATAAATTGCCTACCGAGGTAGATTTGTTTGGTCTAAATATATTGCAGTTCAAAAACATATTGATGCCTATTATATTCGATATTAGGTAAATAATAGTGTGTAACTAATTAAGTTTAAAATTTTATTATAGTGTTACTTTCATTTCATTTTGTATCTGATATGTATTTTCTTTAATGATTACTCTGTAATTGGGTTCTTGTACCTGTAGAGTAATAAACATTATTATTGTTAGTTAAATAACATTTATAAAAAAAAATGTAATTAGCTATTTGTTTGTGTAAAAGTGCTGTAATGTCATTTACAGATATAAAAACAACCACATTTCTTTGTCTAGCAATCTGCATACATTAAAACCAACAAATCTAGAACTAAATCGATTTTTTTATTAATTTAGTGATCCGTTAGGTTTAGATTTACAACATTTTATATAAATTTTATTTAATTGACGGAAACATTGGGTATAGTACATCAAATTTACATTGTTTACTCCATTTCTATTACTGCAATTTATATAGCTGTCATTGTTTGCTCTTTTAAGTCCAAGGCTAGTCAGTTTAGGAATAAAAAGGGGTGAAATTTTAGGTACAGTCCTAATCACATTTATGTTTTTCGTGTCGCTGAACATAAATCTGAGGTGTAAACGTCCACACTAGGTAAATTTTTTAGGTTTTGGGCTACATCTCGATGATTATGCATTTTTTCAAAAAAGGCATGCTTTGCAAAAAATCAATTTTGTTAGTTAGCATAAATGCTATTTATTGATAGAAAATCAATCGCGTTTCTTTCATTTACAGGTAAATTAGATCCTTTCAGGGTCTAGGGATCTGCGTTAAAACCGACAAATCTGTAACTAAATCGATTTTTTTGTTAATTTAGGGATCATTTAGATGTATAGCAATTTTACACAAACTTTTTTATAAATGTTATTTAACTAACGGAAACATTTCACAAATACACACAATTCTTTCTTTATATTTTAGTACATCTAATTTAAATCTGTACAGTGTTCCTCCTTCTAGCTAAAGACAATGAGTCCATATTTTTAATATATATATATATATATATATATATATATATATATATATATATATATATATATATATATATATATATAACGCAATTTATTAAACACCGTGATTGTTTGTTGTTTTCCAATAAATCTGTATACTCTTCTTCTATAAGTTGTATATAGTCTAATTTCACTCTTTAAAATCAGTTGCAACGTACGTCAGCTTGGGAAAGGGGTTCCAATTCCTAATGGGAAATTACAATTTCCTAGTTCAGTGTTTCGACAGCTTAAAGTACATAATATGCATCGCCTTCTCATCTGGAGGAGGAATGTCAATAGCGGATAAAATCCTAGGACGGTAGTATTCTGTACTAATGACTACGTTTGCCAAAGTGTCCCCGCACCCAAACATAGATATGTAGAGCCAATAAGAAACCGTTTAACCTTGATGGGTTGACTGTACGAGGCTAGAATACTACCGAAAAATTAGTACTACAGTTTACATATGGTTGGGACAGTACTGTGTTTGTTGGTTTTCTGACTGCACCCAAATTACTCATGAGCACATCATTTGTGTTTAGCAGCGTTTTAAATTTTCTTCTTTGAAATACTCGTAAAAACGCTGAGGTAATGCACATTTAAACTCCTAAGTTTCTAACACTATACGTTCACCATACTTCTCAAACCTTTCATGCTTCTACTTTACTACACTATTTTTACATATTCTTCATTACACATTGCTAATACACAGCTTTTATCATTTTCTGTTTTCATTATACAATACTACAAATCGAGTTTTGCTTGCTTTATTAACGTCTCCAAATCGCTTCTTTCCCTCCACACTTACAGCTTTCTGTTCAGCCTTTTCAGACACAGAAAGTCATTCTTATCGAAAATTGGTTGGAATTTGCCAAAAACCACCTCCTGGACGATAACCCCTGTTGACTTATTTCAGCATGTATTGGAAAAGCTACCTCTAAAAGTAGGTTATTTAAGCGAAGTATTCAGCTTTTATATAATACAAAAACTGTTCTCTGTCTGTCCCTTGGCTATTTTCAGATTTCTAAGAATTCCGGTAAAAATTGAGTCAATTTAGACACCACTTAACCTTTTAGCATAAACAACAACCTTCCCATGAGTTGATTTTTAAAAATATGGTATCCTTGGAGCGAATAAACTTTAACCCGCTCAGATCAAAAACTTTACCCCTGCACGGTCTGGTTCAATTTTTTTTCTGTGGGGGGAAACGACTACTGCTTCTGGGAAATGGTTAGCTGTGTTGGGAAAAGACTATCTGTATTTGGGAAACGGTTATCCGTCTTAGAGAAACCACCTCCTGCTGGTGGTTAGGATAGTAATATACTGTAAGCATAATATTTAGCCAATACAGGAACCTCGATATACGTTTAGCATAGACAACCCTCTTGTTTCCACGTACTGGTTCTATTGTTAGAATTGAGCAATAGGAACACTTATTTGCTATTCTCAAAACAACCTTCATGTTTTCACAAACTGCTTATATCTTTAGATTTCTAATGATAACCCATACGCACGATATGGCAAGAAAACACATCGCAAACCTCAAAATAACGTCAAGAAACTGTTACGTGCACAAAAGGATTGTGGTAGAAAAGGAGAAAGGGTGCGGTAACACGAATTAAGAAATTAATCGGAAGCTCATTCAGTCGGTTGAGCACTTGGGTGCGTGGGCGGTTTGGCGTAAGAAAGTACACAGCGAGATTAAAAGGTAACCAGTTGATCTAAACTTTTGTATCGCCCCTGGATCAAGAAAAGGTCTACGGCACAAGGAGAGAGACGTTACAATTAAAATAAATGCTGGTCTAAGTCCAACCAGGTAATAGGTCTGCCTAGGCCACATGAATAAAGAAACAACTGACGATCGTTTAACACCAACTTGTTTATATAAAATGTGATAATCTAAGAAACAAAAATCTGAGCAATGCATACAATCGTTATCCTAAGTTGGGATCGCTATTTGATATGTGACCCAAAATTTGAGAGAAATTAAACGAACTAAAATAAAATCTGACCCAAATGGTCCAGTAGTAACTCACTTACCTTTCTGGAAAGTGCTAAACCTATAATTTAAACAAAATATTGAACAAAGTCGACATCCGATGTTGACCCTAAAAATAAAGCAACAGAAGTTAAACAAATAACTCTTAGGAAGAGCTCTCCTTAAGACTGGTGTTTCAGTTTTAAATCAAGCCAAAATGCACTTTAAAACCCAAAATGTAAACTAAAACTTCCACTAGATGTCTACCATTGCTTTTCTTTTTTTTTGTAATCGCAAAGAAATTAGCAGTATAAACAAAGCAAACATAATACATACAGGTAAAATCTTAAGCATTAGTTTTAAACAGGTGGCTGAAGGCCGTAATAAGAAAATTGAATAGCTTCCTTATTAAGATAGCGTTTGTAGCTTACACAATTTTGAAGTGAAATGCAACACATGCGTTAACCGAAATAAGCATAACATATATGAAATTCTTATAGGAGCAATTCCCTAAAGAAGCAATTTATTTTATATAGCCCAAACGTTACTATAGTTTAGGACGCACTCTGTACAATAAAGACCAATACACTAGGTTCAAAGTACATATCAAAACAGATGATGGCTGAACTGTATGTACACGGACATAAGACTATTAAAACAAATTGTGAACTTTTGTAACCTGTAAGAAATACATACAAAAATAATCAAAAATTGAAGTTAAAGGATAACAGTTAATAAACCAATTACAGGTGTAAGTAAGCCAACTCGAATTCCCACTTAAACTTAACTAACGTTTGTAGTTAGAGGTACATAGCCTCGTTCCATATGATTCTAATAAGAGGTTCACCAAAACGGTTACCAAAAAAAAGGAGCAGTACAATGGTAATTCGTGATAATAGCGAATTGTTCTCAGAGTAACCCTAGCAATTGTATACGTAACGAGAGCCTTGTCGTTCAGAATTAGTCATTAAAATGCACTCAACGGGTGATGTACGCGTGTATATTACTTAGTCGAATGTATTACCAGATATAACTTACGTGTTTTAGTCAAGCGGTTGATACCATGTAAAGGAGTGCCCATAAAATGTCCTATGCTCGGTTTCAAACAGCAGTTGTACGTTATTTCATAACTCGGAGAAACGTTGGCTGACAATACTGGTAGTATCGGTCAATAATATCTTGAGAACGGAAGAAACGATAAAATCCAATAAGACGAAAAGAACCTATATAAACCAATTGTGTTAGAAAATGAGTTGATACGCAATAAAATGTTTGTTCTTTTACAATATTACAATATGTATTTATTGATTTTAAATTATTAATGTAACGAATGAAAGTGGTTTAACATACCTCTTGATTCGAAGCGAAATGTGTGTTAGAAACTAATTAGATCCGTAAAATACGATCACTAAGCAAATTTAGTACAATTAGATATATAGAAAGCCAAATCCAGTGCCAAAACTGTTAATTTTTAAGTAATATTACAATAAAATTATAGAAATCTTCTCCATTATACCATGTTAGTTTTCTAACGACGCATCAATTTTCTTAAAAATGGCGTTCCCCCTTTATCAAAAAGAACAAGAAAAGAAGACATGTGATATTCTTCAACAAATTAGAAATTTTAAAACTACCAGACGTTCCAAATTATTTGAAAAAGCAAAAGTGTAATGTACACTGTTGCGAAACTTACTAATATTGAAGTTAAAGTATAGGATGTTACGAAATCAATTAGCATAAAAATTTCAACTCGTTCAAAAATTTCCTTATAATAAAGTTACCCCAAAACGCCAAAAAAAACATCAAAAAGAGGTTGTAAAACGTCGCAAACACTAAAATATAGATACACGGATATGTAGATACACACAGAACCAATAAAAGCACCGTTTAATCTTAGGAATTCTAAGAATACTCCTGCAGGCCACTTTGATTTCCAACAATTGTAATAACTTCTAAGAATCGATGACATGAAATTTGACCTTGAAGCGGGGAGCGCGTACGTGCTCGGCGGATTAACTAACCTTCAATTCGTATACTGCGGGTCAGGATCGGTCCTATATCCTAAACTTAATCACCCACATGTAGAATCCAGCGTCCAATCAGAAAACCGAAAACTTCAGGAAACGTCTCTCTGTGTTTGGGGAAAGGATCCAGTTCTTGGGGGACACTCCCTCATCCTGAGGCGGGCAGTTATATTATGAATCCAAATACTCTTTTATTATTATAAAGAATTTAGCCAACACAGGAACCACTTAACCTACCTTTCATCATGGACATCATTCTTCAACGACAACAACCTGTTTCCATGAACCGTTTAAAATTGGTCCTGCAGGTTGATTTAAGAACTGATTCTTGACAATCAAATTGCTTGGAGACCTTGAAAATTGCCAACCACACTATCATTTGACCTACTTATTAGCATAAGCAACATGTCCTGCTTCATATGCATGCGGGTGGAATTGCAAAATGCCGACCACGAAATTTCGATTTGACATGTCTCGCTTGCCTTGAATGGGGTGACCTTGATCTTGACAAATTCTCGCGCGCACGCACACACACAACACCAAAGAAACGTCAAAAAACATTAGGAAACGTCAGGCAAACGTAAAAAAACGTCAAACAAACGTTAAAAATCTCAAAAACCTCGGCAAAACGTCAAAAAACGCCAAGGAAACGTCAAAAACGTCAGGGAAACGTCAAAAAGCCACCAAGAAAACGTCAAAAAAAACGTGAGGGGAACGTTAAAACATAGATATACACAGAGCCAATAAAAGAATCGTTTAACCCTGACCTACACTTATTAGCATAAGCAACATCTGCCTGCGAACTGATTGTAATAAGATACCAATAAATTGTAACCTTGAAGAGCTCAATTTGGACAATACAAGAACCATTTAACCTACCTTCTAGCATAGACGACAATATGTCTCAACTGTAATACCTCTGACCTTGGAAACTGATTTCTCAGGATTAAGCTTGAAATCGTGGGGGTACCTGGACATAACACCTTTGACCTTGAGAATAGATTTTAGGAATTGTAATAACGTCCAAGACAAAAGTATCTGATTGGTTATTGATTAAGAATTGATTTCTAGGGATACCCTGCAGACCACCTTGAGAATTATAATAACTGAATTAACTCGAGTCAGCTAAGAACAGCCTGCTTGAAAGCCATGTGATCTTGCTGCCCCCTGCAGGTGACCTTGAACATTTCCCGACGCATGACCTCTACCTGAAAATAGAATCCCCACACCTACAAGTTGACAGTCCATTTAATACCTCTGACCTTGAAAATTCCAAGAGTTAGGACCTCGACTTGACCAAGAATTGCTTGGTGACTTTAAAGAATGTACTTTGCACGGTGTACGAGAGGACCTTTCAAACCACGTACTTGGACGCAGGCAATGAGATGACCTTGAAAAACCATATACTTTGATATAGGTAATGTGTACAATGACCTTAACCTCGAAAAATCATGTACTTGGACGTAAACAATCTGGACCTTAAGGAGTATGCGTAGGCAATGTGCGAAAATTGATACCAATACGTTTTGGGTGTTGACCTAGAAAACAATCTATTTTTATATTTCTAGGAATTATGACCCCGGCTCGGCCAGAATAAAATTTTCAATAACCCTTGCAGGTTAACTCATGACCTTGACTCAGTCAATAATTGCTTGCTTGAAGCCACGTGGCGTCATTGATTAAGAATGCTTCTAAATCTGACTTCCCGACATATGATGACATAACCCTGAAAAGTAGAGTCCCCCTCACCTTGAAAGATCTATTTGAATACCCTGTGCAGGTGATTTCTAGGAATTCTTAAGGAATCCTTAATACATTTATAAGTAGATGGCTATACTTTGCCTTAAAGAATATATGCAGGCAATATGTGTACGCAATGGCCTTGAAAACCAGAAAGTGGATACTATAGTATACGCAACCTTGAAGAACATCCTCCTATATACCTTCCTCGGCCATGTATTGCCATACCCCTGCAGGTTGATTTGTAGGACTTATGACCTTGGAAATTGATACCAATGCATTTTAGCCATTGACAATCTATTTGATGGCCCTACAGGTGATTTTTAGGAATTATGACCCTGACAGGCAAAAACAATAGATCGCCTTTATCACAAGTGTGATCGTGAAATGGTGGGGGAAACGGTTACCTGTGTTGGCTGACACATCCCTGTTTTGGGAAACGGCTCCCCTGTTTTGGGGAACGGATTAGGAAAACTACCTTATCCTGATGGTTTAGGACAGTAGTGTATTATGAATTCACATACTGTAGCATAATCTTTTTATTGCAATTTAGCCAATACAAGAACTTTGACTCACATTTTAGCATAGACGACGACAATCTGTATGATGTTGAGAATTAACGTCTTGACTCAGCCAAAAATTGCTTGGGTGACCCTGAAAGGTAAAGTCCCCCACAATTGAAAGGTCTATTTAATACCCCTGACTTTGATAATTCTAAGAATTAACACATGACCTCGACTCGGCTTGACGACCTTGAGAAGTATACGTAGGCAACGTGTATGATGGCCTTTAGCAAAATAACTTTGACTTTGAAGCGTCGGCTGAACATTGGATAGCCCTTGTTCTGGAAAATTGATTTCTCAGAATTGAGCCCTAAATGGTAGGGGAATCTAGATAACAATCTATTTTTAGGAATTACGACCCTAACTCGGTCATAACAATGGATCGCCTTTGTTTTTTCTCTGAGGTGTGACCTTGACTTTGACCTTGAAGCGTTGGCTGAATTACTTAAACGTCGCTATTGTTCTTGAAGATTGATTTCTCAGAATTGTGCCTGAAATGGTGGGGGTATCTAGATAATAATCTATTTTCAGGAATTACGTCCCTAACTCATCCAGAACAATGAATCGCCTTGTTCCTTTCTCAGAGATGTAACCTTGAAAATTGTAAGCATAGACTTTGAAGCGTCGGCTTGAATAATGGATTTGCCTTAGTTCTTGAAAATTTATTTCCAGAATTGAGTCTGAAATGATGGGGGTATCTAGAAATTGATCTATTTTTAGGAATTATGACCCTAACTCGGCCAGAACAATGGATGGCCTTTGTTCTTTTCTCAGAGGTGTGACCTTGAAATGGGGGGGAAACGGTTACCTTTGTTGGGTGACGGCTCCCCTGTTTTGGAAACGGATATCTTTCTTTGAGGATCGGATCCGGGTTTTAGAAAAACTGCCTTGGTGGTTTAGGATAGTAGTATGAGCCCACGTACGCATGATCCTTTTATTACAATTTAATCAATACAACTTTGAATCATATTTGACCTTGAGGTGTGTGAAATATCCAGCTCAAACCCAGGAGCTTATTTTTGACCTGAACCATAAAGGTCAACGAATTTTGCTGAGGGGCGTAACCTTTGAAAGTAAACTTACAAAAATTTCTTGATGACCTTGAAACATGCTTAGCATAGATAACCATCTGTATGACACCCATTGATAATTGTAATAACACCTTAGGGCTTGAGACAGGGGTCAATGAACTTCCTAGAATTAACCTTGAAAACGTTGAAATTTCACATCAACATTTGATTTAGAAGCGACCTTGATTTCTTGGTGGAAGAGCATCCTTCTATATGGCCTTAATTAAACCCTAGACGTGTGTCCTTGACAAACAAGAAGGTTGATCCCTATGCGTAACCTTGAAAACGTAAGACCTTGAATCGGGGTGTGTACGTTAAGAACCTTGGCAATGAGAATGACCTTGACCATTTCCAACCACGTAACCTTGAAGTGGACAATTTTTAAGGGAACGTCAATGACATTGACCTTGAAAACCAATATAGTAACTTTTCTAGTGCCTTTTTCAAATCTAGGTACTACAATGGCTTGAGGAGTATACTTTGATGCAGGCAGAATATACGCAGGTAGCGTAGACCTTTGAAAACCTTGACATAGGCAATGTGCTTGGACGCAGGAAATGTGTACGATGACCTTGAAGAATAGGTAGGCAATGTGAGCGACGTTGACCTGGTGGAATATACTTCGATGCAGACAGTGTGTACGATTGCCTTGACAACCATTGACCTTTATGGAGGCAACCTGGATGGGAGCGTCAATGACGTTGACCTTGAAAACCAGTCTCGAAGCTTTTCTAGTGCATCTTTCAAATCTAGTTTCTGCAATGACCTTAACCCTGAGGAATATACATTGATGCAGGCAATGCATACGATGACCTTGACCTTGAAATCCATGGACTTCGACGTAGCGAATGTGTACGTTAGTTGACCTTGAGCAAGAACGCTCGTAGAAAAAGTATGGGAGAAAAGTGGGTTAGAATTGGGGTAGTTATTCTACTGAAAAGCTATTATACTAACCTTCAACGGCAGAAAATAGCATAATTCTATCTTTTGCAGGACCACTATCAATCATGAGAAATCATTCTCCTATGAAAGTGATGGTATACTAAGACGGAATTGCTATTTGGGTTAGTGATGTGTGATTGGCAGGAACTCTTTCTTATTTAACACGCATATATTCGATAATCCTTTCCAGTTCAGAAAATTAAGACACCCTTCCCGCTGCCGCTGAAAACGAATTCTCACAGGTGGTTGCGAGAATTTGTTGAGTGGTTAGTGAAATTCTCTTGGCCAATCGTTTCATTTCCTTGTTTCAATTTTAGCAATATTGTTCTTTACTACATCATTCCCAATTGTATGAACTCGTCCGCCACTTACGATAGGAAGCACACTTCCAAATAACTGTTTAATTCGTAGTTCTTTCACTAGCGTGAATACAACCATTTTATGTCTTTTACGTCATTTTTCACTAACGAACTGCAATACCATTTTCTCGGAGTAAGGGTTGTAAGTAGCGGACCTCGAAAATTTGCACATTCTGCAATCAAAGACGTCTTTGTTTGGTACGTTGAAACTTGAAACCTAAATGTAGCGCCTGTTACGGACGAATACATATTTTTAAAATTAAGAGGTCGTTAAGTAATTGATATGAAACTGTTCCAACATAATAATTTTTTGTTTTTTTTTATTACTTTTGAAAAATGAGGGTTAATTGCGGGAGTACGTATAGCTGGTTTGAAATCGGAGGGGAAGTGAGTTACAGTTAGAGAGTCGAAGGAGCCAGATTGATTTGATTAATTAAATGCCTTCATTGTAAACGGTTTGTTTTAAAATATTTCTTGCGTGTACATTTTCTTTGAATTATATTAATCTGTAAATAACAGTCACCCTTTTTAAACCGCGTATGTTAACGATTTGTGTCTGTGATCAATTAAAAAAATTCAAGTGTAAGTATGTATTTTTATGTAAATTAAGGCTGGCAGAAAATAACTCTACAAGCCTATATAATGTATTAAAAATCGAGCATTGCCTTGCAAAGGAATGTCGTTCGCACGCGGGCTCATTAAGCTGAAATCTGCTGAAATAAAAGATAGTACAGGGCTCCTTCACTCTCGTATTTGAGTGAATTAACATTGTGGTTTGTTGTTTATATTTATATTTGTGTAGAGGTCGGCCTGGAGAACGGATACATGATAATCCCTGGCAATTGCCAGGTTATATACTCCTGGTTCTAGATGACCATTAAACACCTCGAATTTTATTTTTATTATTGTATAGATGAATGTGTAACCTGGGAAAGGGGCACTGTATTTTCCTAACGCACTCAAACTTATGCATCGGTCACGATATTGAGATTTATTTACAACTCACCTTTGTAAGGCTTTGTTTAATGAGTTTTTTTTGTGTCAGTTTGTGAAGTAGAATTGTTTGCCTGTGAACTAATTTTTCTTTATATAGAATTTATTGTAAATTTTCGTATGAATTTTGTGCTTTAGTAGTCACTAAACAATTGTGTACGTGTAAATTATTTGTCTATTTTCTTTTGCCCTTGCCTTTACCTTATTATCACCTGTGCAACTTTACTGTTGTATTTTATATGTACCGTACTTTTCCTTACTGTTTTATGTGCTTATTTACTTAAAGACCGGCATGATTGGTTGTAAAGGGTCACATGTTTGGTATTACGATTTTTTTTCTGATTACTTATGACACAATTGTGGGTGTGACTGCTTGGGTTTTTTAATTGTATTTATGTGTAGCTAAACTGTTTATTTTTCTCTTAATGTTATAATTTTGTACGCACTTTAACCTGATTTAATGGTGTTTCGTTATATATATATATATATATATATAT